>ML681966.1:43601974-43613487 GCA_007922195.1 Podocnemis expansa | reverse complement strand
CTTTCTTTCTTTCTTTCTTTCTTTCTTTCTTTCTTTCTTTCTTTCTTCTTTACCCTTTATGCCTTCAGCAAGTTTGATCTCATTTTGTACTTTGGCCTTCCTGATTTTTCCTCTACCTAATTATGTTATTTGTTTATAGTCATCCTTCGTGCTTTGTCCTAGTTTCTAGTTTTTGTTGGACCCTTTATTTTTAGATTATTGAAAATCTCTTGGGTAAGCCAAGGTGGTCTTCTGCCATACTTCTTATCCTTCCTACACATTGGAATAGTTTGCTCTTGTGCCCTTATTAATGCGTCTTTGAAAACAGCTAACTATCTTCAGTTGTTTTTCCTCTTACTCTCCCTTCCCATGGGATCCTATCTACTAACTTCCTGAGTGTCCTAAAGTCTGCCATTTTGAAATCCATTGTCTTTATTTTGGTGTTCTCTCTGCTACCTTTCCTTAGAATCATGAATTCTACCATTTCACAATCACTTTTCACCTAAGTTACCTTTCACTTTCAAATTCTCAGCCAGCTCCTCTCTGTTTGTCAAAATCAAGTTGAGAATGGCCTCTCCCCTGGCAGCTTTCTCCACCTTTTGAAATAAAAAATGAAAAAAAAAAGTGTCCAATACACTCCAAGAATTTTTTGGATAATCTATGCCTTGCAGTGTTATTTTCCCAACAGAAGTCCAGGTGGCTGAAGTCCCCTACAACCTCAAAGTTATGCATGGTGAACACACAGTTATCAGCATGGCATTCTATGCTCAAGCCAGTCTGCCTCCTCTCAGATCCTTTGCTCCAACCAACAATACTGACTGCCTTTTCTGTTGGTATCACAGATATATGTGAAAGTAAAGATATGCATTTAATATGCTGAAAATAATATCATTAAAATACTTCTATCCTTATTTTGCTCATGTCCAAGTAAAAAATATCCTGACAGTAGAAATTCACAATACAATATAGACTGAGCAGGATACTCTCCTTATAAACTAATTTATATTTTGTAAATGTATGTTTTGCTGTCCTCTGTTGCAATCACATTTGCCTTGTCATTCCCAAATTCTTCACTTTTAGTAATTTTGACAAGATAAAGCCCCAGACACAGCCTAGAACTGTGAACCACTGTGCCTCCTTAACTCACAGTCTGGGCTGCCACTCACATTGTTGTTTTAGTGACAAGCAGCAAACCCCTCTAATGCAATTATCACTCAGTCACCAACATATACAGACACACCCAGCTAAATTGCATGAATGTTCTCTATGTCACTCAGGAGCAACACACAGGGAAACACCACAAAATTCCTTCAACCCCCGCCTCCCTAGGTTACACCCCAGAAATGTACCATTTTACACTTCTAAGACCTTCTCCTGAACAATGAAATATCATTAATTAGTTAGCCATTTTGTCAAAGGATAGTTGATATACACCAGCCTTTGTAATCTGAGCAGATTTCCACAAACACTTTAGACCAGGTGTGGCCAAACTGCGGCTCAGGAGCCACATGCGGCTCTTGAATGAAAAACTGTGGTTCCTGGAAGAAGGTCAGCAAATCAATTTACGAAAGCAGCCCCAGTCTAGGAGTTCAGGAGGGGGCCGGGACAGTGGGGAGAAGCGTGGCATGTTTGGGATTTAAAAAACTCGCCAGTAGCCTGCAGTCTTCTACACTGAGCAGCAGCTAAGTTTTTACTGTATAGGCCTAATTTTCATGATCACCTTAAATAATTATAAGAATCTGACATTAGTAGGATCAATATTTGTCCTCTTTTTATGATAAAGTTAAAGCGTGCAATGAATTTTAAACTTAGTAATTTTGGAGTAGGTAAAAGTATATGGCTATATGCCTCAGTGAGGCTCTCGAAGGTTTAATAATCAACTTGTGTGGCTCTTGAGTTCTGTAAGTTTGGCCACCCCTACTTTAGACAAATTCATTAGTAAAGATAAAGCATTATAATTTGTTAACTAAAAGAAGTTAAATTTTAAATGACTATAAGTAATAAGCATAGAGTGTAAAGGTAGTAGTCCAAGAAATAAAAATAAAATTGTAATATAAATCTTAAGATTTAAGCCTAAGAAAGATTTGAATCAAACAGCTTTTCTGGCCCAACTGGATTTTGTAGGTTTATTATAGCTTCTAATACACATTAAGTGCCCCTCACTGTGCGTTTTTATGTTTTTCTTTTCTGGGGTGGGGGGTAATCTGCCTGTTCTAAGATCTTAGGTGGCACAGCAAAATGAGGAAAAGCAGACAATTGATGGTGATTTCCTTGTAAATCACTGTCTATACAACTATTTTTAGAACCCTCTCTTGAATCCTCCAAGCCTGATTTTGTCAACCCAGAGGTTTGCTGTTGCAGCCTCTCTGGTCATTTCTGGACAACTTAACTTCTAGAACAGTGGTTCCCAACTTTTTCTCTGCCAAGGTACACCTTGATACCTTCAAATTTTTTGAGGCACACCACCATTAAAAAACTCAGGGATATTGAAATTAACTTAATTACTTATGAATATTCATGACCCATGGCACAGTGTTTCAGAAATGCTGCTATGTGGGATAGTAGGGGTAGCAGAGCAGGGGTGGCAAAACAGAGAAGGTCAGGAGTCGTGTACAGTGGCAGGAGTGAGTGTGGGGTGCAGATCAGGGCTAGGGTGGCAAAAGAGGACAAGCAGAGCCATGTGGGGAACAGCACAAGGGTGGTGAGAGAGAAGAGAGGAAAGAACAACAAGTGTGGCTTTCGGGAGGGCAGGCGTGAACCTGGGGAGTGGGAAGGTAGGGCAGGGGAGCACGGTGCAGCACCCACTTCCCCCTTCTCCACAGTGGCTCCCTGCGACCGAGGGCAAATCCTCACCCCACTGCTGCTCCCTCCCACCCCTGTGGGTCCTGTCCTCCCCCCCCCAGCCCCCTGCTGCCTGTGATGGACCCTCCCATCACTGCAAGGGCCAGAAGCAGGCCTCTAGCCCCCAGCTACACCCACCCACAGCCACCCCCCACTACACACCTTCTGTTACACATCCACTCCCACCAACCTCTGTTGCACACACACACACCAGCCCCACACAACCCCCAGCAGCACCTCAACGCTCTTACCTGGGCTGTTTGCAGGCTAGCTGACACAAGCTGCGCTGCCCTGCAGGGGGAGATTCACACACTCCCGGCCTCCTGCCTCTCTCTGCTGGCTGGGTTATGGTGGAGCAGGGTTTAAGGTGGAGCCAGCCGAATGCTGCCTTGGGGCTGCTTGTGCTATTTTTAGGGGAACCCCTGGAACTCCACATTCCAGTGTCTTCCTCTATTTTTAGGGGGGCTGGAAAGCTGCCTGCCTAAAAATAGGGGGCACCAAAACTGTGTTCTGGTGCCTTCTCCCTTACTTTAACCCCTGCCTTTTCCCAGCCCTGCACAGCCCACATGGCTGGGCTGAGCAGGGAGTGAACTTTAACTCCAGCTCTTGGGGATGCTCGTGGCACACTTTGGGTGTTGCTGCGGCACACCGGTTGGGAACCACTGTTCTAGAATGAAGAGCAGGAACAGCTAACCTGATTTTAGTAGCTGATGAGACACAGCCTCTATTCAGAGTGAAGCAACAGTAAGCCTTCTGCTTACAAAATAAGGAGGTGGGAGGCTGTTTTTCTTGAGGCATAAAATATGGGATTTCAGATCTCTTTTTTTTTTATTATTGTAAATGTAGGATTTAAAATAGGTAGTGCTCAAAAAATGTCAACAGGGTAACTTTACAAAGCCTGTCCCTTCATGTATCTTGCTCTCCTATATCTTCCGTCAGATAAAGCATGTAACAACTATAGCTCTAATTTTGTTGTAACCATTTCAGTTAGCTTCTGGTGGCTACTTTTGTTAAATCTAACAGAATCTGACAATAGAAAATTTTCCAAATATTAATTTCAAGTTGAAATCCTCAAATCCAAAAGAAGTAGCTTCTCAAAATCATTGGTGTACCATGGGTCTCCACTGCTCACAGACCATGCCTGCATTTGCAGCCTCTCCCCAGGCCTCATGCATCCCTACCATGCAAGGAAGTATTGCTGGCTCCCATCAGATGGTGCTGCCCCAAGTTGCCAAGGGGAGGGAAGGGATTCACCTGAATGGGGCAAGGACACAGGACTACCTCCTCCAGCATAGTGGACTTTCTGACATTTATTGCAGGCCTCCTAGCCACTGTGTGATTTCTGCCTCCCCCAATCCACCCCCACAGCTTGGCACTGGCTTTATTTGAACGGCCTCACAACCCTAGCCAGGAAGCAGCAGTGCAGGGAGCTCTTCCTGGTCAGCACAGCTCCTTGCCTCCTCCCCCACAATCTCAGCTGTCCATGACTCTATCCAGGCATCCTTCAGAGCCTCCTGCACCTCCCCATCCCTTAAGCATCATGAAGGGCTGGCGTGGTGTCCCTGCCCTCAGGTCTGCTTTCCCACCCTGTCTTGGTACACCACTGCTCAGAATTCACTAAAAATCTGAAAAGAGACTGCCTTTCTCAACTAGGCACTTTTCAGTCTTTTTCATTTTTAATCAAAAGGCAATTAAACTGAAAACTCTTTTAAATTCAGCATTGGAATGATGTCCCAGCCAACATCATTTAATGGCATCCAAAACTGTATTTAAACTTCCCAACTTTGTTATTTTCATAAAAGAACCCGTACATTTTTACAGGGTTCTTCCTTTATGAATTAAATAATTTTATTATTCTAGTTGTAATATATATTAAGAATTTATTAATATATAATATCATTAAGTATCAGTTTATAATTAATTTCGCACAGGGAGTTTCTTTACATTAATGCTTTTACCATAGCCTCAATATTCAAATTTTATAAAAAGAGGAAAAATGCTTATTTTTCTTTTTTGTTTCATATGCCAAAACATTAGTTAATTGCACAGATTTAGACAAAATTTTGGGGGAAAAAAATAAAGAGAGTAATTCTAATCTTCTGCATGAAGTCTTTCTACATATTAAATTCTCTCAGTGCTTTTGACACAGATCCATGGAGTCTCCATCTTTAAGATTTATTTTCTCCGTGGGAAGTTATATGACTATTACACCTTTATTTATTTATTTATTTATTTATTTATTTATTTTAGAAAAGGAACAAATACATGCATTTTAACATGACTTGTAGGCTTTGAAAAGAAAACAAATGTATAAGCCTGGATGGATCGTTGGTTCTGGGGCTGTTAAACTCAGATCTGTGTACAGAAGTATTTTGCCTTCTTAAAGAATGGACTCATTTAAAAATCTGTCAGCACAATTGTCTCTATACAATATTAAATTTTCCTTTAGTATTAATTGAGAGTCCTTCAGAAATGACAACAGAAATATAAAAGAAGAGAGAAATGTGAAAGATTATTCAAGAAAAGAGTGCTATTGGTAATATTTTCTGCACGGTGCTTTACTATTATTGTAAATGTAGCATTTTCTTCAGTACAATTTTTCATTTTGAAAGTTGTAGTTGTATATTATTTAGCTAGCATTCACAGTACAAATATTGTAGATATATAAGAATAATGTGTATTGTTACTTGGATATGTCTAGAATGTATTTTTAAGTTAAAATGTATTAAAGTTGCTACTAAATTCTCCATAATCATTATATTAGTAGCAGTTGATTAAGATACTCTAAGTTTCTTTCTGTTTGTCTGCTAAGGTTTTGCAAAAGTGCCCCATATATGCAAAGCATCTGATCTTGTAGCCCCTTACTCACATGAGCAGATCCGAGTCATGAAAACAGTATGATCTTGTGATGAACACAAGAAATTGGGATTAAATTTACACTACCAAGCCTATATCAGCATAGCACCCTTGTTTAGATGTGTCCTAGACTGAAGAAAAGGAGTTTTTCTATATAGGAACACCACCCCTCCAGCAACTATAGCTAGGCTAATAGAAGCACTCTTTAGCTGATATAGTTGCATACCTAGTGGGGGTCTTGTTGGCAGAGATGTGTTGGTCACATGTTTTTTCACATCCCTGACTGACACAGTTATGCTGATGTAACTGTTAAGTGTAGACAAATCCATGGATTTAGAAATTTGGGTTCTAGTGTGAATATGGAAGTTCATTGTGTCACTCACCCGTTACAACTATCCACATTTATGTCTGAGTGTGAGTGAAAATATGTATATATCTGAATCTTTCTAATAGTATGAAAGGCAGTAGATAACTGCATCCAGCAAAGCAGCATCTAATGAAAAATCAGATCATTCTTGTTTAATCTTACTATTTTCCAAGGAAACAGAACTGAAACATTTATTTTAGGGCTTTAATAGTATTTCTAAGAACTTGGCAACAGCATTCACTCACTTGGCCTAGTGCGAGGGAGAATCACAGGTGCGTAGTACTAAATAACATGTTCATCAACTGAAAAAATGTGTATAATGTTCAACATTTTTCATTACTTTTCTGTGCTGTGGTGGTCTAACAGGTGCACATAGGTCTGTAGCATAAAATATGCAAGGACACTGGTTAAAGACTTCTTAAAGACCCATCTTTTCATAATGCTTCAATAGGAACATCTGTATTTTTCCAATAGAAAATAGTAGATTTTACATATATATATTTTGATCATCAAAAGCTATTTATAATGAGTTAGCATAAGCAAAAATCATGTTATAAAGAGCAATATTTATGCTTATTGGTTTGCATGCAAACATCACTGTCACAACATTGATGAATTTCCCAAGAACATGGAAGAGAAATGTGAGTGTGAGAATTATGTATACTGCTTTCATGCCAAGATTCTTTTATATATCTGCTCTTAGTTTTAAATATTGTTTTTGAACACTTTTGAAGATATTTGAGCAAGTGAGTATTTTATTGAAAAAGATTACTAAAGATCAAATATCAAAAAGTGGATATGAAATTAACTGACAGGAGAGAGAGAAGGTTCATTTTATAAAGAAAGAAATCAAAGTAGTTAATTCTTCTTTCTCCTTTGAATAAACATTGAAAAACTTGTAAATCATTGTTTGCAGATACCATGATCTTCAGTATTTGCTATTTAAAAAAATACAGCAAAATACAAACAATATGTCACCTGCTATAGGTTCATTTGAAAATATTCAGGCTTAAAAACTAAGCTTTCAAATTACACACAAAAGATTTGTCTTAATTCTTCCCACATATTTTGTTCGGTGTCAGTTCCATGTTTGTGGTAACTACATCTACAACTAGGGAAACACAGAAATTCTTGAATTTCGGAGGCATTTTTGGAGGTCTGTGAAATTTGCTCCCAATCCTAAGTGTAGGCAGCTATGTGTGCTTGACTCATCTGATTTCCTAGTAGTGTATTTACAAGTATTTAGTATAAAGACACTGGATTTTTCTATTTCTCAGTTCTTTGAATCATGCCACACAGAAGCTATGAATTGCACACTACCACTTCAGTTGCTATTTACTGTTAACTGTGATT
Organism: Podocnemis expansa; assembly: GCA_007922195.1. Taxonomy (NCBI): domain Eukaryota; kingdom Metazoa; phylum Chordata; order Testudines; family Podocnemididae; genus Podocnemis; species Podocnemis expansa. The sequence goes on along the minus strand of ML681966.1, from coordinate 43,606,091 downwards.
TCAAACAATGAAAAGAGCTGTTGCTTGTGTCTTGGCACCATGTATTTTAAAGGAGAAATATAATTCAAAGAATATTAAAACTACAGTCTATATTGGAATCTTATTAGAAGACATACTGTTTGCACATTTCCTTTAAAAAACATTCAGTTTGAGTCTGACAGAAATCTAAGGAATAGATTTAAAAAAAATTGAAAAGCAGTCACACAGTTGCTAGATATGACTTTTTCATCTGTGCACTAGACTTTGCCTCAACACAATTGAAAATGATTCAGTGAGTGAAGCTGTGAAGGAATGAAGTGGGTGTTTCCAAGTGCCAGTCTATAGAAAAATGAGACAAATACTGCAGAATTGACTGCTAGTGTGTAGGAGGGAAGGATGGAAGAGTGAAAATGAAATAATGTACATAGTATACACATCTGCTAAGATTGTTAAAGTAGTCTAAATATATTTTTAAACCTTGTATTTTATAAGATGAAACCCTGAGTTTAAAGCAGACATACTGTTTTTTTTCCCCCCATCAAACTACCTGCACAATAGTAAACTCCAAGTATTTAGCAAATTCTTTTTTCATATGGTCAGTAATTTATAGCATCATAGTATATGTCTGATCTCTGTAGCACTGAAATGAATTCATGGTGTTATAGTGTTGCTGTTTCAATGGACTTGGGAAAGTTTGGAAGGCCACTAAAGTTTATATGCTTATCTGAATCTATGGACCTAAGTGAATTTTTAAAACACCACAAGACATTTAAAAATGATTATTTTGGCATTAATAAAACAGAGAAGTGCAGAAAAGGCAGAACAAAGGGGGATTTTAAATGAATCTTCCAACTTCTCTCTAAGGCCAATATTAGAAACTAAGCAAGGGAGATTAAGTTTTGAAAAGGGGGATTTTTCCACATTTAGCATTAATAAGAGATTAATCATTCAGCCTGCAAAACATGAATTCTGAATTGGAATTCCTTTTCCACCAAATACTCCCTTGAAGCCCATGTTTTCAACAGCACATACAAGAAATCAGACAACCAATGATGGCCATGTTGTGCAGCCCTCAAGGATATTATTTTTTATTTAAAAAAAAAAAAAAAGTGAGGGAAGGACACATCCTGTAACTGACTAAAGGAAATAAGCAGACTACTCATATGTGTCCCCCCACGCCCATTGGACTATGATGTTAGACTAGCTACCGGTGAGAAAACCTTAGAATTTATTACAGGCTGGTTTGCCTTTCAAGGTAAGCTGCGATCAGGGCCATCCCTAGGGGGGAGTGGGGCCCAGGGCGAATCAGTTTGTGCAGGGCCCCCCATTTTAAACTTTGCAGGCAATGTTCCCTCTAAGCCAGTGGTTCCCAACCTGTGGTCCGGGGACCCCCAGAGGTCCACGGACACATTGCAGGGGGTCTGCGGAGCCTCTCCCTACCCGGGGCTGGAATCCAGCTACAGCCCTGATGCTCCCTGCCAGGGCTGCCTTTCCCCATTTGTGGCTGTATCTTGGAAGGGGAAAGGAGCCACAGCAGCTCCCCAGCAGGGGCAAGGGCAGGGGACCAGAGCTGCCGTGGCTCAGCTCCCCGGTGGCACAGGCAATGGTGGTGGCAGCGCTGCTCACCAGCTGTCCCACTGGTGCAGGCCAGAGTCTGCCCATGCAGGCCAGATTACATAATCAGCCGGGGGGGGTTCCGCAAAGATTTTTTTTTTTTTGTTACAAAGGGGTCCCCAGCCTGAAAAAGGTTGGGAACCACTGCTCTAAGCTGATGATGCAGCTGAGCAAGTTCCCTGCTGGTTCTCCAGACCCCAACAGGCTTCTTCCCTGCTGCCCGCTGGCTCCCCAATAACTTGTGCACCCATAACTTGTTCAGCTGCATCATCAGCTTAGAGGGAACACTGGGCAGTGTCATAATTTTTCTTTAATAAAATCATAAATTTCTAGCCCTCAGGCTAAAATGTTGCAGAGAGAAGCAGAAAAACATGACCTGACTTTATCCTAAAGGCTCAAAACCCAGAAGTCAGAGAAAATAGCTCCCCCCCCATTTATTATTTCTTTAAACATCTCTTTATTTTTAAGTGAGTTTTAATGATATATTTAAGCCAGACTTGTGACTATTTTTGATGTTTAGGGTAGGCAATACTGAATGTGTCCTGGTGATGTTTCATCAACCTCACAGCCAAGTGGACAGGAGCATCTGGAGGTACTCTTCTTTGTGGTTCTGGTTTTCTGTTCAAGATGGGCCCACAATTTTACAAGTTTAATACTTTTTCTTAGATCAAGTTTTTGTTAAATTGAAAATTCAGAGAGAGAGATGCTATTTTTGGATAATATCAAGAAATAAATTCTGGTCCTCTCTCACCTTAAAGCACTGGATTCCAATTGTCTAATGTATGTTGTTTCCTTTATGCTGCCTGACTCTCTCCTTTTCCATCTTATTTTAATATATGTATTCATACATTCCTCATTGCTTTGCAGGTGATCTAAAGTAATGAAACTCAGGTACTGTTTGAAGATGAGAGGAAGAAACAAGGGACCTTTGGCCTCCTCTCAGATACCCTGATGTAAAACAAACAAGGAGTCTTGTGGCACTTTTAAAAGCTAACAAATAAATAAATTTGTTAGTCTTTAAAAGTGCCACAGGATTCCTTGTTTGTTTCACTATACGAGACCGCCACAGCTGCTTTCCTCTTTGCCATGCTTTGGAACTGGTGGTCTGACCACAATCAGTGACAATGGGGTTTATTTACAGTGCAGAAGGAAGGACAAAAAACTTCTTTAATGTGTTGATTGATGGCCATTAACCCTAAACACCCAGTATTTCCATGTAAGTGCTAGCCTGGGGTCTTCTCTCTCAGGTATAATAGATCATTATCTGTACAGAGAAGTTTGCTCAAAAAGACATCCCCAAAGACTGAAAAGTCTTGTTAAATGTAGAAGGAAAAAAGTTCTTTAATATCTCGAACACTTTCTGGAGATGCTGATGTAAGTTCAAAGAGAAGGTCGTGTTTTGTAAAGGTTGCGGATGTGACATTCTCCTAACTTTGTCCCCGTTTGCTTGACTGAGGCTGGCTCCATAAGTTTTATCTCAGCACTTGCCCTTTCTCTTCCCCTCAGGGAGCAATTGTGGGAAGGTGGCTACTTAAGAGTTACTGTAAACAAACACTGCCTGTCTGAATTCCCTTCCCTGACCAGCCGGAGCTGCTCCCTAGTCCCACGGCTTGAAAAAGCTCCCTGCTTCCTTACTCCAGCTGGCTGCGTGGGATCCCCCAAAAGCGCAAGGCCCCTCAAAGCGCGGGGCCTAGAGCAGTTGCCCCTCCTGCCCCCCCTTAAGGACAGCCCTGGCTGCGATCAGCCTTGTCTTTGACCTACTAACAGCTAGGTAAATTAGCTAGTGAGAGTACATTGAGCTCAAACAGCAGTGGTACATTTAAAAAGTAAAGCTTTCAGCTGACACAAAAATATTGTGAATCAGATTATCTTGATACTTGTTTTAGGATCTTTCTGTATATCAGTAGCTCTCCCCTTACATATTGGTAAAGTTATTGAAAGGAGAAGAAATCCCAACCCATTTCAAATGAGGAAAAGCTGCAACTTCATTCACACTGATTACTGCTATCTATCTTTTTTATGAATTTAAAATAAAGAGAGCTATTTTGTGAGCAATACGGGGCTGCACAGGTAGCTAATGAATACATTTTGAAATGTCTGCATGAATTTAAATATATTAGATTTCAGGTTGTATTTTAAAGAGTTATACTGGAATCTGTCGCTAATGGGAAAGTTTATTTGGAAGAGGATAAGGATGTTTGGTAGAGAGGTTTAAAAGCCACTTAACTACTGTAGGTGGAGGAGGTTGCAGGACCTTACTCCTTTCATGGTTCTTTTTTGCAAGATATTCTGCACCTCTTTCAGTATTTTAAAGTTTTGGGCTATGTCCACACAGGGCAGGCTTGTTTCGAAACAAGACGTGTGGACCTGCTATTTTGCTTGGGGAGGGGACTGCAGGCACTCACAGGGTGCAGTGAAGAGGGGCGCTGCACCCCATGGGTGCCTGAAGAGGGCTGCAGGCACCGGCGGAGTCAGGAGTGGGGCTGCGCCTTACTCCACCGGTGCCTGCAGGGGACTGCAGGCA
>ML681966.1:43565831-43601574 GCA_007922195.1 Podocnemis expansa | reverse complement strand
GGGCTGCTTCAGGCGGGGGTGCCTGCAGTCCCCCTCTGCTGGCCAGGGGACACCCCTCAGCACCCTGGCCAGGGTGCTGAGGGTTTCCTGACCAGGGTGCTGAGGGACGGTGGCCCTTCCTCCCAGGGTGCTAAGCACCCTGGGAGGATGGGTCAAATGTGTTTCAAAACAACTGTTGTTTCAAAACAGCACGTCCCGCTGGCATTGTTTAGAAAGGAGTTGTTTCGAAACAACTCCCTTTCGAAACAAAAGCGGATTTAAGCTGTTTTGACAGAACGGCTGCATTTTGAAACAAGCAGTTTGCTTGTTTCAAAATGGCTATACGTCGTGTGGCCATGGCAGTTCTTATTTCGAAACAACAGAGGTTGTTTCGAAATAAGAAGTGTGTGTGGACATACCCTTAGTTTTACTAAATGTCACTTTTTGAGTTGCAGTTTCATTATAATTTAATAGTTAAAGTTGTGTTGGGATTTCAACTACAACCAGGAATAAACACTTATTATATACATTAATTTGGCACAATAACTTTTCAGAGCAGAACTGAATTTTTGATATACAGTAATTATTTCTTTTTTAAGGGAAAGTAATCAAAAACACCTTTCGTGAAATTTTGCTGCTTTCCTTACATTTCTGTGGATCACCTCTATGGGGAGATTTTGGTGGACCAGCAAAGTGCTTAGACCACAACCATTAATTGGAATATTGATTGTCATTCTTATTGCCAAAAGCAGCCAAGTCAGTAGATCTTTAATGGGCCTCTGTAGCAGCTTTAGCATAACTAAGGGAGGAGGCAAGAGTGATAATGAAGAGGGGGTCCTGACCTGGCATCCCTCCTGACAAAAATCTGCAGTTGGAATTGCTGAGGTATATGTTTTTTTTTCTTTTCAAAAAATTAGAAGCTTTTCTTTTTTTTTCTCTTAGAAATGAGTATGAACAGACCCTCCAAAGATGTGTACTTTGTAAAAATCCATTTGTCTAACTAACGGTCTGAGGAAACATCTTGTTTAACTTGTGAAATTGTTTGCTTAACAAGTTTTCTTTTTTCTTTTTTTTTGTTTTTTGTTTAAATTTTAATTGACATGTTGTCACACTGACAAGAATAAAAAAGGGGAAAAAGGTTTGGGTAGTTGGATTACTTTGCAGCCACTTCTAAGAGTTACCAATGGCAGATGAAAGACTGACCCTTTGACAGCTGCCTTTATACCATTTAAAGACCACTGCAGACATTGGTAATTATTAATTTTGTGTTGTTTTACTAACCTCTTGCAGACATTTGTAAGTAATTTGAGGCTAAATAAAGTAAAGCTTTAAGTGAAAGCAATCTTGCAACAATACTGCCTGTGCCAACCATCTATTGGTCAGATGACCAATTTATTTTATGCTACCACCTTATCAGTTTCAAAGTTAGTAAAAGTAAGAGTAAAAGTTGCAAAGACTGTTGGGTACAGAAGCCAGGCTAGTACCCCTGAAATGTCATCCGTACAGTCTTCTACTTCAGACAATACAAGCATATTCTCCTCTTTTTTCCCTTCTCCAGATTCTCATGCCCAAGTTCCGCATAGATCTCACACAGAGCTCAAATTCCCATAAGCTACATCAAAGCTTTGTTTGACAACTATGTCCCACCCCACCCACAGTTTCATTTACATTCTGTCTCCCAGAGACCCTCCCATGAAGTCACCTTCCTCCATATATTGCTTCCCTTGCACAGTCCTCAACATGCCTCCTTCTTCCTTACCATAGTCAGATTTCACATAGTACTATGTGTCTACAGTGATATATATTGAAATTTTAAAATACAAATTGTTTAGGGAATTAAGGATTGAGAGAATATTATGGAGAATGGAGCAACTTAGGGAAGCAGACCTGTATGGTGAGGGGGAGATGACTTCCCTGGCATCATGTAGTTACTGGTAACTTGCCGGCATTAGATTAGTTCAGTATATATCTCACAATAATTTCTTGGCCATCATAGCAGCCACAGGCACTGGTACACCTTGGTTCATTCTATTTTCCGCCTGTTGCGTATAACAGTCTAAGTGGCTGTAGACTGTAATAGTTTAGTCTCATGTTGGTTGTATGGTTTAGCTCACACATGCTGGGTGATGGTGGTGTGATACCTAGAAGGTCAGACTGATGATCTAGTGATTCCGGCTGCCCTTAACTTCCATGAACAGCTGCCAGCACGTATCTTCAGCATCACCCAGTCTCACAGCAGATCCAGAACATTGTCATCCTTTTCATAGAGAACTTTCCTACAGAAATGACTGGCACCCCTTTTCGTCCCTGTACTAACACAGCTCCTCTAGAGCGTGCAGCCTGTCTTGTATTTGTAGAATGTCCTCAGACAATAAAGAACTCTCTGTGAGGTGCAGCAGGAATAGGTATAGTAAAGATCCAGAGGGATAGTCTAATTCAGCAAAATAATGTAGGAGTCCTGGGGCACTTTTAAAGACTAACACATTTATTTATCATATGAGCTTTCGATTACATATGCAATAAATAAATTTGTTAGTCTTGGACTCCTTGTTTGTTTTTATAGTAAAGATGTGACATTTTCTCATCTGGTAAGCCAGCATTTCCATATGCTGACAACAGAGACAGAAAACAAAACAACAACAAAAATTGACTTTTTTTTCTTTCCAATTTCAGCTGCACAGCAGCCAAGCCACACTGTTTAATCATCCTCTGAGTCTCAAGACAGGCAAAAGTAAAAGGAACACTTTCTAATCTGCTCCAAGAAAGTGTTTAAAAAGCAATTTAAAGTCAAGGAAAAGAGGCTCGTTAAGTATACATTATTCATACCTTATCACTGGCACTCACCTACCTGTAACTTTTTTTCCAGGCTTGGGGAGACAGCCATTAAGAGAGAATGACCCCAGCATCATGATGGGAGAAAGACTTGGATTTTTGCACCCTCTTTCTCTAGGAATTCCACTGTAAGGGATCTCTGCATGAAACAAAATCCTATTTACTACAAAATTTCTTGGAACGCCTCTCTCTAAGAAGCAGAAAAGAAAGGGAAAATAGTGTTAATCTGAAAATCATTCAAAATGTCATATTTATAAATTTCAACTCATTACTCCTCGTTTTCAGCAATCTGAATTACGGATTTTTGGTAGACAGAGGCTAGACACAATTCTAAACTCTGTGGTCTAAGAATAACCCACCCACCCCATTCTTAAAAGTGCTATTTTGCAATTTCTGCTCAGGGAGCACTAGGAGAGGCATTAAAGCCCTCTTTAAAAAGTATTAAAACCCTACCCCTGAAGGACTGATATGCCTCTTGTCAAAATAATGGTAAAAATCCACTGATTAAGATGACTTCCAAAAGTCTCTTTCAGTTCTTGCTATGGTCTTTGTTTGCAGCACAAAGGCTAGACCCCTGATTAGGTGCTTTTTCCTCAGCTCTCTTCTGAAATAAGCACAACATAGTTTGTGGTACATAGATCCTTCACCTGAATTAAGAATTGTGACATGGTTCAGTAAACAGCTGTGACTGACAGGCAGAATTGGGATAACAGTAAATTAATTTTATCCTGATCTTTATCTCATATTATATTATATTTATACAGATACACACACACACATGCATACACCACTGCTTCTAATCTGAACTTACATATGCAGCTGCAGTAAAGGGAAGAATTAGCAGCAGCAGGGGTTGCCAGGCACAATGTACTGGATGATTGTCACTTAAAAGCTTCCATCACCAACCTTAGGCAATTGGGTAGGATGAAGCATGCCAGGGGTCAAAGCTTTGACTAGTATTGCAGGTGCTAATCTGCAGGGAAAAAAAATGAAGGTCTCACTCACTGAACAACCTGTGTTTGTATAATGAGCAAATCTAGAATATAATGTCTATTGCCAGTGGGAAACGTAACAGTTCTATTATAATGAGAGAACATCTCTTCAACATTACATTTTTAGGTCAAACTACTAATGGGTTTTAAGCGTTAACTATGATATATTCATTGCAAAGTATGCAGGTGTTCAAGCAGACCCAACTTCCTTCTCACTCACCCTTACACAGACTTTTTAAATTGTATTTTTCAAAGAATGTGACTGTTCTTTTTCTCTCTCTCTGTCCAGCATTCCACTATTAGCATATTAACTCTTCTGTTCCTCCCACCCCCCAGTACCAGTTTTGTTAAAGAACATTATTATGTTGCAAAGTCTAGCAATTCAAAGTAAGGAAATGCCAGAATTGACAGTGCCTGCACAACCTAAATTTGCCCCCCTTGTGCATATGCATTATGATACAATTTTTAATTACATGATCACATACCTACCATTTTTCACCTTTGCAAAGCTAATATTCTTGTAACCTAATGGGAACCATATTGATCCCAAGGTTGGGTGATAAGCAAGGTTTGGCCATTTATATTACAACAAAGACATTAGCACTTGCATGCTGCTATCCTCGGAGAAGGAGATAGGATACACACTTCACAAGTGGGTCACAGCTATTTTCTAGTCATAATGGAACGTAAAGTCTGTGTGTTCTGGATTCAATTAAAGGTTCTGTACAGCAACATTCTCTAGTGCAGTGGTTTTCAAACGTTTTTTCTTTGGACCCAGCTGAAAAAAAACCCACATCTTTTAGCAATGCACTCCAGTCTTCTGGTGGCGGCAGCAGGGGGTGATGTGACCCAGCGCCTGAAGGTTTATGACCCAGTACTGGGTTCTGACCCTAAGTTTGACAACCACTGCTGTAGTGGTTATAAATTAGTCTGACACTGTGTCTGTAGCCCATCCACCTGCCCTTTCCATACCTCCTGCCATCATCTATTGGTTTTTGCTCTCCCCTATCTAACTATGTTTTTAGATTTCCCCATTACTGACTGACTCACAATCTTAATGCATTTCTCCTCACGACACCTGTGAGAGGTATGGAAGTACCATAGTCTCCATGTTATTGATGGGCAACTGAGGCACAGAAAGGCAAAATGACTTGCCCAATATCCCACAGACAGTCTCTTGTAGAACAGAGACTTGAATCCAACCTTCTGGGTTCTAGGCTAATGCCCTAACCACTGGACCTTTATGAACACAGAAACACTTTCTCTTTGCTCTCAGTTCTGTGCTAGGTTCCACAACACAGCAGTCATTATCAGCAATTGCAGGGAAGATACTATTCATCCCCTTCAGACCCAGACTGGAGCACACTGAGGGTATGTCTATACTGACTATGGCAAATTCACTGCCTTCTGGGAGCGGATCGCTGTGGCTATGAGTTCACCGTGCCACTCATAAAATCATAGAATCATAGCGTTGGAAGGGACCTCATAGGTCATCTAGTCCAACCCCCCTGCCAGAGGCAGGACCACTCCCACTAAACCATCCCAGTCATGGTTTTGTCCAGCCGGGCCTTAAACACCTTCAAAGATGGAGACTCCACCACCTCATTATGCAGCTCATTCCAATGCTTCACCACTCACCTTGTAAAAAGTTTTTTCTAATATCCAGCCTCGACCTCCCTAACCGCAACTTGAGACCATTGCTCTTCATTCTGTCCTCTGTTACGACTGAGAACAGTTGAGCTTCATCTTCCTTGAAGCATCCCTTCAAGTAGTTGAAGGTTGCTATCAAATCCCCCCTCAATCTTCTCTTCTGCAGACTAAATAAACCTAATGCTTTCAGTCTTTCCTCATAGGGCTTGTGCTCCAGCCCTTTAAGCATTTTGGTTGCCCTCCTCTGAACTCTCTCTAGCATGTCCCTGTCCTTTTTGTAGTGGGGAGCCCAAAACTGAACACAGTATTCTAGATGTGGCCTCACCAGTGCAGAATAGAGGGGAATGATCACATCCCTTGATCTGTTGGTAATACTTCTTTTGATGCAGCCCAGTATGCCATTGGCCTTTTTGGCAGCAAGAGCACACTGCTGACTCATATCTAGCTTCCCATCCACCATGACCCCCAGGTCCTTTTCTACAGTGGTGCTACTTAGCTGAATGCTCCCCAGCCTGTAGCAGTGCATGGGGTTTTTCTGTCCCAAGCGCAGGGTTTTACACTTGTCCTTATTGAACCTCATGAGATTTCTATTGGCCCACTCTTCCAATTTATCTAGGTCTCCCTGAATCCTGTCCTTGCCCTCCAATGTTTCTACTGGTCCCCCCAGCTTGGTGTCATCCGCGAACTTACTGAGAGTGCAGTCTATTCCATCATCCAGATCATTGATGAAAATGTTGAACAGAACCGGCCCCAGGACCGACCCCTGGGGCACACCACTCATTACTGGTTGCCAGCTAGACATGGAACCATTGATTCCTACACGCTGAAACCGTTGATCTAGCCAGTTTTCTATCCACCTTATAGTCCACCTATCCAATCCATACTTCCTTAATTTGCCAATGAGAATGTTGTGGGAAAGTGTATCAAAAGCCTTGCTAAAGTCAAGGTATATCACATCAACGGCTCTTCCCGCAGCCACAAATCCAGTCATCTCATCATAGAAGGAAATGAGGTTGGTCAGGCATGATTTAGCCTTGGTGAATCCATGCTGACTGTTCCTGATTACTCTATTTTCCTCCAAGTGTTTCAGGATGGATTCTTTGAGAACCTGCTCCATAATTTTTCCAGGGATTGAGGTGAGGCTGACTGGTCTGTAATTCCCCGGATCCTCCTTTTTCCCTTTCTTGAAAATAGGCACTACATTTGCTTTTTTCCAATCCTCTGGCACCTCCCCCGTTCTCCATGAGTTTTGAAAGATAATGGCCAGCGGTGCTGCTACCTCAATGGCCAATTCCCTTAGCACCCTTGGATGCAGTTTGTCTGGCCCCATGGACTTGTGCACATCCAGCTTCTTTAAGCAGTCCCTAACCTGATCTTCCATCACCAAGGGCCTCTCTTCTTCTCTCCTATCTGCCATACCCATGGTAGTGGGCTGGGAGCTGACCCTGCCTGTGAAAACTGAAGCAAAAAAAGCATTGAGCACTTCAGGTTTTCCCTCATCCTCTGTCACGAGGATGCCTGCCCCATTCAGCAAGGGACCTACGCCATCCCTGATCCTCTTCTTGTTAACAACATACGTGTAGAACCCCTTCTTGTTATCCTTTACGTCCCTCGCTAGCCACAACTCCATTTGTCCTTTGGCCTTTCTGATTTTATCTCTGCCGTCCCTAGCAATATCTTTATATCCCTCCTTGGTCATCTGACCAAGCTTCCACTTCCTGTAAGCTTCCTTTTTATGTTTAAGCTCAGAGCAGAGTTCTCGGCTAAGCCATTCTGTTTTTTCTTTCTCCTAATTGGAATGGCAACTTCCTGTGCCCTTAGCAGGGTTTCTTTAAAATATAACCAACTCTCTTGGACTCCTTTCCCCTTCAGATTAGCTTCCCAAGGGATCCTGCCCATCAGTCCAGGGTTTTTGTTTTGCTTCTTTCCTTCCTTCCTTTAATTAGCAACTCCCAGAAGTTGACCCCAGTAGTCCTGGGGGGGTCACGAGGTTTAGGGGAAACCCAACCACAAGTTATTTGTGATTGGCTTTCCCCTCATGTGTAGTGGTGGCTTAAAAAGTTTCTGCCAGTTACACAGGGAATTTTATGTTCCTTGTGTAAGTGGCAGTCCATTGCCACTGAAAAGTGCCCAAATGTAGACTAGGGCTCAGACACGTCATGCATAGGCTTTTGAAGATCATATGCAAGAGTGTTGAGGGGCTGGAGCATGTTCAGAGTAGATGGAATCTTCAGAAAACTTTTCTTACAATCTGTAACAAGTCTTCACTGAACTTGTGCGAACTCAGCTGTTTCAAAAGGCTTGGAACTTTGCCAAATCAGGACAGATTTTCAGAGAGAGTGCAAACACCTCCTAAATTTCAAATCTCTGCTCCAAAGCACAGGGGCAATAGAACTGTTTCAGTAAAACAGTTATAAGATTTGATTTTTTATCATGTGAACAAAACAATATTTTTCTCCAATCTTGTTCTTGGAAATGATTGAACTATTTTAGCTAAAACTTCCACACAAAATTCAAAATGAAAACAGACATGCAGCATGGAAAGATCTTATCCCAAATGGTTAAAATTTGGGAATGTAATAGACAACTTAATCATAGTAAGGACAGAAAATGTTGGGATCCATGGGCTGAACACCAAATTCAGAGTTAGGACTCTACAACTAATACTGTCACTGACTTTCAGTGTGACCTTGGACCACTCACTTTAATGCTCTCTCATTTATTAATTTTCTAAAATAGGAATAATACTTATCCATCTTTGTAAACGCCGAGATCAATTAATGGGGAAATTTAGTTGACTTTATCATTTTCTGGATGATTCACTGGAATCCATATGCTTCATGTGATGGTCACATCCCACTAACCATTTCTCTATTCTGATTCCTGTGTTTTTGTAAGGAATTTATCTGGAAACATGTAAGTACCTTTTCTATCCCTAAATTGAAGAAGCTGCCCAAAAAGGAGTAAAATGCACTTTTTTTTCTTCCAGTTGTAATCTCTCATGAAAGCAGATTGATGTTTTGCCATTTTCACTTCTTGTTACAATCTTTGTCATGGGAATGAGTTGTCAAAATTTTAATGGCTTATATATTCTATGAATTATGCTATGCATGCTCCCAGGTTCTTTTTTACTGTATTTTGATTGACTGTGTCCATTCCACTCCTCCTTCCAATTTACAGTGTTACTAACCTGTAGGGTAGGGGTGAAATATACAGCCAATGAAAAAACAAAATATTTAAAGGTCAAGGTAATAAAGCACACTATTATCATTTAATAGACTGTATTAGTTATTACTGCTGAGGTCCTCTTTTAAATGGCTAAGATTTCACTGAGATATGGGAAACGTACAGATTTAATGCATTCTTAGTACAGTCATGCTAACTAGGGATTCACCTTCTAAACAGTATTGAAAGTTAATCACTTTGTTGCTATGTAAGCCTCTTTTAAGGTAAAATGTGCTTGGCATCAGTCATGGAATTTTTAAGGATCACTTCCATATTTAAGTGCTCTAGCTTCAATTTTGAATCTCCATATAACAGCTACCATTGTTCAAACCAAAATCAAGATTTCTTCCAGAGCTCATTGACATATATTCTGAATCAAACAGTTTTGTTTAATGCTGAATAATGCAAGATAATCCTTCTCCGAAACTGAAAATGATATATAAACAAGCAAAGGTCAACATATTTATTTTATTAGAGAATGACTTTTTTTTTTTTAAGAATCTTTGGTATGATACTATTACTAGAGATGGATAGTTACTGTAACAGAGGGTAATTGCAGAATACTGTCATTTGTGATGTTTGCATGTGGGTGCTAAAGGGTGAGCTTTTAAAGGGGTTTGAAGATGGCTTCTATAATGTGCTCACAGAGTAAATAGCATTGGACTTGTTCACTTCTTGGATGGGAGATGAAGCTGAAAGAAGTGTTTTGGTAAGTGCAGCATGGATAGGTTAACACGCGGATGTCGGGAAACAAGCCAGTGTGACCGCATGTAAAACAGACCGTGATTAAAAGGGACCATGGTGAAATGTCCTAAAATACAGTACAGTACAGTATTTTTGAAACACAGTAAAATCATATACAGAGCCTTAACATGGGCTACCCAGCTACCAAAATTTGATTTTGTTTAGCAAATTTAAAAATATAAATTTTAATTCATGATCCAATTTTTAAAATATAAAATATGCAAAAATACACAGAAATCACCAAAACATAATAAATTTAAACAAATATAAGAATTCATATCTATTTAACCATGAAAACAGTGATGAAAATAAATATTGCATATATCAATGTGTGAAAATACTAATAAATAGAATGGAATCCATTTTGAATATTTACAGTACAGTATTACCATAGATGACATATTACATGTGTACATGATTCTACATTGAGTTCACAGAGCTCATAATCTAAGAAGCTTGCTTACATAACATTTATGCAGTCCATAGGTACATCCTGCTAGGATGCAGGTTTTATGAAGTACGATGTTATTTTCTGCTATTTCCCATGCTTAGCTTTCTTTTCCTTCACAAAATCGATCATTCCGTGTAAGTGTAAAATTTGGATATTCTCCACATCTTGCTCCACCATATATCATGCAAGAGTTTCTGCAGCATTTAGCACTTCTGAATGGGAAATTTTGGCTTTTTCAACATAATTCTCATCATCGTCATCATCTACTCCTTTTTTCTGTAATCGTTCCTCATCATTTTCATGGGCCAACCCAGCCTCACAACCTGCAATTATTTCTTCTTCTGTCAGATCTTCTGTGGCTGTGCCATTTTCATTTAGTTCTAGCCACTCATTTATGAATTCAAGTTGTGTGTCTAATTTAAAGTGTTTAGTTAATTGAAAAAGAAATTCAACTTTGTCTTCTTTCGGTTTTTGTTAGCACGATGTCTTCTTCTGTAAACTCTTTAAACTCTGATTCTGAATCACTATGGCTTGGGTTTTCAGGGACAGAACCATCGACAGAAAAAGCCAGCCCGCAAGCCTTCATCCAGCAGTTTTCAATAGATTTTTGTTTTACACCATCCCAAGCTTTTATCACCAAATAGTTTTTTTTCTTTTAAGTTTAATTCTTTTAGGAATTCAGAAATGCTTGATGACTCACACAAAATAATTTCTGAGACCAACTCAGTTCAATAATTGCTTTTAAAATTTTGAATAATGCCTTGGTCCAAGGGATGGATTTTTGATGTTGTATTGAATGGGAAATATAGCACATGGATTTGTCCATTGTTTGATGCCAATAATTCAGAAGGAGGATGGGCTGGACAATTGTCAATTAACAACAGTGCTTTAGGTTTGAGCTTTTTCTTGTGGAGATGCTTACGAATAGGTGGAACAAAAGAGCTGTGGAGCCATTCTTCAAAAATGCTCCTAGTCATCCAAGCATTTTTACTACTGGCTTACATGACGGGCAGCTTGGCTTTGTTAAAGTGCTTTAAGCACCGAGGGTTGTTGGACCAACTGACGAGAAGTGGTGTGAACTTGCGACTGCCCATCTTGTTTGTATAAAATAGGAGGATGATTCTGTCTTTTATTTTTTTAAGCCTGCTGTTTTTTGGGTTTCATGTTTCAAAGCTAAAGTTTTGTCTGGCTAAAGCTTTGCAAATAAAGCTGTTTCATCAAGGTTGTATATTTTTTCATCACTATAATTTTCAGTTTCTATTATAGTTTTTAATTTGGTGGGAAACTCGTTGGCAGCAGTCTCATCAGCTGATCAGCTTTCTCCAGAAATGCTAACTTGTGAAATACCATGGCAAATTTTAAACCAGCTTATAAAGACTTTGGTGGCTTGATATCTTTCATCACCCATTAAAGTTCCAAATTTACTCTCTTGGGCTTAGAGAATTGGGCCACTTAGTGGCATTCTGAGCTCTCTCTTGGGCAAACCATGTGTACAATGCTTCGTTTACAGCAGGCTTTGCCAAATAACGTATGCTTTTTCGCTCCAGGCTGACTTGAGAAGCTATATGTTGTACAAAACTGCGCAGCTTTGTTTCATTTTTTTTTATCCAACCTTGTAGTGTTGATTCAGCAATCCCAAGAGCTCTAGAATTTGGCTTGGATTTCACCATTATGAACCTGATCTATAGGTGCTATTTTTTCTTTAACAGTGTACGAATGCTGACACTTGTCTCCTGCCATTATGAACTAAAGTCTATACTAAAACATCTCTTGCATGTAATGAACTAAAGCCTATACTATACTAAAATATTTATTGCACATAGTGAATTAAAATCCATACTAAAATATCTACAGAATTACACTTAATGAACTAAAGCCTATATTATACTAAAATATCTATTGCGCTTAGCGAATTAAAGCCTATACTAAAATATCTATGGTATTGCACTTAATGAACTAAAGCCTATACTAAAATATCTATTGCATTTAATTACAGCTAATAAAAAATATATACTGTATGTTCTGTGACAATGTGATTAAGCATGATACGTCTTACCAAAATAGCAATGCAAAGAAAAAGGCAGTGCTGATAAGGTTTACTGTACATGTCCATGCTTAGGCGAACTTCCGGTTTTAGATACCACACATTAATGAGTTCTGCATGTTAAATTGGTAGCTTTGGGGGACATGACGCTAGCACACATTAACTGAATTCACAGGTAAACCAATCATAGGTAAATTGATCTATGTTTTATTAATGTTTCCCTTGAGTGTTGGAGAGCATTATACTGCTGTAATTGTATCTTTTAGATCAGATGTAAAATTATTAAAAGTCAATGCTGATATCACTGTTAGTCAATGAATTTTGGGGCAATTAAACATTTGCAAACTAAACACATCAGCATTGTGTGAAAAAGTAAAATGTTAAGATGTATATTTAATATTTAACATTTGCAAAGGGGCAGCAGTCCAACAATAATTTATGAATACAATCTATTTGCACAAACATTTTCTGGCATAACAACTTTTATCACTTGCACATACCAAAGATAGACTTTAAAAGACAAAAATCCATTAGGATGAAGTCAGAGCTCCTAAATACTTATATGACCGGTTTTCAGAGCCTATTTGGGGGTCTCAAGGGACATCCTAGTGAAAGGGAAATCCTGCTCGGTTGATAGTACTTAGCCAAGTTATCCAACTCTTGAAGAAGTGCATCCCATCAGAACACAGTGACCTTCTGTCCCCTGAGTTTCGACTGAGAGTGGGTTGGAGTCCTAGTGTTCAGAGATGATTGGGCAACTCTACAGTTGCCAAATGTCATGCATCTCATGCAACAGCCATGCACATAACAATCCTGTGGTTCTGGCAACCCAGTTGGATTGTCACACATCTAGCTGAACAGTGCAAGAACTGCATTTCTTCTTGATCTTCTAAATGCTCCTTCATTGACTGACTTCAGGCCACCTTTCTATATCGCCTCAGGATGCTCCCTCTGCTGAATCAAGGAAAGTGAGGAGCAAGGGTTAGAAAAGAGTCAGTGAGGGGGTAGGAATCAGAGTACTCAAACCATTACACTTAGTAAGATCTCCTGCTTCCATAGTGACCCCAACCTCCTTCAACCAACCAAAGCCCAGACTGTCAAGTGCCTTGCTTCCCAATCAGTTTCCCGGCCCAACTCATTTCACCAGATACCTTGAACTCTATGTCCTCCAACAAGACTCTTATGTCCTCCAGAGGAAACTGAGCTCCCATGCCCATTCCAGATAATACCTAGCCAGCTATCCCAGAACTCCATGCAGCACCTCTGCCTGGACACCATTCTATCTACTTGCACCATCTGCATGGTTGCTAAGTTTGTGGAGCTCCATATATCATTGCTTGACACAGTGGGGTATGATGGATTGACAATAAACTGTGGTCTACAATGGCATTAAAATTACTTGTAAATATGCAAATTAGCTCATTAAATAACTGCATGAATTGCCACACATACAGCTGCACAAATCTTCACCGCTATGCCACTCGTTGCCTTTGATAGTCACCCTTCTCTTTCATGTTTGGGAGGTGAGGAGAAAAGTCCCCTTCCAGTTCTGTTGGTTTCTTAAACAGAGGAGAAGTAGAGCAATTGGAACTGAGGAGAACGGCATCCAGAAAAGACCCAGGGCTCCTCCTTCACAGACTGCAAAGAGGTATAATATAGAAATAAGGATTATTAGTGGTTACAGAATTGGTGATGCATTGTGGGAGTAGTTTTTTTGGTGAAGTGGGGGTGAACATAAGGAGAAGAATGGGGAAAGTGTGGAAAAAACAGAGATGGCATTCCCTCCTACTCTTGACTTCTAATGCCTAAATTTCTTTCTCCTTGTCCTAGACCTTTCCTCTCCTTTTTCTCCTTTATTTTCTCATTGGATGGGGAATATACAGAGTGAGAAAGAGCTACTCCTCTTCACTATATAAAATGTGAAGGAGATTCCCAGACTTAAACCACACTTTTTAGATGACAAATCTGAGGGACTGTCCCAGATTAAGGTGTTAATAGAAAAGGTTTTGGGCAAAAAACTGATAAATGAAATTGTAATAATTCACCATGTTAATATGGTATTCACACTACTGTTCTGAAGGAACTCAGATGGAAATTGCAGAACTATTAACTGTGGTATGTTACTTAAATCATCCTCTCTACCAAATGACTGGAAGATAGCTAATGTAACACTATTAAAAAAAAAACCTCTTAAGGTGATCCTTCAATTACAGGCTAATATGCCTAATTCCAGTAGTACCAGACAAATTGGCTGAAAGTATAGAAAACCATAGAATTGCCAGATACATAAAGGGCTGTGATTTATTGGGGGGGGGGAGTCAAACTGCATTCTATAAAATGAAATCATGCTTCACAAATCTATTAAACTTCTTTGAGGGGGTTAACAAACATATGGACAAAGATGAAGCTTTTGACATGGTCCCTCTTCAAGGACTCTTATGCAAAGAATACAACTGATGGGACAATAAAGGTCCTTTCATGTCATGGATCAGCAACTGGTAAAAACACAGAAAAAAATCACAGGAATAAAATGGTCAGTTTTTAGAATGCAGTTGGTCTGTTTTTAGACCTGTGGTATTTCACATATTCATAAATTATCAGCAAAATAAGATTGAAAAGTCTGAAGATGGCACAAAATTACTTATGATACTTTGGTCCAAAGCAGACTGAGAAGAGCTACAAAATTATCTCATTCAACTAGGTGATTGTACAACAAAATGGAATATGAAATTCAATGTTGCTAAGTGCAAAATAATGTAGATTGGAAAACATAATTCCAACTATACCCGTAAAATAATGGAAGTTAAATTGGATGTTAGCACTGAAGACAGAGTTCTTGGAGTCAATGTGGATAGTTCTCTACAAACATTTGCTTAGCATGCAGTGTCAGTCAAAAAAATGAACAGATTGTTAGGAATTATTAGGAAAGGGATAGATAAGAGGACAACAAATATCATAATGCAATCTTATAAAGCCATGGTTTCATACCTTGATTACTGAATGCAATTATAGTTGCTCCAACTCAAAAAAAAAAAAAAAAAAAAGGTAGGCAGAGGTGGAACAGAAATGTTTAAGGGTATGGAACAGCTTGTATATGAGGAGAGATTAAAAATACTGGGAATGTTCATTTTGGAAAAAAATGACTAAGAAGGCATATGACTGAGGTCTATAAGATTATGAATGGTGTGGAAAAAGTTTATAAGGAAGTGATATTTAGCCCTTCACCTAACTTAAGAATCTGGGTAACCCAATGAAATTAATAGGATGCATGTTTAAAACAAACAAAACAAGCATTTCTTCACACATTTCAGTAAAACTGTAAAACTCATTACTTGGGGTATTTTGAAGGCCAAAAATAAAGATGAGTTTAATGAAGAATTACATGAGTTAATGGAGGATAGGTTCATCAATGCCTCCTGGTCAAGATATTAAATGCCGCAAATCTATAGTCTTGGCATCTCTAAGCTCAGACTGTCAGATGCTCGGACTGGACAACAGGGGATGGATCACTCGATGATTCCCCTGTTCTGTTTGTTCCCTCTGAAGAATCAAGCATTGGCCACTATTGGAAGACAGGATATTGGGTTAAAACAAGTAGTTTAATCCTTATGCCTCATAGTAGCAGTCAGCTGGCTGAAAATATAATTTCAGATTTTTTGATTGTATCGATACAATGAAAGGAGATTGATCAAATTTTAGTTTTGATCTGTGGATCTTTTCCAGATCTCAAATATAAATGACCATTTAAACAATTCTTAATGCAACAATTGCAAAAAATAGTAATGCAAACAGCAACGCTCCATTTAACACTGTAATCTGATGAAAATGTAACACTATTTCTGAAAAATAAAATAAAATTCTAATTATTTTGGTCAGTCTGACTTGCCACTGAAGCATGCTTTAATCTCAGCATAAATTAAAAAGCTCTTTTTCTGTTCAAATTCCCGTGGGATTGCTGTCTTCAGCTTTTGCCTATTTAATTCAGATCAGTTAGTGAATACTTTGGGATAACGTCATGATATTTAGTTCATGAGACAAAAATTCATGAGACAAAAGGTGCCAAACTGCTACTGTTCAATTTATATTCATCTCAGCAATATACTTTTGGTTCTGCAAATTCCTCAGAATATGTAGCAAGGTCACAGAATAATATAAGAGTTGTTTTCTAGGACTAGGTTATTTGCCCAAAGTGCTTGCCCGCAGGGGTAAGGCAAGTTGTAGGTTTCTTCAGGTGAAACTGGCAGTTTTTCACGCAGAGGTGTAATGCAGGATAGCAGGTGTATATTAGGTGGGATTGGAAATAGGAGTAGCCTTGGCTACAACTTTGGAATGCCCACCTCCAGTGGCAAACCAGTGCAGAGGGGGAAGACAACCACATCTGATGTAGGACTGGCATAGAGTATGTCATCAGAGAAAGTGGGAAATCAGGGTCCAAATGATTCTTTGAATCACCATCTGGTTCTAGGGCAGTGCACCTCTGCACCACACACCTCAGGAAAGATTTTGTCTTACAAGCTAACCCATAGCTTGTAGTTTGAGGATCATTTGACTTTGGAAAAGGGACTGCCATTTTGTTTTTATCTGTACTAAAAAATGAGGAATGTGAACATCAGGAGGTAAAGTTATTTCTGAATACAAAGTCATCAACAGCAAGAACTACAATCAATGCGATAGAATTAAAATTAAAATTTGTTAGATCTCACAGCTCAAGAAAACATTGAATAATGCAAGGTCAGGTTTCAGCTGAAGCACAGGAAATTAGACATTATGCAACTATAGACTGAAGTGCACCTGAATTAATTGGCTTAGTCAATCCAAGTGATTCAAAGAACAAATGTGCCTCAAGGAAAGAAAAAAAAAAGCAAGCATCCCAGATATTTTGGGAAACTTTTTCAGCAAGTTCTTGAAAGAAAGAAAGAAAGACCACTAACAACTGGTGTTGACATTCCAAAGTTCACACAAATTCTACTATTCATCAGTTCCATTTGATGACCTTGAGATGTTATCTTCCTGAGTACAGCTAGCAATATTGTAGGCAAATAAAAAAAGAAAAAAAGAAAATGGAGGAAGCAGTGGAAAATGCATAAGAAGAAACAAATAAGAAAAAATGTTCTTTTTTGGAGAGCTTGAGTTATAAGATTAGATTATAGCTAGCAGAATCAAGGGCATATAGGCATGGCACATGATGATTATGATTTATGGGAGTATTATAAAAAAGAAAATCAATATATATTCTAAAAGTTCTGTTTTGCTCAGATTAATCTAACCCCCTCTCCCCAGGTTCATGATGACAAACAAAGGCTGTGCTGGTAAGAACTTCTCCCTCCCTCCTGCCTCACACCACTTTCACTAACTGTTAATGTATAAAGCCATTCTACAAAATGAATTTAAACATTAATAGTATTTTAATTTTAAAAAATAAAAATCAGAAGCAGAATGCTCAATAAATACTTTGCATTTAAGGTCACAAAAAGGTACTATGGCTTTAAATATCCATCTTAGTATGAATGAACAGTTGTGATTAGCTACAGAAAGGAATTATAAGGGCAGTGGAAGGCTGAGGGCATCATTACTGGGTTACTAGTTCAAATAAGTAAACTGTTAGCAAAAAGAACATTTTCCTCTTCAGGTATTCCGTCCAAATATTTATTTTGTTGTAACCCATGTTGAAAAGCATTATTTTCAATCAAAGGACCATTTGTATTTGCACCTACATTATATCAAGTGACATCCTACTGTATATTTAACAAATACTTGTAGCCAATTTAGAAATAAACTATAAAGTATGTCTAAATATTATATGCATTGATTCAATTTTTTTTCAAAGTGTTATTTAGATATGATTATTGTTTACTGTGGTTTATTATACTTAAAATGCAGTATAAAATATATATTTCTAATGATTTAATTTCAATTTTTATGAAGAAAAAGTATTAAAAGAGAAAACAGCTACATGTAATGTCAAGTAGCGTAATCTGTGACTCCAATCCTACAAACTTCAGTGGAGCAATTACCTTGCTGGATTTAGGTTTATCTCAATAACAACTAATGATCATGTGTTACCTAAAGAGATTTGAATGCTTTTACCTAGGAACACTGAAATACAATACTTACTATATGTCCATAGTTCTCGATGATAATACTGTGTTAGAAAAAATGTTCCACTCAAAAGCAGCAATATAAAAGACAGACAAAAGGTCATTTCACTGCAGTAATTTGCACCTCTAGGCTAACTACAGGATGCTTTTAGAGCTTACATGAAAACATGTTTTAGTATCTAAAATATTATTTCCTGTAAGGCAGTAATCAGTTAAAGGAAAGGACAAACATCACTAATAAATCTTATAACAAAACAATAGTATAAGATTTCCTAGAACAACAAAATTATCACTATTCTTACATAACTCATAGAATTTAAAAAAAAATTGTTTCTAGTTGTATATTCTGTTAATCCTATTGACTCCATTCTCCTCCCAACTATAATAATTATAGAATAGTACCATTAAAAATAAAGTCTAAACCATATTCTAAATTATTCTCCAGTTTTGGAAACAGCTTTGACAGGATGATCTAGTTGACAATACCTGAAAATGCAAATATTTAGAAATATTCACATAAAGGTGTCAATAAATTCTATTGAAATTTCTTGTATACAAGTAAACAATAAGTGTACTTAGAAATAAATTACATAAAACACTTCATTTGTGAACATCAAAATACATCATAAACATTAATTAATTAAACCTCATAGCATCTTCTTAAAGTAGATAGTTATTTTGCTATCTCTGCTTTTTACCTAGCACTTTGGTATCAAGTGACTTGCTATATGCCACATGCTTAACCAGTTGCAGAATAGGGAATAGAACCAATGGGTTCTGGCTATCAGCTCACCTTCATAATTCAATAGTTTTTAGTTGCTTATAGTTGCAATTTGTTAGTAAATTTTACAACGTAATTAGTAAACTCTTAAACATCAACCAGTACCAGCAAGATACAGCTAGGCTTAATTGAATATTAATTAAAACATGAAGTGGGGTGGGAATTGAAAAGTGTATACAAACCAATAATACAATTAAGACAAGAAGAAAAGGATAGCTCATCATGGCATAATGCATCTCTAGACAGCTTATGCAGCTAATAAAGGGTGCCTTGAGACAGAGGCTCAGAAACCACCCACATTTCACAGTAAATGTGTAGCTAAAATCACTGTAAAGGAGAAGCTAATCAAAACAGGTAACTGACAAGCTATTGAAAACATTTGCACTCCTTTTAGTTATTTTAGAGTAATAACATTAGCTATGTGAATCTGTAAAAGGAACATGAGCTTCATATTAGGAAACACAAATGATTAGCAATTTAGAGATTGCACAATTTAGAGGTTTTAAACAATTCTGCTGGATTGGCACATTTTTATTTACAACACTGCATGTCAGCAAAATAGATGATATAATTATTCATTTCTATCTGAAGTAGTTAAGTATCTCCACCTCAAGAAGTTGATGTTAAAATAGATAAAGATGTTAAAATACATAAAGAAATAAAATAAAGATATTTAAATATAGATATTATATATCAATAGCTATTAAATATCAGACATCTATATATATTAGATATTTAGAAATAAAAAAAAAAAGAAAAAATATTTCAGAGCTGCACAAATGCCCTTAGGATGAATGCAATATGGATTTGAGATTGCTCTAATGATATCTCCATGTACATATGCATACCTTTGAGCTGTTGACACTAATTTGAAGACATTATGTAACAGATTGCCAGATTCACAGATACATTTGCATCACCAATTCACAGTTGTTTTTATTTTTAGGCCTTCTGACTCATACTTTTTTTTTTTTTTGGCTAATTGATATAACTGTTGTTAATGTGTTAAATATTAATGTTCTAGCAGAAGGACATCTGTGCATGGAAAGAGCATGATTAGGCAGGCCAACAAAATATTTGAAGACCACCTAGCCAAACTAAACTCACAGTATTTTTTAAAAGTACATCAGGATGAAGACTGCCAAACTAGCAGTGAGGTCACCAGACAGCTGTGGTGCAAAAGGAGCACTCAAGGAAGAGGAGGCCATTTCAGAGGAGCTAAATGAATTTTTTGCATCATTCTTTGCCGTAGAAGAGATGAAGGAGATCCCTATACTTGGTCCATTCTTTTTAGATGACTCAGTAGGTGAGGTTTTGGATAAGCTGGCACTGTCTAACTGGTAACTCAACAAATTGCCTTGTTCTGTTCTGAAATGTCTGGCGCCAGAGGCTGTTAGAATATAGGATACTGTTCTACATGAACCATTGATCTAACCTAGTGCCACTATTCTTATTGTATTTCCTATTCAAAAGCACTGGATATCTCAAACCCTGCTCCCCTGCATCCTCACGGAGGTCTACCCAATCATGTCACACTTGCAAACTCTCCTGACAAATTAGTTTAGTTGCTACTCTCCTGGAGAGGATGATATTGCTTAATACTGTGACTTAGAGGCCTGATTCAGATTACAGTTCCTTTCCAGTGTAAAAAGACCAGAAAGTGAATGCAAATAAAATTACAGACCTGCAGAGGGAGCTGGAGTGTAAATGAAACTCACAGCTTAGCTTTTTATCTCTTATCTGAGGATAGCAAACTTAGCTGTTCTTCAAAAGATTTGTCATTGAGATAATGGCAGTTCTGGTTATTGATCTCATTTAAGCAGCTGGTCTCAATATTCAACTTGGCGCAGCACTCTCAGGTGCGCCTATCAACTCTGATAATTTTCTTGTAAAGTCAAATATTGGTTTTCAGTGCCATCAGACATAATGAAATATGGAATTCCACCTTACAGAACATATCTATTCTTTCACATTTCATCAGCACTATTAAAAGTAACACTGGAAAATGTAAATAAAAATTAGTTTTAATAGCTGGAGCAGCATCTTTGGTAAAATGGTTAAATGAGTTAAACAATAACTGTATGCTGCAAAACCTTACTCCTATTTTACTATTTACATTAATCCTGTGTTCTTTTTGCTCTCCTGCCTGAGCATTACTACCATTGAGCAGCCTTTTTTCTTTGCTTTTTGAATCAAAGTAATGCTTGTGAAATAGGCTGAATTGACATCACTGAGAACACCTGTTCTCTTGCCACTGGAAAAATACATCACAAGCAGCAAATGTACAATCCAGTCTGATTGCCAATGTGTCTTAATTCACTTGTAAAATAGAAAAAAATCAACATGCCACATCAATCTTTGGTTTCTGCTCAGAGTGCCAAAATGTGTGTGTCAGTTGTGAGAAAGCTTTGTGTTATCTAGAGATCTGCTTAAATGGAACTGGAGGGACCCACACACTCATTTCACAGAGGTTATGAAAATCCATTGGCCTAATTCAACTGCCATTGAATGCAAACTCCCATGAGAGCATTTTTGGCCACTACCAACTTGGATCTGAAATGGAACTGGTGAGTTAGATATGCTTTAGCTCTTTATTCATTTAGCAATCTCTGCAATTACCCCATAAATATTGTGTGGCTTTATTACATAGACTGTGCAACAAATGTAAATTGATAGTAAAAATAAACACAAACAAACAAAAGATCTGACTGAATAAACTGAATATTGGAGCTGCTCAATGTTTTCTATAAGATGTGGGGTTTTTTCCCCCCCTTTTTTTATGGCAATCTATTGTGGAAAGCTTTTCCCTTTTAAACAACTAAATATAGTGTATATATCTTCAATGTATACAACTTGTGTTCTACAGTCTAACAGCTCTAGAATTCTGGAAAAATACATCCAGAAATTGAACACTAGCAAGATAATTTCTTAACTCAAGAAGTGGTAGGATGCCAAGGCCAACATGATCTATAGCATTTTATTGATGAAGTAAAAAAAAGAAAAAAAGCAAGGAGTCTTGTGGCACTTAAAGACTAACAGATTTATTTATCTCATGAGCCTTCATGGGAGAAAATCCCACTTTGTCAGATGCTTTGAAGAGGGAGAATTTACAGAATGGTATGAAAATAAATGCAGGGTAATGTAACACATGTGATCAGGTCATACTGCAACAGCAAATCAGAGCATTTGTAAGGATTCAAACTCTAGGAAACAGCACGCAGAGGGAGGGTGAAGTCAAATTCCCTCTTATAATGTGAAAAGAATCCATAGTCACGATTAAGTCCTGCTTTCACACAATCTAATTTGCATATTAGTTGGATTTTGGCCGTTTCTCTTTGAAGTCTTGAGGTCCCAGTGATTTTCTTGATGACCATCATTAACAAATCATTAATGGAGTGATTAGGAAGATGGAAGTGCTCAGCAACTGTTTTTTGGGGGTTTTTTTGTGTTGTGATTTCTGATGTCAATTTTGTGCCCATTTATTTCTTCTGCATAGGGACTGTCCTGTTTGTCCAGTGTATAAGGTGTGGGGGCATTTCTGGCACATGATGGCATAAATCACATTAGTGGATGAGCAGATGAATGACCTGTGATGAAGCAGCTGGCTTGATTAGGTTTTATGATAGTGTTTTTTGTGCAGATATGTGGACAAAGTTGGCAACGTGGTTTGTTGCAAGGATATGTGCCTGCTTTAATGTTTCTGTTGTTAGGTCTGTAATTGCTGGTGAGTATGGCTCATGAGGCAGGAATTTCACACGTGGATTCAACTCCCACAATAGGAGTCATATACTAATTTCATTACAGCTCCCCCCCCCCCGACTTAGGCAAATATGCACCATACAACAGAAACACTAAAGCAACAAACCCTGTTGGCAACTCTGCCTGCATATCTACTTGAGTGACACCATAACAGGACCTAACCAAATCTGCCACTCAGCTCATTCACCTACATGTCTTTGAATGTGATATACACCATCATGTACAACCATGCATCTAAAAGTGACACAAATCAAATGCCAAGAATGGTAACATTCAAAAACCAGAAAAGGAGCACTGTAAGCTCTCCAGACATTCTGTAACAGACATGAGAGTTACAGTGCTTCAGCAGCAGAATAAATAAATAAATAAATAAAACCAGGCTGCAACGTGAATGTGCGGAACTGGAATTCATATGCAACCTTGACACCATCAGACTAGGTTTGACTAGCCATTCCAGTTCCCTATCTCATTACCAAAGGAGAGTCACATTGGCTATGTCTACAACATCAAATTGTCTGAATTAAGGAGCCTTAATTAGAAATAATTTGAACCCTGTCTACACTAGACTGTGCCTTGTTTGACCTAAAAGAATTTTTAGTTTGAAGTAACTTTTAACTTGCTTTAGTTTGGCTGGTTAGTCCAAACTGGCAGGTTAGTTCACATTTATTTTGAAATTTAGTTCAATCGAGCATGATGTAGTCATGCTAGCTGGAACTAAATAAATTGTAACTAGTGGTTAGTTTGAACTAAGCATTTTTTTTTTTTTAAAGTTTGAAGTAACATTTAGTTCAAACTAGCCGCACATTTTTAGTTTGAACTAAAAAGTTAGGTCGAACTAAAACAAAAAACACGGCTTGTTCAAACTAAAAGTTAATTGAAACCAAAAAAATCCATGCTTAGTTTGGACTAACCAGCTCCAAACTAAGATTTCAGGTGTAGACATAGCCATTCTCACTTCCTCATCTATCATTCCATACTGTATGAATCCAACAACTTGCTTGGTTTGCTGAAAAAGTCTGAACTAACCTTGTGACTCACTCTTCTCTGAATCTATATATTTACCTACATAGTGACATTTCCATTTCATGCACCTGAAAAACTGGGATTATACCCATGAAAGCTCACATGATAAATAAATTTGTTAGTCGTTAAAAGCACCTCCAGACTCCTTGTTTTTTTTGATGAACATTAACACAGCTACATCTTTCAAACTTGTTATCTCTGACTTCAGTTATACCTCAATAAGAGAAATATAATTTCATAGATGCAAATGAAGACTGAATATAGTGACAGGACACTGGCTCACTCTCAGTGTTTATTTGCAGTACTGCACTCAGGAGTATATTGTTATGGAAACTAACCTTGGAGAGCTGAAACTGAGTATCTTCCATGTTAACACAACAGTAACAATCAGAAGTTGAAGATCATACTATGGATTCTAAATGACCAGGAGTTCTGGACAACATTAAAGTTACAAATAAAGCAAGTAGTCACAGATTGTGTGAGAACCACTGATGAGTATGCTATATTATGACAGTTGCTTTTAAGACCCTAAGCATTGCACTGCCAACTATAAAAAGCATGATATATGCATATGGACTGCACTTTTACATTTTATGCCATGAGCATATGGTTCCAAAGATACACATGCCCACTGAATTAAAGAATGATATATTCACAGATTCATAGAATCATAGGGTTGGAAGGGACCTCATGAGGTCATCCAATCCAACCCTCTGCCATAAAAAAGCAGGACCACTCCCACTAAACTATCCCAGGCAGAGTTTTGTCCAGCCGGGCCTTAAACATTTCTAAAGACGGAGATTCCACCACCTCCCTAAGTAGCCCATTCCAATGCTTCCCCACTCACCTAGTACAAAAGTTTTTCCTAATATCCAGCCTCAACCTCCCCAGCTGCAACTTGAAACCATTGCTCTTTGTTCTGTCCTCTGTTACTACTGAGAACAGCCAAGCTCCATCCTCGTTGGAGCATCCTTTCCAGTATTTGAAGGTTGCTATCAAATCCCCCCTCAGTCTTCTCTTCTGCAGGCTAAATAAGCCTAGTTCCTTCAGTCTTTCTTCATAGGGCTTATGCTCCAGCCCCTTGAACATTTTTGTTGCCCTCCGCTGGACTCTTTCCAATTTGTCCACATCCTTTTCTAGTGGGGAGCACAGAACTGGACACACTGTTCCAGATGCAGCCTCACCAGTGCCGAATAGAGGGAAATGATCAGATCCCTCGATCTGCTGGCAACACTTCTTCTAATGCAGCCCAGTATGCCATTGGCCTTTTTGGCAGCAAGAGCACACTGTTGACTCATACTTAGCTTCCCATCCACCATGACCCCCAGGTCCTTTTCTATAGTGCTGCTACTTAGCTGTTTGCTCCCCAGCCTGTAGCAGTGCATGGGGTTTTTCCATCCCAAATGCAGGACTTTGCACTTGTTCTTGTTGAACTACATGAGATTTGTCAAGGTCTCCCTGAATCCTGTCCCTGCCCTGCAGTGTGTCTACCATTCCCCCCAGCTTGGTGTCATCCGCAAACTTACTGAGTGTGCAATCTATCCCATCATCCACATTATTAATGAAAATGTTGAACAGAACTGGCTCCAGGACCAACCCCTGGGCACACCACTCGTAACTGGTTGCCAACTAGACAAGGAGCCATTGATTCCTACATGCTGAAATCGTTGATCTAGCCAGTTCTCTATCCACCTTAGAGTCCACACATCCAACCCATACTTCCTTAACTTGCTGATGAGAATGTTGTGGGAAACTGTATCAAAAGCCTTGCTAAAATTGAGGTATATCACATCAATGGCTTTTCCCACATCCACAAATCCAGTCGTCTCATCAGAGAAGGAGATGAGGTTGGTCAGGCATGATTTACCCTTGGTGAATCCATGCTGACTGTTCCTGATCACTCTATTTTCCTCCAAATGTTTCAAGATGGATTCTTTGAGGACCTGCTGCATGATTTTTACAGGGATAGAGGTGAGGCTGACAGGTCTGTAATTTAAAGGCTAACATTTACTTTCTGCATGAGCTTTCATGGGAGAAAATCCTCCTTTTTGTCTTTCTTGAAGATAGGCACTATATTTGTTTATTTCCAGTCCTCTGGTACCTCCCTCTAGTATGTCTTCAATATTCAGGATTACGTATATGAAGCTCTAAATGATTCTGTTTTCTGTTGTCCATACTATTTTGGCCCCAAACGACAAAGTGCCATGATCCTGCCATGGTAAATGGTACTAGATGAGTTTTGCAATACAGCCTTATGGATCCGCTACTTGACCAGCACAACATATTCAAACACAATCATTTTAAATTGGGATTGGGCCAAATCCTCTGGCCTGCAAATATGCTACAGAGACTGCAAACCTTGTGGATGCCAATTGCACAGATTCCTAGCTCTAAAGGCCATTGTTCCATGCAGATGGACTAGGGTCCCTTTTTTAGTGTATAATGGTTCATTCCATTTTTCCGTCTCTCCTTCGTAAATTGTAAATGGTAGTGCCCATCCTGATGAATTGCATGTTTTGCATATTTTTAAAAGTACACTGTTCTTGTAAGGTTTATGCAGTGACTTAGTGCCATGTGTCCAAGGATTAACACTATGTGCAAAGTCCCAAGCATTGGAAAGAATCCTGGCTCTGGATTGATCTGACTGGCACTATATAGGTTTCAATTCCATCAGACTTGAGCCTAAGGTATTGTGAATGATCTCAGATCCCACTTATAACAGTAAAAATGGATGGCAATTGGCTCCTTTGTCCTGCGGGCCCAAAGAAATAACCTTGGGATGAACCCCCAAACAAGCAGGAACTGATTCGCTAGGTTAAGAGCCTATGCCAAAAAAAGGTTGCCTCAGTGTTTTTTTCAATAGTTCTGCACTGGGAAAAGTTTTCTATTGTGAATGGGGGGTTTTGCTGAGGTAAAGGGTTAAGTAAGTTTGTTTCCAATCATATTCTGGCTGGGTAAACAATCTTAACAATTAATGTGCATCTGCAAGGTGTACCCTTGAGAAGACAGAGGGTGATCCTCTCAGGAGACGGAAATCCTGCCCCACCCCTCCACACAGAAAATAGCTAAACATAGCAATCATAAGTATGACATTGCTGACAGTATGATTGTGAGAGTTGTGTGCATGTAAGAAGAGCATGGGTAAAGTAGGTCCTGACTGGTAAACAGTCAAAACAAAGGAACAAAGCACAGGGCTAGTGTCAGCAAGTCCAGAGATGTCAATCAGGGGAGCAATGACTGGCCAAGAAACCAAGGGATGATGAAGGTGGAGAAAGGAGGACATGTCCGAAGATACCTCCTTTGATTGATTCATCCATAAAAGAAATTCAACTTGGTAGTTAAGAAGAGGGAGCTGCCATTTGACTGCAACTGGCATTGGTGTGCACTATGCTTCCTCACACCTCCAAGCCTCTGCACCTAATTAACTTTGGAACTGGGCACCCTATAGTTAGCTGAGTAAGTATGATTGAGTGAATGAATGGACATTAAAGTGTAATGATCTGTGCACTGTAGTAAATATTTTGTTATCTTGCATTAGTTATGTTTTAGTACTCAGCTTGTTGCTAATATATCTGCCATTAGATCATTCTAGAATTAAATGCTTTGACTGCTGTTACATTAATTAGCCAGTTCATGAACAAAATATTATCTAGGGGTTGTACTACCTTTGTATTTGTTAATATACTACTGGCTGTTGCCCTTCATGAATCCTTCAGTTGCTGCTCAATTTGACCTATCCCTCATTGTATTTTTCCCCTTTACACAATAGAAGTCACATAAAATGTAATGAACACCAAATTGAAGTGCAGAGAATCTATATCCACCCTAGACCATGCATGACACCTTGTACATTTAACCCCCTGATACTCTGAGAAAATACAAAGAATGCAGAAACTTAAACTATACATGGAGTTATAGTTTTTAAAGGTCCTTATGATCCCAGAAAGCTTATTACTGTTTTCAAGAATTAGTTCTTTATAGAACAATTAAACTTATGGGGGGGGGGGGGGTTAGTGCTTTCAATAGATACTCTTTCCCCATTTGCAAGCACCTGATAGATACACTGATCGTGATTACAGGGAGAGATGAGTTTGGGCAAAATAGTATATTTGCCTTCTCCTTTGACAGTGTCTATGAAAGTTGTTTTTTCCTTCAAGTGAGTTTGGAAGAACTCTGAATCATTTAGAAAGAAAAATAATTAGACTGTATTGCTAAGGTGATTGCATAATACAGCAATGAATCACTAAATAAAAGGAAGTGTGGCAAAGCATAATATGGTATAATTCAAAGGTGATAGGAAAAGCTATGTAAAACTTTTCAACTTTATTTTCAGAGATTTGCAGGCCTTAGGGTTTAAAATGCTCATATTCAAATGATAAAATGTCACCGTGAACCTGTCAGTAAAATTTGTGTTCTGTTGTTTCATGCCTATGTACCATATATGCACTCACAGGGGAATCAGAAATGGAACATACCACAACTATTACCCACATCAGTAGGTGAGGGAACCTGACGTGGCTAAAGGTGAAAGAAAGTTAGTTACAGTGGCAAGGGAGAGAGATGCTCACCAAAGAATCGTAGGTAGCAACTGCCCAAGGAAGGTCTCTGGGGTTTTTGCTGAAATGGGGGATGGGACCTTCCAAAGAGAACCTGCAAACCACAGTAAATTAAGAAGGAATGTGCTTAGTATCAAACTGAGGTAGTGGGTGGAGTTATTTATTCCTCCCAACTTGCATCCATTTCCCAGTGCAGTTAAGAGAATAAAATAGGGTAAAAGACCTAGGATTTTGGTTCTAGGCTTTGGGCTGATGTGAAACAGTGAGACACTGCAGCCACTGTGAGCCAGCGTCAGATCATGTGGCCCTTTCAGGTGAAGTCCCCATCCTGCTGCATCCTCTGTTCCCCTAATGGGAGGGTCCTAGGAATAAGAGAGAGCCAAGTCCTGTGGGATAGGCTGAGAAAAGTCTATTCTATCAGTTCTGTGTCAAGGAACTCTGGAACTCTGGCTTTAATTTCAGTCTATATGTAACTCTAGTGCCAGTAATGGGTTATATATGATAAGGACCTCTGTAACCCCTGCATTGGAATCAATTTAATGCCTGGTATATGAAAGTATGGGTGATAGGCAGGTAGCACCATAGTTCTGTGTTAAAGTGTAATAAAAGTTAAGGTCTGCTGCTTAATTCCAGACATGCTTGTGCTATTTGACACTGCATACACATCAATTAACCTAGTATAGTATTTATGTATACAACCTTAGTTCTCAATAATTGGGAGATTACATGTGATGTTAAATGTAGTAGATCACTGAACAGCAGTGGTTAAAGTATAATTTGAAGGGCCCCAGAACCTGCCTAATCTCTGGGCCTCCTTCCTGTATTGCCTCGGCCCCCTTCATGCATGTGGGGGCCAATTTTTCTAGATTCTGGAATCTGGGCCCCGGAACTGTGGCCTGTCAGATTTGTGGGCAGTTCTGGGGCATTCCAGCTTACTTTAATGCCTGCTGCATGCCATTCACCCAAGATCTCATTTTCTCTTTCCAGGAGAAAAATAAATTTTCATTTCCTATTGGCTGAGGTGCTCAAACAGCAGTGGTTTCATCCTCTGTGGAGAATCAAATGAAAAAAGGCTTCTCCTGAGTTAGTTAGACCAATCATCCCTCCCACCCCCTCTAGTCACATATGAGAGACTCAGGGACACAGAAGAAAGCCAGATGACTTGCTCCATGTGTTGTATTCCCAGGCTTGAACGCAGGGTGTGCTGCAAACAGAACACAAAATGCAACAAGAGGCTGCTAGTGATGCATGAAGACAATCTGAGCAAAGCACTTCTAGTTGGCAGATGCAGCTTTCATATAAATCATGGCTACTTTTGCAGTTCAAATTAAATGGCCCTTACAGCTCTAGCAGTAAAGAAAATGTGCCTAGAGATTAACTGGTTACATGTGAGGCCAATCAGCTTCAGGGATTCAGTGTAGATTTTTAAAATTGAAATCCTGCCTTAATCTTTGATTATGCTGTTGATAAGAACTGCTTCTTTATACCAAATAAAAGATCCCTTAAACATAAATATTGTTTTTATTGAATTAATATAAAATTAATAAACATAACTAGGTATCTTCTATTAAACTATTATCCAATGCTTTTGAGGCACATGAAGCAGTAGTGGTCTTCAATCTGAAAACTACAAGCCAACCAAAGATATTCATAGAAATATGGCTCTCATTAAATTTTGAAAGCCTAATGATTTCTTTTTCTCCCCTCTACCAAGCCTCCTCATGTATATTATATTGGGCTTCCTCTTCCCCACTAATTGGGCTAGCATGGTTTGAGAGAACAAGATTGATGAAAGTGTGCTTTTGGTGGTGGTGCTCACTGTCTCCTTTTCTAAGGGAGACAGCTCAATGCTGTGTTAGGACTCTGGCTCACTAAAAGTCTGTTGGATTTTTTTTTTTTGATAACTCAGTCTTTCCTCATTGTTTGAGATACCTCTGCTGTTACACTGATGTCTGAACTGCAGGACAGTCATGGAACAAGCCTATATGAATAAACAGAAGCAGAGTATACTAAGAAGCTGCCACAGGAAGATCCAACATAGACCAGATCAGGTCATAGGAATGCTGCAAAGAGTAGAAGGAGGAGGCAGAGACAGGAGCCCTCTGAAAGGTGATGAAGAAATTGTGGGGGAATCATACATCAATTGAGAGGGTCACAGAAAAAGTGGGACAGGAATATAGTCCACGCCAGTGACACTAAAAATGGTGGAAGTCAGGAGTAGTCCCAGATGAGGCACAAAGTAGCCATATTTGATGGGAAGGGGAACGGGAAGACTTGAGCAATTAAGCTGATCTACTGATCAGAGAAGAAGAGCATATTTGGTTACAAACCTGATGAGGTGAGCCCTGCCAGTTCATGCAGTTGTTGGCATGGTTAAATATTGCAGTTTCCAGGTCCTCTGTGAAGCAGACAGAGGTCACTTTCCTTCATCTCCAGAACTGGGTGAAAGAGACAGCTCAACTGCCCCCCTTTCACAAGGTATCTGAGGAGGATAGTTTTAGAGGCCTACACAAGGCACAAACTGGATGGGACCTGTCTGCAAGTGTCAGGCTTTGAATCAGGTGGGAAATCAACTGGATTGATTGGGTGGGATCAGGCTGGCTCAGATTTCCTCTTTCTGTTCCTGGACTCAGCCCATTGGCAACACTCTGTTTGCTTCTGCTGACCACCACTACCTCACTGCACTGTGTGTGCTGTGAAATGAGCGCCATAGCTTCTCATTCCACAACATAGTAGGGTATGGCACCCAGCAGAAGCAAAGCACTGCAGCTGCCACCCCACTGACCCCCTCAGGAAGGAGCTAGTTGCCAGTGCTAAGTCATTATCACGGGGAAGGATCAGTGTCAGATTGGAAAATGACTCAACCCATTTGATTCCCATGCTCTTAGGTCCAGTTTAGGTTCAGGTTGGAACGAAAAACTAGGCCTGAATAGACACTAGGTGGTTTATCAAAATGCCTCCAAGAAATGATTGAGCTGAGATTGCTGGTACAAGCGGTGGATGGGGTTGATGAATAAAATCTGTCAATACAGGTGAAACTTGATGGGTCTTAAATCCTTGAAAAAGCCCTTGTGAGAGTCCTTTGCCTTTAACCTCACAACCTAAAATCAAATGGTCAAATAGGGTTTCTTTGTGCTGGTTCTAATTCTGTTTCTCACATACATCATTTCCCAAAGGATTTCATTACACTTGTTATTTCCAGAAATATTTATATAATGTATTTGGAGTATTTCAAATATCAGTGCTAGGTTCATTTAATTTAATTCTTCATACTACTGAGCTACCCAGCACACAACAGAAATCTAAGATGCTTAGGTATGCAAATCACACTGTTCTTCTACTTACTGCAAATGCTACTTCCTCTCTAATACCCTTTTCTCTGAACTGGCATATGTGATCAACTTGCTAATCACCTTCTTTCAGTAAAAAAAAAAAAAAAAAAGTAACATTTCATCCAACATCAAATTCAGTCCAACTAATTACTGTATATACAGGTGATTTCAGATTATTATATGCCATACTATGATTTGAAAAATATATTCTCTTTTAAGGAAACACTAATGACTTTATTAGAAATAAAGTTATGATAAAATCTTCACATCACTCCAGTAATTGTCATTGAATTGAATAAGTATTGCATACAAAGACTGATATTATTTCCTGTTTTTTCTGACATCCAAAACATCTCAGCTTGGAAAATTTAGGAAGAGAAATCATTATAATAATGTACTTTATTAAAAACAGATAGCAACAAATTTGTTGTTGGATTTTTATGATGTGATATATCTCGATTATTCTGAGTAATACCACCATTTCTATACAACAAATTTAAAGCATGTTAATTGTTTTTTATTAGTTTTCTAAGATAATACTGAATGTAAATATAATCCTGTGAATAGAATATGATTACATACTGAAATAAGCTGTGAACTGGAAACAAAAAACACTGGGCCATTGTAGTTTATGCCTTATTGAACTACTTGTTACCTTTAAAGAAACATTGCTTTTGATTTTTAAATTGAAAAAAATCATGATAAAAATTTAACTCAAAACCTACAGTATTATATTCTAAAATTTCCTAAAATGCACAAACATAGAAAATTTTTATCTTGTCATTAATCTATTCCTGAGGAATAGCCATGTTCATCTGTATACAACAAAAACAAGAGTCCTATGGTACCTTATAGACTAATACATTTCTTCAGGCATATATTTTCATGAGCTGCAGCCCACTTCATCAGAAATTTACTAGTCTTTAAGGTGCCACAAAACTCGTCTTGTCTTCGATCTATGTAATCTTAAGAAATGTGTTTAGGCAGACAATAAGATATATGAAGCTGCACCTTAAATCATTAACATACTATTCATACTAAGATGCTGACAAATGCTCCTTCTAGCCATTTTTGGGGTTGAGTGTTGTATTCTGGAAATGTTTTACAGTAGTTCACTTGTTTACAGTGTGATCAGTTAAATTTCTTTATACTTTTATTTTGAGTAAAGGAAACACTTGTTCTTACACACACACACACACACACACACACACACACACACACACACACCCACCCACCCACACACACACACACACACACCCACCCTATCCTTTGGAACTCAATCACAATCATATCCCAAAGATTTGCATTCAACCATCATTTTGGAATGTCATGACTATTAAGAGCTTGGTTTCAAGGCTTGGAATATATTTAGTGGTTTGCAAAGTATTTAATAAAGCATCCTTAATCTTCTTGGAAAGTAAAATAAGTTTATAAAAATAGGTGCTTCCAGTCAGATTTCTTAAGTCCATATTTGGCACTTAAATGAGCTTCCTGATTCCAAAAGTGCTGAGTATCTTGCCACTTCCACTGATTTTGATGACACTTAGTAGGTGCACACACTTTTGAAAAATAATTTAATTTAGATACCTAAATACAGACTTAGAAAGTTAACTCTACAGACAGTTTTAAAAACAAGAATGCCTAATTTTTGTTATAAAATGTTCAATGTTTTCTTCATATTTAGTTACTTGGAAATGTTTGCATTTTACAAACATATGAAAAAGATAACATTCAGAATCTCCACAGAAGTTTCAGTAGTTATTTTTATCTTATGGAGTGAAAGAATTATACATAATTGGAGTGTAAACAACAAAATGAGCTGCTTGTACAGGGATCTTTGCTGTTTCGCTGCTGATTCCAGGCAATTTATCATTGTGTCTCTTCCTACTGTCTCAGTTTTCCAGGATTACAATCTCTCTCTATATATATATCTCTGAAGTTGCTAGGCCAGGGGTCAGCAACCCTCAGCGTGCATGCCAAAGGTGGCACACATGCCTTACTTGTTGCTGTAATATCTGTAAGCTACAAGGAGAATAAACAAGCTACCGGCCTTAATGACAACTGCCGCATACACACAGTTTTTCTAAGACTAAGTGGCTCTGTGGCCACAAACAAGTTTTTTGTTGAAAATGGTTTACAGTTCCACCTTAACCAAAATGATTTACTCACTGGTGTTCTTGAATAGCACTCAAATGCAGAGGATCAGTGACTGCACACATTGAATGTGAGACAGCGTATGACATTTTACAATGAGAGATGTAAGCATTTTCAGGAGTTGCCTTGTCTTTTTGTGTCCTACGCAGATAGAATGAAGGGTCAAGTGGTCCCTGTGCAGATAATTTCCAAGTGGATAACTTCTAGCACTGAGACAGCATATGAAGTAGCTCAGACCACATCTCTGCAGAGATTACATGCTCATTCAATGAGCACCCACCCAAGCAACATCAACAGTCCTCAGTGATGTTTCTGTATTACAGGGCTGTTACCTAGTTTTCTGTGTTTACCTTTACCAAGCACTGTGCTGTTACTGACGCATCTATGGAAGCCCTAAACTTTTGGAAGGCAATTCTTCAATCACGGTTTAGATAAATTCTGAGCCCCACTTCCTATGAATACTGCTTGTAAGTCATTCAAGTGGAATACAAATGTGCAAACATTCAAAACAGTATACTTATCCATATTATAAGGGTTCCTTGAGATGTAGGTGCAGATATATTCCATGACTGAACCACCCTCCACCCCCTCTGTGTAGGAATCTCTACTCTTGAAATTAGGTGCAAAAGAACTGAGGTGTGTTAGATAGGCACATCCTTTAAATAGCCTGGGGAAGAGGGAACAGTCACCATGTCTGTATGGTGCTCCTATTCATACTGCAAGGCAAAGCTCTCTGGCGTTGGTATACTGGGCATGCATATACCTGAGTAGAAAACATACCTGCACCCACATCTTGAAGAACAAGTTAGTAGTAGTAGATTAATTTTTAGTATAACTCTCTAGCAGTAGATTAATCTTTACTATAACTAATGAATGACAATATTTTCAATATGTTTACCCTTTACTTGCAAACAGTACTGCATGTGTTACGGGAAAATTTTATGGCAAGCCCTATTCACCTAAGGCGTCTATCAACCTTTGGCTTTCATCACAGCAACAGTAAAGAGATCAGGCAGGTTGAGAATATAAAACACAGTTTTATTCAGACATCCCTCAACCTCCCAGAAAACCCCAATGATAAATCCAAATACCAAGACAGTTCCCACACAGTATTAAACAGAACGGAGAAAACTATTCAAATTGCTTATATATGAATGGCTAAATAATATAGTACCCACAGTGGGACTGGACCCCGTGTCCCAACCCCACCAGCCTTGGGAGGAGTTTCCTCACAATTGAGGTAGGCAACTTGACTAGAGTCCCAGTTCTCTCACGGTCTTTCTTCGCCTGGCTAGGCGTCGGTCCCAATTCCCGCGACATCCTCGAGCTCCGTGTCCCTAGGTGGACAGTCTGATCCCACGTCGTCTCTGGTCCTGATCACCAAGCTTGACCCGTCTACTTCAGGCCTCTGGCAGCCCAATGGTCCTTTAGTCAAAAGTCCATTCACCCCAGATCAAAGTCCAGATAGAGCCACATGGGGACTCTGTCCCTTCAGAGACTTGCCTCCCTCTGGTACGATGTCCACTCCGTCTCCCTCTGGTCCGGCGAAGTCCTCTTCTTCCTTGGCGATTCCACGATGTCCTCTTCGAAGCCTTCTCAAGTGAAGCGCCCAGCTTCCGCTGAGTGTCTGATCACAAGGACCAAATACTCAGTGGAACCAACAGAGTCCCTGGGCCTTCAAGGCTTCTTAATCCAATAGCCTCCTTGGGAAACCCCTTTCTTCTTGGATCTCAGCTCTCACTGCTCCTGCCACGTGGTCCAGGGAGCGTGCCCAAAGATCCTGGGGCAAACCCCACACACCGAACAAAACACAAAACCCCCAAGCGACCGTTGAGCACTGTCTTAAATACTTAATCGGCCAACCAATCAGGAAGCCTCAGCTTTTGCACCCAAACCAGGCTCCATAGGGTTCAATGGAGAGGGTTCTAGAAAGTGTGCGCATGGTCCTCTGTTCACTGTGCACGGCCCTCTTCAGTCTGCTTCACAGCCCCTGTCACAGGGCAGATTACCAACTGCTCACAGACCCTGTCACAGGGCAGATTACCAACTGCTCACAGACCCTGTCACAGGGCAGATTACCAACTGCTCACAGCCCCTGTCACAGGGCAGATTACCAACTGCTC
>ML681966.1:43492029-43565624 GCA_007922195.1 Podocnemis expansa | reverse complement strand
ACAGGGCAGATTACCAACTGCTCACAGCCCCTGTCACAGGGCAGATTACCAACTGCTCACAGACCCTGTTGCTGAGCAGAATACAGACTTCTGGCTGCGTGCCAAGGCTCCTATCAATCTAATCAGGAAGTCCGCATCACCAGTTGCCAGGCAGACTTGCTCCTCAACACCCTCTAGTGCTCAGATCACCAACCTGTCACAATGACAGCTTCATAAAGAAGGAACATTACATTGCTCCCACTTCTGGGGAAAAGAACATACCCCTAAACACAGTTAATTATAACAAGGGTAAAATTTTACCAACACATGTTAATACAATGCAGCATTTACTGTTTTATTAATATATGTAGGAAAATGCTATATTTTCACATTTTGTAGAAAGCCTGTCTGTGACTGTATCAGGAATTTTATTTCATAAGTATCTAAGAAAAGATATGGAGTTTTATAACATTTTAATAATATGTTATGTAATGTAGAATTATTGAAACAATACTGAATGTCTAGTCCTTTGATAACCAACACTCTAATTTGACTTCACTGGGAGCTTCAATTGTATTTGGACTGGTGGTTTAATACTGTACTATATTTATAAAACTTGAAACATGATCTGTATTATACTAGAACTAGAAATAACTGAAACACAATGTTTTTTTACAGAGACATTTGTTTGTTTCCATACTGCATAAGGTGAAAAGAAGTTGCAACTAGGTGCTGAAAAACATATTACTTTTACTCCAGCTGAACTAATCTGTATATCTGCATTTATATAAATAATTGAAACTTTTTTATTTGAAAATCAGCTTAACATTACCCTGGGAGCCATGGAATATTTGTTCTGGGTTGATTTTGCTACTTAATTACACCCCGTCTCTTTTCTTTTCTTTTCATGCACAGTTATTTAGGAAGATGAGAATTTAGATACCTTCTGAGTAAAGTTGTTTTTAGACAAGTTTATCCTAGTTTATTTGTAGCCAAAAGGAAACATAAAGGCTGCATAAATATTTAAATGAATCCACCTTGAGTCTATAGAAAACAGATGTAAATTACTGAGATAAAATTCCTTTGTTATTAAATATTTTTCTCAAAAATATTTTGAGTGGCTCATGAAAAACACTTTACAGGTACATTTTCTGTTAAACCAACATCCTTCAAAGAAAGGTTAAAGCACTGTTTCAGAATTTCTGTGCTACTTGATTACTTGTCAAGCCAAAATCTTTAGCTATTGCATGTACCTGTATGTTTTGAATAATTTATATATTTATTTAATATGATGTTAGAATAAAAATACTGCTTGACAGAACTGACTTCATCTCCATTATTTATGACTATGTTAAATTCCACACCTGAGAATATTTTTTTCTAAACATACTGAGAGACCACACAGTATTTACCTCTCCTTACATATTAAACTGTAACTGAAAAATAAATATGGTGACAAAACAAAGGAAAAAGTCTTAGATGTTGTCAACAAAGCATAGTCTCAATGGGCTTATCATGTCATTATCTGCAGACCATCTCTTCCACGTAGAGAGTCTTACTTCTACAAAATTGTTGAGAACTTGAATGGCAAATATGTAACAAAGCATAAATAGTAATATACTCTTTATATTCTTATTCTCTCCCTATAAGGATTAAACTAATGATTTTAAAACCAATAACACCTCTTTTATGCAACATCATCTTTGACTGGCCTACTCATTCCATTGTGGAATGGCAGCCTGAAAGAGCTTCATCACTGATAAGATACAGAATGTTTGGTACTGTAATTTATTCACCCAATACTGTTTTCTTCTATTCAGATATACAGTTAGGTCAAATAATCTTAACTGAATAGAATGTGAAATTCAATGAACAATATATTTCAATAATACATAATTTAGTTCTCTTTTAACTTAACATAGCTCAATTATCTTCGATGGGTGCATGGCAATCTACACCAGCAGAAAATTTGAATTATAATCTTTTCTTGTATTCAAACTTCTCCATGTCTTAATTATGGATTTGCCAAGTTTACAGTTAAAACAATGGAAGATCTCCTATTCCAGAAAAATGATGAAATATATTATATATATATATATATATATATTTAAGACCAAGTGCATATTACTGTTCCTTTACTGCTAGAATAGTACTATGTTAGATGGCCTTTGAATGAAATGAACCAATTAAATCCTGTGCTTCTTGCTAATGCTCCAATCTAGCAAATCCCTTTAGCACAGATATAACTTTTAGCATATGTGTAATCTCACTGACTTCATCTTAAAGTTAAACAAACACTTAGGTGCTTTGCTATATGAGATACAAGCTCCATATTCTGCACTTCTCACTTCAACAATCTTCCTCTGAAGTCTCTTGGAAACTCAGCCTAAAGCTGTATTCACACACACGGTTATTTTGAAACAAGTTGTGTTGAAACAACTTGTTTTGAAATAACACCTTATTTCGAAATAACTTAATTCGAATTAACAGTTTGTTAATTCGAATTAAGGAAAAATGCGGGAAATGAAATAGCAAGTTCGCACAGTGAACTTGCTATTTCGTTTCCTGCTGCAGGGGGCTGCAGCCCCCTGGGGGTGAGCTGCTGCTGTGGCTTACCCTGCAGCCCAGAAAGGGGGCTGCAGCCACTGGCAGGGGGGTGAGCCACTGCGGGGTGTCGGGGGGGCAGCCCAGGCTGCCAGCTGAGCCCGCGCTCCCGACCCCCTGGCGGTGCCGGGAGCAGCCCCTGCTGCGGCCTGAGCCAGCCCGCAGCGGATCACCCCCCCACCGGGGACTGAGGGACAGCCTTCAGCACCCTGGCCAGGGTCCTAAGGGTTCCCTGGCCAGGGTGCTGAGTATCCAATGTTGTTTCGGAACACTTTGTTCTGAAGCAACATGTTCACACGCCTTGTTTCGAAACAAG
Source organism: Podocnemis expansa (assembly GCA_007922195.1). Lineage (NCBI taxonomy): Eukaryota > Metazoa > Chordata > Testudines > Podocnemididae > Podocnemis > Podocnemis expansa. The sequence continues at coordinate 43,562,725 of ML681966.1, read as the reverse complement.
GGTTTTGAAACAACGTAGTTTCGCCCAGAAACCAGGTTTACGTTGTTTCGAAAGAACACAGTTGTTTCGAAAGAAGGGCTTCCCCTTGTTTCGAAACAACTGTGCATCGTGTGAACATGTTCTTTTTGTTTTGAAACAACGAGGTTGTTTCGAAACAAAAGTGCTGTGTGAATACAGCCTAAGATTTCAGTCTCAGATTTTTGTCTAGGAATTTCCTTAATTTTAATTTGTTTTTTATAATATCCCCAAATACACTTAAGACATCCAAGGAGAATTCTACAATGGATTTTTAATGATTTCAGGATATCATTATTATTATTAGCTATAACTTTTAAGGACAGACTCACTGGTACAGTGAAGAAAGGCTCACCAGCCAGAGCATACCAACCAGTTAAAATGAGTTTACACTTGCTTTGCATCACAAGAGAAACATAAAACAGCAGAAGCATGCTGATGTATCTGCCCCTTAATTATCCTGAACACACAGGAAGAAAGACAAGATATGAGGGATGTGACTTAATTAAGTTGTGACTTTATGAACTCATCTGGGAGCTATCTGGCAATTAGTCATACAGAGCAGGTCATCATTCCTTCCTCACTCATTTCCACCTACCAGAAGTCTGCTTTCAGCCCCCAACCCCTCCAAACCTGGTCACGGCCTAATGTTAGGACCCATTGTCTTTTTAGGGTAAAGGGGCTGGGATAAAGGAGTGGTTTCTTCACTATATTAGATATTGGAAGCCCAAACCTATTCTCCAACTTATTTAGGAGATGCTTCTTCTAAATCCACTTCCTACTCATGGTGATAGAAAACCAAACCCCTGGGGGAACAGATTCCTGATGCATTGGTAACTGCCATCTGCTAAATCACATCTTGAATCATACAAACAAACAAACGATGAGTCCTGTGGTGCTTAAAGACTAACCGATTTATTTTTTGCATGAGCTTTTGTGGGAGAAAATCCCATTTTGTCAGATGCTTTGAAGATGGGAGAACTTACAGAATGGTAGGAAATAAATGCAGGGAAGTGCAAGTCATAGGAACAGTTTACACTGCAGTGACTAATACATCCCTGCATTTATTTCCTACCATTCTGTAGGTTCCCCATCTTCAAAACATCTGACAAAAGGGGATTTTCTCCCACAAAAGCTCATGCAAAAAATAAATCTGTTAGTCTTTAAGCACCACAGGACTCATTGTCCATTTGTTTTACTGAACAAGATTAACACAGCTACTGTTTTGGATCTTGAATCATACACTCTCTCTTCAATTACCCAGCTGAGTTGTTGATTTGCCATGGGGAGGCTGAAAAAACTCACCCCACCGTGGACAATCTGGTGGTGAGGGAATAATTCCTTACCAGTCTCAAATAAGATGATTAAATTAAATCATATGCCACAGCTGACCACAAAATCCCAGTCCTATTCTGATCCTAGGGTAGAATGGTAAGGGCTGCTGATCCAGGACTGAAATCCACCTGGTGGGACAGGGCATATAAAGTACTCATTTAGTGTGCAGGAGCTAGTGGTTTCCCTGAGACCCTCTAGTAGGTTTCCAGCTCAGGTGATACTCAGCCTTCTCCATTCCAACCCCTGGAGGAAAGGAAAAGCTGAAAGGACCACAAGCCTCTTCTTCCCACTGATCAGACAACCTCCCATAGTCACCTCTGTTGTGCCATGGAATGCCTTTGCCTTATTATTTTACATGTGTTCATGGAACTGGCATTATGTGATTGGGAGGCAGAAAGAGCCCAGTCTCTGTAAGTGGGGTTTAAGGCCACCTTCTTGACTCCTGATTCTGTTTCTCCAGCAGCACTGCCTCAATGTAAGGCAGCAGTGGCATGGGGATTCTCTGAAAAATTGTCCAAACTAATATTCAGCAATGGAATCTTTAAGGAGCAGTGACAGTCAAATCAAATCATTAGCCAGTTAGACCTCTTGACATGTTGCCAATAATTTAGCTCAGTTGCAGCTTAAGTTCTTTAAATTCAGTGTTCCACACAGATGATGCTGATAAGTTTTAAATGAAACTTTGTATTGTTCTGTTATTAAATTTATTCTGAAAAAAGACGGCTCATGAATGCTAAATTTCTAAAAAAAATTTACTTTTTAATTATTTGAAACTCAAAGTACTTTTTATTGTAAAGTCTGAGAATTCATTTTCTATACAAAATTAATACTGTAATTTGGGGCAAAAACAATATTTTTAAAAATCTAAATTAGGTTGAATTCCTGCTTTAGGTATAAAATGGAACATAACTAACTCTGAAGGTATGGCAATCACTCCCATAATGGATCTTCTGCTTTTCATTCTGTAATATTATTCACATGTATCGTGAACTATAGACACAATAGACATTCTAATGGAACACAGTTTAATATGACCTAAAATATGCAAAATCAGAATAATATAGATGTTTGTTGAAATTTTAATATTAATCCAAAAATAAGCCAACTATTTTTAGTCAGATAATGTGTAGCTTTTCATCTTTTAAAAATATTTAGCATTTTTGTCTATCCATAATTTAAAAATGCTTGGACTAAATATATTAAACTACATTTTTTTTCAACACTGTTCCCCTTTGAGCACTAGACCCTATATCTACTTATTAAGGCAATCAAAACATTCCTAACAAACAGCTTTTGGCTGAAAATTGGGTTTTCCACAAAACGGATTTTTTTTTCCATGAAAAGTTCTTTTCATAGATTTTTTTTGGTATTTCTTTAAAAAATATGAACAAAAATTGAAATATTTCATGAGGGAAAAAAACAGATTAGCTTCACTAATTATACATTTTCATGGTTCCTAATTCTAAGGGCCAGATTGTGGAACCTTTATTTACACTGGAGAACAGCTAAATTCAATTATTTTTATGAGTGACTGATCATCTGTGTTAGTAAAGTGACCACAATCTGGCCCTTACTTATTTGGCTGATTTTCCCCATATGGTATGATTTCCATATGAGGCCTTGTTGAAGTTACTATAATGTGAAACGTGCCGAGGGAGCTTGCAAGAACTAGGGTTCATGAAAATTGCAAGTTCTGCTTGTGTAGTTTGCACCGCTTTTATGTCTCATGAGAGGAAAAGAACTAATGTACTATTCTTTCAGCTTTCAAGTTCTGCTGGCACAGGTGGTGGATCTTGCAAGACTTTTGCGAGAAATGTTCGCACGATCTTTGAGAGAAATACAATTTGAAGCTGCTGTTTGTGTGAGATTCCCCGTATGGGGCACAACCCCTGCTGGCTAGCTGCAAGAAATTTTAATCTTTGTTGTAGATCTCACATAAATTACATCTTGTGCCAGAAAATTGTATTCCTGCATAGGATCAGGGACCTTCTGCTTACAACCGGTGCAGGCCACAGAACAGATCCTAGAACAAATTGAATAAGAAAAGAAAGACAAACCTGAAACCAGAATTCTCCTGTTTTAATAAAAAAGACTTGGCTATATATGTCTTCCTTTTGGTGACAACTGACCACAGCTTACAGGGGAGGAAAGAGTGCTGGAGGCCTGATCTGTGCCAGACTGGGTTGCACATGACCCCCAAATCTCTTTCTCCAACCACCAATGATAAATTCAAACAAAAAAGCTAATTCAGTTTTAGATTGGTTTAACTTTTGTGCAGAAACCACTATGTGGTTGGGGATTCTCCTTTCAGGAAAGTGTGATAGAGATTTTGTTATGCATCAGTCATTTATATTTCAGAGCAAGTGAAAGTTAAGGGATTTAAAATGAGAAAAAGAGATCCAGCTTCTATTTGGGACAATGGATGATACAGTGCAAATGGTATGAATTCATGTGGCCTAACACCTAAATTCAAATGTAACAAACATAGAACTACAGTTGAATCACCTTGACTTTTGATGAGGAATAAGGAAGCAAAGATTAAAGGCTGTGTTCACACACAGGGGGTTATTTCAATACAGTTGTTTCGAAACAACTTGTATCGAAATAACGCCTTATTTCGAAATAACTTAATTTGAATTAACGGTTTGTTAATTCGAATTAAGGAAAAAAGCTCAAAGCGAAATAGCAGCTTCAGGTAACAGTTATTTCGAAACAAGTCACTGTTGTTTCGAAACAACATTTTCGCACGGCGTTGTTTCGAAACAATCATTTTTCGCCCCCGCATGGGGTTTAACTTGTTTTGAAACAATGCCATTGTTTTGAAACAATGGCTCCCGTTGTTTCGAAACAACCATGCATCGTGTGAACAGCCTAAATCTTATTTCGAAACAACCTCTGTTGTTTCAAAATAAGAGGGCTGTGAGAACACAGCCAAAGTACAAAGTACCTTGGAGTGAGGGAACTGTGGGACTCTTCTAGAGCTAGATGTGAATGAACTGCAGAGGTAAAATCTGAAAGTCTACCCTAGAATAGATTTACCTACCACTAAATATTTCAAAGAAAGGAAAACCCAGAAACACCTCTAAACCAATTTAAACACAATAGATATTATACACAAGATACAAATTGATAAATAAATTTGTTAGTTTTTAAATGTGCCACAGGGCTCCTTATTTGTTAAGATATAGGTGGGGCTCTATGATATATAAATAGTCAAATAAACAAGGAGTCCTGTGATACTTAAAGTCTAACAAATTTATTTATTGCATTAGCTTTTGTCAGAGAAAATCCCACTTTTCTCCTACAAAAACTCATGTAATAAATACATTTGTTAATCTTTAAGTGCCACCAGACTCCTTGTTTGTGTTACTGAACTAGACTAACATGACTATGCCTTTGGAACTTGATAAATAGTCAGGAGCAACACAGGAAGAGCTATATCTCAGCTTATAAATCAAGCATATTGGGATTCTTCAAGACCTCACTGCAAATAGTAATGCTAATAATGAGCCTTTTTGAAAATCCAATCCATTTAAAGGAATCTAAATGATTTATCTGAGTTTTGGAGAGAGTCTGGAAGTGGAGAATGGAAGAGGAACTGTCAGTCTGTTTCAGACAAAGGACAATGAAAGATTGGACCTTGACTTCCAAAAGTGCAATACATTTTCTGTTTCTTATTCTGTAAGTAAGTGAGCATGTCTTCTAAAATTTTGCTTATGAGATGTTCAAATACACATGTGCTTTCTACAATGTTTCCCTAATTTTAATTTTTTTCTTTTAATAAAATGAGGTCTAGATGGTTGCCTGCGTAATTACTGGTAAACTGCCTCAAAACAACAAAAGCCTTCAACCATGAAAGAGAGAGATCAATTTAGGATCATGGTCAAGAGGGAAAAGTTAAACCCAGGAAATGTTTGATAGGAGGCTGCAATCAGATCTACACAAGAGGAGATCAAGAACCAAAGAAGAGACATGGGTTGGCAGAGTAACCTGTGACAGAAGGTTCCTGAGGCATCCAGCAGTCAGGGGCAGTCTGGCACCAGAGTCCTAATTGAGCCAAGTTACCAGGTGGCTAGAAGAGGATGAATGCACTGTCTCCCTCAATGGGAGAACTCAGGTTTTCATTGTGGAGTTTTTCTCCTTCTGGGGTAGATCTGGCTGACTGAACTTATAACATTTCAAAATGCATTTATTGTTTGGCACAAGATATATTATCATAACTTAACACAGAAGAAATACATTCCAGACAGGATGCAAACCTATAAGCTCCATTTTATGGAACCAGTGACCAAACCCAGCACTTTCTATTACTATTATTTTTATGACCTAATATTTATATTATAGGAATGACCAGAGGCATCAGTCCCAGATTTGGAAGTTCCAGATTTCTGACTCTCAATTTATAAGTGAATCAAGAGGAGACTACAACTGCTTCTAGTTCAATTCTCAGTGAGAATAACACAATAGTTGTATACAAATATATGTTTTTGATGAAATAATTTATAAAAAAAATGACCTAAGTGGAAATGTATCTTAATATGGTCCAGACCCAAACACAATGAAAACATTTAAATTAACCCTGCATTTTAGTTAGAGAAGGACTTGAGAGATTAAGAGTAATAAAAAGAATATCTTTTCTACTAAAACTTTAAAAAAATGCTTAATAATCTACTTTAGCAGAGTGAAACAATAGGCTAGATTATATACATTTATATCACATGTATTTACATATATCTGCAAAAGGAATGTGTGTGGATTATTACATAAGGTATAAGTAAAGGGAAACTAATTGTGTTAAAATAGTGCAGAATGACTCAGTCAATGAAAAATATTCCCATTTGGTGGTGACATATTAAAGATATAAAGAGGTGATTATTAAAATGTCAAAGTGTGCCTGAAAGACAAGTGATTTAAATTTCTAACCCTCTTGAGAAGAGAAGCAGCAAAGGCTGCATTGGCTTAGTTTGTACAGAATAATAATAATAATAATAATAATAATAAAAGATATTTAGAGGAGCAGTGTTTTCAATCTTGATGATGGTCAGGGGGGAAAAAAGAAAAAAACTAAATAATTGGTCTGGCAATTTGATTTCTTTTTCAGAGGGTGTTATGCATATCTCTAAGTTGATTGTAATTAATCAGAAAGTGCTGACCCATAATCCACAAAAATAACACAAATAATAAACTCCAGGTTAGTGAACCTTTTACTGGAGACAAGCTTTCATGATAATATATGTACTATCTTATTCTGTCCTCTTCATTACCCTGTCAGTTCATGTGAACAAGCTGCCTCAGCTATTCAGAACTCCAAAGTAGTACTTACATTAGTACTTCGACAGCTCTCCAGCTCTCTAAAGTTTTCAATTATTTATTTCCATTCACTGGGGCAGTGAATGTCCATCATGTATCTGTTGTGGATTTGAATAATCACAAAGCTCATAACCTATCATCTGCCATAGACTAGTGAATCTGCTAAGATAGAAAAGTTGTTATATTTAGTGATCCCCTCTGATCAAGCTATAGTATCTTTTATTCAATGTGAAGTCTTGCTACATGAGGCACTGCAAAGATTCTTTGTGAAGGAGTAGAGAGTCTGCTTCCAGACATTCATTTAGCAATTTTCTTGTCATTTTCCCTTACAGCTCATCTTTCTTAGTGTTTTTGAAAGGCTAAAACTAACTGTTTCATATTAATATTTGTGAATATTTTAGTTTGTCCCATATTAGAACTTTTAACAGAACTAAAACATTCCAAATAAAATAGTAGATATTACAATGGAATCATTCACCTTATGGTAATATCACTATATCACATACCACAAATAAGAGAGAGTTAAAAATTATTGCTCTGCTCCTGCGCAGATTTACCCATGTGCTTAATTTCAAGCAGCTAGGTAAGCCTATTGATATCCCTTCACTGGAATTACTCATCTATTTAAAGTATATGCATAAATCCTTGCAGGCTATAGACAGAAAAATAAAATGAATATATCACAAATAAATAATAACCTTTAAATGTCTGCTATAGGAAATACTCAAAATACTAAAGAATGAAATGCAAGACAGAATATAATTTGCCATAATTCCATTTTTTTTTTTTTTATACAAAGTGTGTTTATCCCAAAAATTTTTGGACTGTTCCATCTGAATGATGAGATTATCAAATTATATAAAGTGTTAAAACATTTTCACATATATTGAAGTTCATTTTCAACCAACAAAGTAACAAAACTTGAAAAGATGTATAGTACATAATTAACCATAGAACCTTTGGCTTTTAAGAATTCTATAATTTTCTAATTACAGGAGCTTCTTATAGGATATATTCTGAGTCACATGTATATCTCAAAGAGCTTCTCCTAGCATACATTAAGGAAAGGTAAAATAGATCCTAAAGGCCTTAACATTAGCAGCACATATCAGGAGTTAAATCTGAGGCATTCCACAACATGGCAATTCAGAAACAAAATATAAACTTCTTTGAATTTCACTAGGATGGAATTTTGTATTCTAAGTGTGTCAGCCTAGACAGACTGAATTAAATCTTCTGGTGTGATAAAACTCTCCTTCGAATACTGAGGAAAGGACTATAGCAAATATTGCTTTAACGTGTTTGCTCTGTAACAGACAACAATGGTTCATTGTGTTGTCCAAAGACCACAAAGGCTTGGGGTACTTCAGGCCATTCCCATTGTACACTCATCCCCCACCCCAATGCCCTGGGAGAAGTCAAGCTGCTGTGTTTGTTTAATTGTGATTAAGCTCATAAATCATATGTTACTATGTCTGTTGCATACAAGTAATGGTTATGATTGAGTTTCTGAACCAAATGCGTATGAGAAGGACATTTAAAATTAAGTTTGAAAGGACATTGAAAAGTATTGCTTAAAACTGATTTTTCATAAATAAAATAATCACAGAAATATTTATCGAAAAATATGAGTACTGCTGAAATAAACTCACTTAGTACTTCAAATTAATATTTGCATATTTGCAGGGAGCTTCAATGGAAGCCACCGGGTGCCCAGAACTTTTGAAAAGCAAGCCATGCTGCTTAGCTATGAGTTTGCAACCTAATTTTAGTCTCCAGTGCCCAGATCAACAAGGTATGTAGGTTCTTACTTCCATTGATTTCAACGGAAGTTAAACGTCCAACTACCTTTGGATATGGACCCTATTTATTTAAAGATTTAGTTATAGTATATATGATATCAATAGTGTGTTATGCTAAACAAAATCAAAATGTTTTATGCTACAAAAAGAATAAAGGGTTGCTGCAATAATTTTATGCAGTCATGTCCTTAAAAGCTAGTTTGACTATCCAAAGGAACTATAAGAGGTAACTCACACACCAGTTTGTCCCCATAGTCTTCTGAATGCATATAGACATTACAGAGAACTGAATCATATAATTTCTACACAGGGTAACAGCACAGCCGAATTTGGATAGGAAAGCATGGAAAAATATATTGTAGCTTTTATAAAAAGAAAGACTAAACAGTGGAATTTGAACAAACCAAAACAGAAGGACTTTTTGAAGAAACTATGGTCCTCATTTAACAAAGTACTTAAGCACGCGTCTAATTTCAAGCATATGAGTGGTTTCACCGAAGTTAGTTCATACTGGGTTGATCATATTACAGGGAAATATGGGAAATGTGTTTACAACTGAATGGGGGTAGTTAATGATGATAAATATAATAAGAAATGCTATAAAAGGTTTGTATGATTAAGAGATGTTCATGTAATTTCTTTCTTTTAAGTATTTGTGTGACCTGTGTGTTGCAATAGAATTATGTACAGTACTAAATGAAAGTAAAAATGGTTGTATTTTAGAATGTTACAAACTGCTGACACTTCTCTGATACGTGTACTACTAATTACCCAATGAAAAACGTATGACTATAACTTTACAGTAGATGACTGAAGTTCACTAATAATTCAAATGCTTATGATCTGATTATTGAACTCAGAAGACTTTTTACTCAGTTACCCTTGACTAGTTTCATTGCTGTGTTTCAGGTGGAAGCAACAACATATAAAGTTTTATCAACTGAAAAAAAGAAAGCAATAAAGCTAAGCAAATGAAATATAGACAATGAAAAATACCCACTTGATGTTCATTAAGCAGAAGTAACATGAATTGCTACATGACCAGTTTCATTTGTAACAAACATCTATCACTCTTCCTTCTATGTTTGTCTTGGAAGTTGTTTTCTGCTAAAACATGGACCCTCACTAAATCAGCTGAAATGAAATTCAGTAGATACACATAATATACAATTACAGGTTTGATGGAAAATTATTTCTATTAAAACTGAAACAAAAAGCATATGAAACCACTTCATCTTTAATAAATCTCATGATATTACATGAAGCCTGGAAACCTTTAAGTCAGATTGTAATGTGAGCCTCTCCATTAAAGCAGAAAATTGCATGAAAAAAAAAATTTCTGCTCCAATGCAACAGTTTCACATTGTGATGGATTGCTTTGAATTTCTACTGCCAAAATCCAATGTTACTTACTCTTTCAATGGATATGAACTCTAAGCTATTATTGTAATTAAAAGTCATGGTTTTGTTGCATATAGTCATACATTAGTAAAGGCTCTGCTAACTCTATGAATTCTAATCCTCAGAACTTTTCTGCTTCTTCCTAACATAACTGATTCCCTTGCACAGCATCTGAGAAGCCTGCCTGAATATAGTCTTTATAATGTTAAGAATGCAACAAGAATAGGTGAAAATTGCATTCTTTCCCTTTCTCATTATAATCAGCATCATGATAACAGATTCATGGTTTATCATTTCCTATTCTTGTTTCAATCTCTGTGACAGAAATATGAGTAGAATTTTAATGCAAATATAGTCTGAGAAAAGTAATTGGCTGTACTAGTAAGTCATTTCAATATTATGCATTATGATTACTTGGCCAGACCTTTTCTCGCTGGATGCCAAAGGTATAAAAGGAATTAGGAATGCCAATCACAGTGTAAAACATTGAAAAGCAATAGAGTTTACCATTAGTAAAAGAGGTACTAAAATTCTAGTACTTGAGTTTTATGAAAAAACAAAACAGAATTACATACCATGAGCCAATTCATGTGCTAATGGACCAACTTGTCAAAACTTTGGCAAAGGCCATGTTGCAAATATCTAAGAAAGAATAGTTAAAAGTAAAAATAACTGAGTATCTTGTGTAATGTCATCTACATTAATGGAGTTAAACCACAAATGAACTTGGCCCAGAAAAAACAACATAGTAAACATCTTGGGGGTCTTTTTTCTTCATTTGTGTTTTTAAGTCTGAGCTGCTTGGTGAGTAGATCACTTCACCAATTATCCTCATTGATGAGAATGGACTAGAAGTCAATTGCTACTCAGCAGCCTTGGGATATGCCTACACAGTAGGCATGAGAATGTTTGCTGACGTTCGTAGACAGTTGCATGCTAGCCCTGCTTAAGTTAATGCGTTAAAAAAAACAGCATTGTGGCTGTGGTGGCAGCCACCATAAGAAAAAGCCCATCTAACCCCAAGGGTAGATACTCAGGAGCCTTGCACAACCTGCTACCCATGCTGCCATCCATGGTACTATGGCCATACCATGGTAGTGTGCCTGTGTGCACATGCAGTCCCATCTGCTGTGAAGAGCTACACAAATGTAAAGTCAAAGTACCCATCTTCCATGAAGTTCCTCCTCTATAATTTATATCAGGGTCAGACCTAGAGTTAAGGGGTCATAATCCCCATTGAAGTCAATAGCAAAAAAACCATTGTTTATATGGGACTAGGATTCCACCCCATATCTTCTCGCACAAGGTTATTATAACCAAGTTAGAATCCTTATGTTTATAAACAAACAAGGAGTCTAGTGACACTTTTAAAGACTAACAAATTTATTTATCATGTAAGCTTTCATGGGAGAAGATTCCATTTCATCAGATGCTTTGTAGAAATACAGTTTATAAATATACATATAAATAGTTTATAAATAGTTTCAATAGTTCTGCTGATATGCTATACTTTGCATCTGTCTACACTGTATGGATGTGTCTACACTAGGGGCTTAAGTCAATTTAAGCAGGTTTAGGTTGACTTAAGCAACTCCTGGGCACATTTGCAGGGTTACAGTTGAAGGGTTAAGTCAACTTTATAAAGTTGACTTAACACACTGTGCCCATTAGAGTTGACTAATAAAGTATTCTTAGTGCAATAGAGCCTTTTACATCAACTTTATAAAGTCGACTTAAACAAATGGTGCCTCACTAAGTCAACTTAATAAAGTCAACTTTTAGTAGACCTTAGTCAGTCAACTTAGCTGAGCCCCCTAGTGTACACACAGCCCATGTTATTACTATTCCCTTTGGAGATCATCATAATATTATCAGATTTAATAATATAATTGTCACAAAGAAAATGATTGAAACAAATGCTTCATCCTCCAGCACTATTTAACTTTCTGGACAAATGGAGGAGGTGGAGGGCAATAAAGACATTTAGCAGGAACACCAGATAACCAACTGTGATCTTCCCATCATAATCTTGGTTGAAAATGAAAACTTGAATGGTGTTTTTGCTGCGACTCTGCTGAACCTAATTTGAAAGCTCTCTCTATGAAACAACAGATGGTGGAAAAGTATTCTCAGGTGGATTCATCCTCCTGTCTCCCGAGTAGATGTTCTGATTTCTAAAAATAACTGGTGCAGAAGGGAAATTCATACCATACACTATTTATTAGAAATATTAAGTCCTTTCAGAGGAAAAAAAAGTCAGTTTTTATTATTCTGGAGCAGAACCAGGAATTAAGTTTAAGGGTCAAGGGCTTTATTTTGACAGAGTTAGAGGTATTATATTTCAGGTGTATCTGATATATTTGATTCCCTTTTAAAGTTTCAAAGAAGTGGAAATTTTTTTGTACCTCTGAAAAAATTAGGCAGTCAAAGCTGGTGAAAATGATACAAATGAACCCAAAAAGATAACTTTTTTTTTTATTTAAATCTTCAGCCATCTTCCAGAAATCATGCACCAATTATAAGAAAAAAAGGCTGATTTTCTTCTAACCATTCATCATCTTAGCAGTAATATTAGGAATGTAAATACCCTATTCTGTGCTAAAAACAATCTGCATGTTAAAAGTTACTTTAATGCATTAATATCAACATATTTCCTAATATGTAGTACATGATCATGTTTGTTTAAACTTTCAAAGTAAAACATGAATTAATAAATATAATTTTCCTCCTGAACACAAAAGGATATGCATTTGTGAATTGAACACAAAATCATAAAAGAACCTATTTGTGCCAATTAAAATGCTTTTGATTATTCAAAATCAGCAGGCTCAGTTACAATCCTGTCTCTTTAGGGGAAAATGGTATTGGTAGTCTGAGATATGATCTCAACATTTTTTAAAACCTCTCAGTCAAGAACTGGTGAGAATATGAAAAAGGTTTGTTTTCATATTCAGACACCAAATCAGATGACTTTTGAATCAAGCAAACATAAGGTTCCAGGACGTCTTTGACCCAGACTATGTCGAACCGTCAGTAGTTATGCAACTTCAGTGAAATTGCTTATCTGCCTGTCTATTCATTAGTGAGAGCTATAGGTTTACAGTCTGGTCCGTAGAGATGGTAAAATAGCACTCATCAAATAGAAAATAGAATTTTTTCCTGCTATTCACAAATTAGTTTTGGTAACTATGAAGGTACTCAGAATTCTGACGTATTCAGCAAATTAGACAGATGAATGTTTTTTCATAAAATAGATTGTTCTTGAAATGTTTTCTTTGATTTTTGTTGTTTATTGCTGTGGTGTATTTGGTTATGAGATGTTATTCTGGATCACCAACCAGCTGTTTGAAACTTTTTACCTCAAGACTAGTGAGCAGCAAACAGTAAATAGCACAGTGTTCTGTTACCGTGAGTTGGTTAAATATTCAGACTTAAAGATTTTCATAAATACAGCAGGCATCAAAACATTCATGGACAGTGAATAGTAACTAATAGAATTCCTGTAGCTTAGCCATGTGTGAGGACAGTATTACTATTCAGGGCTATGTTTAGTCAGAAAACAAGATGTTTACTTTTTCAAAAATAGTCAAGGTTTCAAATTTTGGTTTTGTTCTGTACCAGAGTACAAATGAAACATTTTGAACTTTTTCCCCCTATGAAAAATGCCTGAGAAAAACCTCTTGGTGGTTTACATACTCACTCGGGATGTGGGAGACCCAGGTGAATATCCCTGCACTGCTAGATTCAGAGTCATTATCCTAACCACTGAGCTGTTGATTATTCTGAGTTTAGACTCCTATTCTGATTTTGACCAGAAGTTCCATTCTGTTCCTAAGATTCCTCCCCACTGACTTTTTTTTTTTTTTTGTCAAAACCAATACAGGTTTGTAAAACATTTTGTTTGATGAAATGGTATTTTTTTCAGTGCAAAAAGTTTCCTTGAAAAGGATTTGGCCAACTCCTCAAGACCACGTTTAAACATAGGCATAACTGTAAAAACGTTTTTAAAAATTTCAGAAATGTTTCAAGATTTTCTGCAAAAATGACTTTTTGAGGCTTTTTTCCCCCCTTGGGAGGGGGGTGGTTGCTTGCTTGCTTGAGGGAGATGTGGTGTTTTTTTTTCTTTGTTTTGTTTTTTTTTCCCTTTAGTTTTCAGACATTAAATTCATGGTTATAAACACTATGGTGGGTTACCCTAAAAATTCTTTCATATACAGATCAATATTTCTTTTTTTTTTCCCCCCGCTAAACTATTTCCAAAACAGTTACATCTTAAATACTATACTCTTTAAGGTTAGGGAAACATCATGATCTGATCACAACCATTTTAATGACATGCAAATATTGACTTTTTAATGAATAATTTTATCAGTGTGAAATATTTATAGATGTCTGATTGTTCTTGTATCTTCCCCTTTTGATTTAGCAAAGCTATAAATATTTAATTATTGTAATCACTCTTCTATAAATCAATCTCTCTAGTCTGTTAATTGATTTTGATAGTTGTCCCTAATCTCCCTGCAATTTAATAACTTTTTCTGCTGTTGGGGAAGATAGAAAAGTGTAATTTTACCTCTTGGATCTAAAGATATAGACAATTGCTTAGAAAAGGAGAGGGGAACCCCATTGTTTTCATCCTATACAATATAAATGATGCCTAAAAAGAACTTTGTTCCTGCTGTCTTAATTTTTTTAACAGAAGTACTCTGATAAACTGCTATGTAATTTTACCCCAATGTCGGTCATTTTTTATATAATGAAGATAAATATATTTCACAGTTAATCTCTGTACAGAAAGATATTTCTTTTGATTTCACAGAGTGGAGAAAAACTGGCAGATAAAAGCATTAAAGAGGAATTGTTACTTCTATAACATTAATCCCTGTGAGAACATAGAAATCTTTATGGCTTAGGACTCTGCAGTGTGGAAAGTGGTGAGTTAGATGTGAGGATCAGAGGGCAATCTACCTTTTCAAACCATGCTTTTGTGCTCAGTGCTCCCATCTGCAAGTCCTACTCTGCTGCCTCATAGAGGTGCAGGGGTGCTCCTGGGCACCTGAAGGCTATGCAAGTGGGATGCAAGTCCTGGCAGGTTTAACCAAGCTAGTAAGGCTTCGGGTATGGGCATGGGCGCAGATGTGGTTACTGTCACTGAGGCCCAGCTCAGCTAAGTCAGAGGGGTGAATGGGGCCATGAGGGTTTGCACCCTGAATGGTCCATCAAAAATATTTTGCAAAAAATCTCAAGCTAAATTATAGTAATGGGTGCCAGTCTAATGTGATGCTCTCACTGGATCAACACCTGATAGCGGCACCACAGGAAAAGGCAAAAGGAACGGTTAAAATCTTTATCATTTCGCATAATACGAGAACAATGTCTTCAGATCCAACTGTGGATGTTTATTTAAAGGAAATCAAGAACATAAAAGACAATATCATAGGGATATGTGAAACAAGAACAACAAATGACCTTGTTGCTAAATGGTAAGATGGCAGTCAAGTGTTTCTCAGGAAAGCATATGATAAATCGATCAAGAACTGGAGGAGTTTGCTTCATCGTGAAGAATCAGCTCTGCACATGAATTAAGGGCTCCAATCTCATTTGGCCTAGAGTTGCATCAATGATTATAAAGCTCGAACGAAGGAGAACAATCAAAATAATCCAGGTTTGTGTGCCTACAAAGCACCCAGATCAGATGCAGGATGATGCCTATTTAGAACTTGAATCTATTTATGAAGAGCTTGAATCGACAATGTGGCAAAGGTCGACGTATATAGTGGTGCAAGGAGACTTTAACGCCAAAGTTGGTGCCAGAGAACCAGGCGAATTATACGTCGGCATGTTTGGAATTGACACAAGAAATGAACCTGGATCAAGATTAGTTGCCTTTGCAGCAAGCCACAGGCTCACTGTAATGAATACTGTCTTCCAAAAGTCAGAGAAATGCCAGTGGACTGGGAAAGGTCCAGATGCTATGGTGAGCAAACATATTGACTACATACTCACAAATGCCAAAAGGCTCTTTCTTGATGTGTCTGTCATTGGTGAAAGAATCTTGGCAACAGACTTGGATCACAGACTCCTGAGGTCCACCATCATATTTGATAAAGCTCATGAAAATCGTGTCAGAAAAGGGCAGAATTGTCAAAGCAGATATGTCTTCAGTGATGAAAAGTTTGCCGATACCCTCTCATATTAATCTGTATTTTGATCAGAGTAAGGATATCAATGAAGACTATACAGCTTTCATAAAACTCATCAAGGACACAGCAAAAGTGGCTTCAAAAAAAGTTACATCTGCCAAAGAGCGTAGAATTAGTGAAGAAAAAAGATGCTTGATGACAAAATGGACTCAGTTAAAGAGTGAAGGTAAGAATGAAGACTTTAAACAAATTTGCATCAGGATTCATAAAAATGATGAAAAGTGATTATGAAGAGTATCACAGAAAGAGAATGGAAGAAGCTGCAGAGAAGAGGTTAAGTTTGAAGCGCACTGAAAAGGATGCCCATCTAAAACAATCTCTTCCTGTTCTGTTCACGCATGACAACAGAAAGCAGATTACGCACCACCGTAAAATGAATAAAATCTGCAAGGACTTCTGTGATAAGTTGCTTGCATCTTATACTGAAGTGGAACTCATTGATCTTCGAAGTAGCTGTGATGTAATTCTTGATATTACCATTTCTGAAGTGCATGCTGCACTGGAATGTTCTAAAAAAGGTAAAAGCCCAGGAATTGATGGTGTTAAAATGGAGCATTTGATCGCTGGAGGCACTCGACTGCATAAGGCCTTAGCTGCACATTGCTTGTGTTACCTTCAACTTCAATGGACCCCAAAATCTTGGAGAGCGTCACAGACTCTATTGTTAATGAAACAGGATGATCCTGAAGGTCTTGCCAACTACTGCCCTATTATACTGCTTTCACATTAGTGCAAGGTGTTCACTAGAATTATCCTGGGTCACATTCAAAAAGATCTGGAACTTCAAACGAGTTGTGAGCAGGCTGGGTTTCACTCAAACTTCTCCACAATTGATCACATTCACAGCCTGATGCAACTAATGGAGAAGTGTAGTGAATATCCCTCCCCCCCTGTGCATTGCATTCATTGATTACAAAAAAGCATTTGATTTGGTTGAGTTCAATGAAGTCCTGAATGCACTGAGTGACTTCAGTGTTGATTCCAACTATATTCAGTTGCTGAAAGACATGAATAGTGAATGCATAACAACAATCAAGCTGTTTGATGAACCCTGCCAAGTGGAAATACGCAGAGGAGTGCATCAAGGCGACAATCTCGCCAAAGTTGTTTTCACTTGGAAAATATTTTCAAACAGCTGGACTGGCAGACTGGCATCAAGGTAGATGGTGAATATCTGACACATCTGTTATTCACTGATGACTGTGTTCTTTTTGTGTATAGTGTGCAAGAACTGCAAAATAAAATGCAGCAGCTACAAGAAGAAACCAGAAAAGTTGGCCTAGATATGAATGTTGACAAAACAAAATAGACATGGAATAAATGCTTCAACTATGGGAGTATATTTTTCAGTGGTAGGGAAGTAGAACAGATCGTGCCTCTGGCAGGGGGTTGGACTAGATGACTTGTGAGGTCCCTTCCAACCCTATGATTCTATGATGATAAGTATGCATACCTCAGCCGTGTTCTAGCCCGTTCTGACACCATGAATGAAGAGATATTGAAAAGAAGGCAGGCTGGGTGGGCTGTTTTCAATCTGCTGAAAACTGTGTTGCTCGACAGTTATCTGCCTATGCAATTAAGAGATGAATTATTTAATTCCATGGTTCTGCCATCTATGTTGTATGCAGCTGAGTGTTGGGCCACTACCAAAGGTGACGAAGAAAAGATGGCCGTAGCCCAGTGAGCTATGGAGAGGAGACTATGTGCAATTTCCTTCAGAGATCACGTAACAATCTACAAACTGTGTCAATGGACGAAGGTGAAAGATGTTGTTGAATCCATCTACAAAGCCAAAAAACAATGGGCAGGGTATGTTGCCCACCTTTGTGGCAACACATGGACATCTCGGCTTACTCACTGGATCCCTTATGATTGCAAACAGCCTCTTGGTCGACTGCAAATGAGAAGGGCAGACCTGATGGTTAAAGTTCTTGGACAGAAATGGAAGTGGATTGTTCAGGACAGGCATCAGTGGCAAGGAATTGACTTGCTATTATGGCATACTTTTAGTAAGGATGCTGTATATCGACAACAGGTTGGATACAGTTGATACAACATACTGGAATCTTAAGGAGAGCTAATGTTGTTTCCTCTTGTGTGTGCAGGAAAAGCTCATGTAAGAGATGTGTGTTCTATAGCGTACTAACAAATAATATGCTCAAACTGTCATTTCTATGACACACAAAAAGTGACAATGTAAGTGATTACTTACTGTATATTTTTCCATTGATAGTTTTTTAGTGTTTTTTTTTTTTTTTAAGTATTTTCTTTTTATTACAGTAAAAGTTTATTGGTGGCAGCTGCATAAGAACACAAGGATAAGCCACGATTCTTTTCCTGATGTACTTGTCAGGACAGAGACCATCATTTTATTGTTTGTACTGTGTCTAGCACAATAGGCCTCATTTCATGACTGGGGATCCTACGTTCGACTGTGATACAAACAATAAACCTAGAAGACAACACTTACTGTCTCTCAGTGTTTATCACCTATTTTATGTATAGTGAACTGAAACACAGAGAAATGAAGTGATTTACCCAAGGTCACCCAAAAAGTCTGTGGCAGAGTCAGGAACCAAAAATTGTTTTCTTGTAGGAGGGAAGAGTGTCTTAACTATAACTTCCTTTCTTCCTTCATGTCTATAAAATCCTAAATACATTGGCACAGAGAAATTTGGCTTCACTCTTTCACTATTCCAATACACTCTTCAAACTTGTTATAACTGAGACAAAAAGTGAAGTAAAATTTGAATTTTACCAGTAGCTTGTCTAGCATTTTTATCATGACATTCTATCAATCATATATTGAATATGTTGACTATATCCAGCTGTTTCATATGTTAGTCTTTTTACACTTGAGGAGAAGGAAAGCACGCTAACAGATTTGCCAACTGTTCTTGCTGTTATCTCAACTGGTTACAGTGCTCAGCAGGGGATTGTGTTCCTTCATGAATTATGAAACACTAATACAGTACATAGGGTTGTATTGAGTTTTTATAATAACTGCCAGGTGGCTCTTCTGTTTTCTGCTCTCCTTTTGGTGCTTTGGTAGTCTTTCTAAGAAATCACAAGTGCTTAAAAGTATCTGATTAATTACAGATTTGGAAGCTGATGACATTCTGGGCCTCAGTAAATAAACCCGCAGAGCCTAATCATTCAGATAAACTGCAAATGTTGTATGATCTTCCATGACACACAAACACACAATGTAAAATAAGGTTTTACTCTTCATTCAAGACCTTGCTGTTTCTGCTGTTGTGCTTCGAAAGTGAGGTTAGATTTCACACCTCTTTGAGCATCTCTAAATACATATGAATGTGTATGGGTGCAACAAAATTTGTTAGTCTTTAAAAGTGTCATCAGACTCCTTGTTTTTTATGTCTACACTAGTGTGCATACCTGAATACTGGATCACTTCATGCTTGCATGTGCGTCCCACTTGTGTGTGCTCAAGAGTCCATATATGCTGTGCTGGTCCTAAATATAATGGTGTTTACAATCTTCTGCTCCATCCAGACAGCAGCTCTAAGTACATGAGATTAGCGCTACCATTTAATAGGTGGTGTCCCAGGGTACTGTCTCTCAAAGGAAATGAGCTAGGAACCATTTTGCGTGTTATTACTGATCCCTGCCTCCAGCTATGTGCTGGAGGCACATAAGAATCATGTAGCCCCTCACTTGATCTCTGGAGAAGTTGAATTGAAGTCAACTAACATATTTATTAAATCTTTATGCAGCTGAATAGGTGCTGTGAAAGATGATGAATAGCAGTTTGCCTGCATTTTTGACTCACTGAAGATGATAATCCCTGAAGCACAATGGGATTCATATGTCACAGCAGAGAGTATGCTGAATGCTGGTATTCACATATTATGTCTTTTCACTCACTATTGCTTATGGTGCATAAGAACCACAAGGGTGTGATGAAATCACATCCTTGTGGAAACATGGGATGACCAGGTGACTCTGGAATTTGCAAATGAGAAAACAGACCATCATGGAGCAGTGTGAGATATTTACTCAAACCCTCCATCACCTGAACACTTGATTCAGGGAAGGCATATGATTCAGAAGCAAGTTGTTATTTCCTTGTGGAAACTGACAACCCCAAGAGCTACAGGTTCTTTGCAAACAGTTTTAGGAGTGGAAAATACACTCTTCACTTGTGGTTTTGCAGATGTGTGAGGCAAATTCCAGAAGTAGTAGCTTTTCTCAAAGCCTAAGTTCTGAACTCATCTGGGACAATCAATGACACTCATGTGCCAATAGTTTGCCTACCACAATGGACAAGTGAGTATGGGAACCAATAGAAGGTCTACTGTTCCAGAAGATGATGTGTGCTACAGAGTGGTGAATACCAAAGTGGTGTAGCCTTTGATAAATCAGAGTGCAGAACTAAGTCCTATTAGTTGTACTGATTGCTCAATCTTTCTTCACCTTATAGCAAAGCCTAATATACATTTTTGGGGAGGGAGTTGCTTTCCTACTAGCATTAGAGCTTTAACAACCTCTATTTCAAACTTTTTAAAAACTTTCAGCATTTCTTATTACAGAGGTTAATCAGAAAACTAAGCCTTTCAAGAGCATGTCACAAATCAAAGGTCAACAGTGGGAAACATTCAAAAGGTTTATGATCTCAGGGTGTGGCTGAAATAAGGATTCTACTTGAAGCAGGAAAAAAGGGTTTTATTCCCAGGTACAATATTGTTGTGTAAGCCATATCTATGTCACATTTAATTTTGGGAGACCCCTGTCCCCCTGCCTAACTGCTTCTATCTCGGTTCATAAAACCATACTCTGACTAATTACCCTGGAAAAACAGAAATTCAATTTCAAGCTAAGTAACTGCAGTATGGTTATGGAATGAGAATCATTTGAAAATCCACAATATATTATATTTGTTAATGTTATAATATAGACAGACTGAAAAATATCTATAAGGTATGTCTACACTAGTGCCTGGACATACATTCATGTGTGGACTCGTCCTATAATTAAAGCCCTGCATGGCAGGGGTGTCGCTGGTGCCGGGCACAGCCAGGAATCCCGGGGCACATGCCCCGAGTCCCAGCACCAGTGCCCCCAGATCTCCGGCCCAATCAGACCGGGGATCCGGGGCCTGGCCAGCAGCCCGCGGCTGCGGCGGCCCCGTTTGTGGCCAGGGATCCGGGGCCCAGCTGGCAGCCTGGCCGGCCCCACCCACTGGCCAGGGATAGGGCCAGGTGGGGCTGCGCCGGCTCGGGCGGCTAGGCTGTGGCTGGGCCAGGCTAGAAGCAGCTGCAGGAGGCCGGGCCCTGAGCCCCCGCGGGCGCAGGCTCCTGCGGCTGCTTCTGGCCCGGCCCTGCCATGGCCTAGCTGCCCACCTGGCCCTATCCCTGGCCAGGGGGCGGGGCTTAGGCCCATGCCCCAGGTCCCTCCCCGCCCCAGCAACACCCCTGCTTCACAGATACAAATAAATGGATCCATATCCAAACTGCAGCTGCAAGAAATGGTCTGTGGATATCTGTGTTGTATCCGCAGATGTGGCTATAATGCAGATATCCGCGGATTTGCAGAGCTCTACCTATAATACCACCACTCCCACTGTCCACACTGAACCCCCTGAGTCATTTGTGCCAAGGTAAGTAGCGGTGAAGCAAGCTAATATGCCTGAGCAGTATGGGTAAATGTGCTCACATCAATTTGCAGTCAGAATGCAAGTAACGGGAAGGTAATGTGAATCCAGTTTGAATAGTGCTCCGCCCCACTGCCACAATACATTGAACTCTCTTCTTCTTGAGCCTTACACAATCTATATAGGATCGGTGCCTTATATTCACTAATCGTACATGCTGCACTGATGTCCACAGAACACCTTTCTGCTGCACTGCTTACATATCTATGCAGATGACAATGGACACAGCTCCAAGAGCAGTCACTTGGGCAACCAAGAACACCTGGTTGCTGATCAGTGTTCAGGTAGGTTATTTTGTTCTCCATGATTTCACCTGGAAGAGCAGGAACATTCACGTGTATCAGGAAATTTCAAAGAGGCTGGATCAGACTCTATCCCAGTCCCCAAAACAGATGAAGAGCTTGAGGCTCCTGTACAGGAAAGACTCAGTCAGTCCAGGATGACTCATCACCCATGACTCTTCTGTGCTTGACTGGATGCTATCAAGGACCGCCAGTGTTGAACCCAAAATATCTCACAATATCCTTATAAACACACCTGACCTCATTATCCAACAGGAGGCAGCAAAGATGATGAAAAATTTAGTTTTCATCTTTACCCAGAGGTCCTGTTAATAGAAACCCCTGCTGACAAACCTCAGCAGGACCCAGTATAAGAGCAGTAACCAGAGCTGCAGGCTGGTAAATTAAAGTTCCCTTCCACCCCAATATCCCCTCCTGCTGTGATGCTAATTTCAGATTTTAAGATTACAGGCATTTGAAGTAATATGCACTTATTTTTCTCATTGTTTGGTGCCTGTGTGTGAGAAGTGTAATGCTGAAGTCACTGAATTGCCATGCTTCATCCCCTTACTAAACTCTTTGAACATTTACCCCTGCATCCATCCTCCACATTCCTCCCAAAGCGGACCTCAAGTGAGACAATTATGATTGTAATGATTTCTGATGAAGCACAATTACAGAGCCTATTCCTTGGATTCTAAAGCTAATATTTTTTACACACATTTGAAAGTAAGAATCTGTGTGCCTCTATTCTATGTATGTCTTAGGCTGTGTTCACATAGCACTCTTATTTCAAAACAACAGAGGGTGTTTCAAAATAAGAATTTTGCTGTTCACACGATGCACAGTTGTTTCGAAACCACAGGAAGCCCTCATTTCGAAACAACACAGTTGTTTCGAAACAAGTTAGACCCCATTTGGGAGCGAAACAACCTTGTTTCGAAACAATGCATGCGAACATGTTGTTTCGGAACAAGGTGTTCCAAAACAACATTTCCAGGGCTGCCCCCTCAGCACCCTGGCCAGGGAAACCTCAGCACCCTGGCCCAGGTGCTGAGGGGTGTCCCCTTGCCGGCACCTGCAGAACCGGGCTGCAGGCACCGGCGGGGTTCAGTGCAGCCTAGTACTGCTCCCTGCCAGCTTAAAGCCCGGGCTACCCCCAAACCCCGCCATGGGGTCGGGGGTGCGGGGCTCCAGCCCGCTGCCTGGGGCTGCCTCCAAACCCCACCGCGGGGTCAGGGGCACCAGGCTCAGCCCACAGCAGCAGGGACCAGGGTGGCGTGGCCCCAGGATTCCCCGGTGCCCCACTCCTGCCGGGGGCAGGGCCAGGGATACCTGGGTATCCCCGGCCCCGCCCCCAGCAGGAGCGGCTGCGCTGGGGAATCCCGGAGTTTCCCTGGGCCCGCCCCCAGCAGGAGCGGCTGTGCCGGGGAATCCCAGGGCTGCACTCACCCTGGCCCCTTCCACTGCAGGCTGAGCCCGGCACCACCGACCCCGCGGCAGGGTTTGGAGGCAGCCCCAGGCAGTGGGCTGGAGCCCCGGGTGGCAGGCTGGAGCCCTGCACCCCTGACCCCATGGCGGGGTTTGGAGGCAGCTTGGGCGGCAGGCTCCAGCGCCCCGCAGCGGCTCACCCCCCTGCCTTGGGCTGCAGCCCCCTTTCTGGAGCTGCAGGGTGAGCTGTGGGAGCGGCCCACTCGCAGGGGGCTGCAGCCCCCTGAAGCAGGTAAAGAAATAGCATGTTTGTTTTGACACAACTTGTATCGAAATCATCCGTGTGTGTGAACGCAGCCTTAGACTTTTGAGCACGCTCAGGGAGAGTAGCGGGGGCGGAAGGGGCCTGTGGGGGAGGCGGAGACGGGGAACCAGTGGTGAGGAGCAATCAGAGAATGGGCTGGAGAGTGGGAAAGACTGGGGGGGGCAGGAGCAGAGGGGGCCATGGCAGGAGTGGGAGAGGCTGCATTCTGCTGGCAGGGGCTGCATCCCGCTGGAGCGGCAGGGCCTGCATTCTACTGGGGAGAACTGGATCCCACAAGCAGGGGCTCTATCAGAGTGGCGGGGGCTAAATCCCACCAGTGGGAGTTGCATTCTGCCCCATGGCAGCACTGCTACATGCCAGCTGCAAAGTTTTTTCATTTTAAAAAGGAGTCCATAGTCTGGGAAAGGTTGGGAACCACTGGTCTACGGCTAACTCACCTAGAGCACTGATTTTTCCCTTGGAAATCTACAAAATGTATCTGCTGTAGCTCTATGACCTCTCCTCACACAGAAACATGCAGCATAAGTTGGAGAGAGCAGGGGTGGTAAAGGGTTTGTTTGCACGGGTTTAGCAAAAAGCAGTGCAGCAGCCCAGTTCCAGTTATCTGATGGTAAGGTCTATGTTGCTGAGCTGGATTTTCAGGAAACCTAATAAAATGGTGGTATCTTTCTCCTTTTCTGTCTATTTCACTGTCTTATAAAGCTGGGAGTGAGATGGGCTGTGGTGGTTTATGTTTCAGATCTCCCTTTGCATAAAATCTCAATCCTATCTCAGACTGCTATTTCTAATTCATTTTAATTATCGCCCAACCACCAACGCGACGTAAGAGGAACATATTAAATTCTTAAAAACTACTGCTATTTTTTCCTCACTATTATGTGCCTTTGTACAACAGGTTTTTGAGAAATGAGGCTCTTGAAAGACTTATCTCCTTTGAACTCTCAAAAATATGAGAATTGTGCCCTTCTACAGCAAAGATGTTATGTGTGGGCATTTCTCAGATTGTTACAAGGGCTGTGGGCATAAAATGTAACGCTGTCTTTCCCTGAACTAGCAGGACATTTAGTTTCTGAAAGCAAACCATGCCACCAAAAGGGCATGAGCAATACTTCAGAGTGGTCAGGGTTCGGAGGAAAAGCGCCTTAGAGGACCAGCTAATTGGGAGGGGAAGGAGAAATTTGAGTTGCTCAGGAAAACAAAAGAGCAATCTCTCCAAATCAGGAAAAGGATGGTGGACCAGTTCTTGGACACAGCAATTAGGGCATTTTTAAGATTCCCATAAAATGCTAATTGGACTGGTAGCTGACAGAGTGCAGCATCTTCCTGAAGTCAAGGCCCCAGAGCCTGCCCATCAACTGCTGCCTCCTGTTGCTCTGCCTGCAAATCAGAGTATTTGAGAGCAGGCATGTCACTGCTGTGGGGTGCAGGGGTGTCAGTGCCCCTGAGCCTCAGGAGCTCAGCTGCCACTCTGCCTTGGAACACTGTGGAGGGGTGCGGGTGTCCCTCTCCAAGACCAGGCAGTGTGGCCTGGGGGGCTCTGGGTGGTTCCCAGTCCTGGCTCACAAGCCCAGGGACTGGATCATGGCAGGGCAACTTGCCACTGGCTGGCAGCAGCAGGGTCTGCATCTGGGCTGTGATGCTGGCTGGAGATGGTCAATCCTGCTCCATATTGGGTCCCAGGGCTGCACATCAGGGTGTGAAGCTTGGTCCAGGGCCCAGGCCCTGACCTTTTTTTTCAGGGCAGCAACAGCCCTGCTTGAGAGACCAGAAATCTTTATCCAAGTACTTTTCCAACCACCCAGAAAACAACACTGGGCATGAAGGTACTGATGCCCATAACCCATTGCAGGAAACAGCTCTGAGTTTCACTCAGAGTCATTTACCCCCTTGGTTTACCTCTTCTAATGGAGGTGGAGAATGACAAATTGTGGGGAGTTTTCTTGATTTGTGTCATAGTTTATAATTTTTTTAAAAAATACATTCGAAAGAAAACTTCACTTTGGAAATTTAACAGATGATTTTTTATATATCTTGACTTCATTGTTCTGGTCATAGTTTCTAGGAAGTTAAACCTTCTACCTAATAGTTTCACTAAATGCTGTATGACTCCTCCTTTCCCAAGCCTTGATCTCTCTGAGCACTGCAATTAGTAAATCATCAATGGAGTGATCAGAAAGATTGAAAAACTGACCCAGTGATTTTAGAATGTTGTGATTTCTGTCATCAAATGGGTGCCCATTTATTCGTTTGTGTAGATACTGTCCTGTTTGTCATCCTATGTATCTCTGTGACACATTATGGCATCTCTAATTTCTCTTATCTGTTGGGACCCTGAACCAGTAGGTTGATATGTGGGGTCTGGCTGTACAGAGTTGGCAAATCAGATGTGTCCTGACCTTACTTGGGATGAAAATACCCTATTTACCCTCATCACTGCTTTTCAATGTTCAGCAGGCACCAATCACAGAAATGGCATTTGCTACATAGGCATCCAGATAAGTTCAAAGCCTATCAAATGTTCATTTATAGACATGCTCAATGTGTTTGTGTGTGTAGATACATATTGTACAGACAAAATATATCTGTTATACTGTATTTTTAATTAATTTGCATCCATATTGCCCATTAATCCATTTCTACATGGGCTATACTACTAACGTTTCACACACATCCCAGCAGCTTTCAAAAACTAAATATGAATATTCTCAAGTTTCCTGGAACAGACTTCCAAAGGCAACAGCAGGGGGGGGGGAGACACCCTAAACAGCTTCAAGACTGAGTTTGATAAACTTATGGAGAGGATGGTATGGTGGGACTGCCTACAAAAGCATGTGGGCAGTCAGTGATTTACGATACAAAAAGCAAACAAACCATGCTGTGGCACTTAAAAACTAACAAATTTATTTATCACATGAACTTTTGTGGGAGAAAAATCACACTTCAGACGACACTTCGAAGCCACAGGACTCCTTGTTTGTTTTGCTGAACTAGACTAACACAGCTACCGTTTTGGAACTTTACAATACCAAAAACCACCAATGGCCAGAGAGAGGACACTAGACAGGCGGATGCTGAGTTATTACAGAATTTTTTATCCCATGTATGTGCTGGATAGGTCTTGCCCACATAGTCTACCTATTAGCCATATTTGGGATGAAAGGAGGAAGGAATTTTCCCCTCTGCCAGATTGACAGAGGACTGGGCTGCTGTGTGTGTTTGTTTTTTTCCCTTCCTCTGCAGCATGGGACAGAGGTTATTTGCAGGTTTAAACTAGTGTATATAGTGAATTCTCTGTAACTTGAAGTCTTAAAACCATGATTTGAGGACTTCAGTAATTCAGCCAGAGGTTAGTGGTCTATTTCAGGAGTGGGAGAGTGAGGTTCTAAAATAACTGAAGTGCAGGTGGTCAGACTAGATGATTACAATGTTCTCTTTTGACCTCAAAGTCTATGAGTCATATGGATGAGTGGTAAAATATACATATATTTACCATCAGTTCTGTGACTTGGGGCAATTAGACTGGCAGGGTGTTGGTGATATGCCCATAATCTGACTGGCCAAGTATCCAATATTAGCAATATGCTGTGTTTTCAAAATATCTGGAACCTTTTTGGCACTACAACAACAATGAATAATTAACAGTATGACTTTTTAAGGCTTTATTGCAAATTTTAGACAAAAAGCTCTGAGTCGTGTTATGTCCACAAACAAGCAAGCAACCAAACAAAAACAAATGGAGAAATTCTGGCACAATCAAAATAACATTCACATAACATTTTCATTGACAGCAATTGGGCCAGGACTTCACTCTAAGTTCTTTCCTGAGATTTCTAGTCTCCAGTTCAATGTGAACATTTGGATATTGATCACAGATTTCATTGCCTTGCTGATTAGCAATGGGATTACTCATGTGTTTAAAATTAAGCTTGATATCAAGGGCTTTGGAATGTTGGGATTCAGGAGTAATTTTTTTTTAAAAAGACCTAAGTGAATTAGGTGCTTAATTCCCATCTTCTACAGTGATTTAAGCACAATGTAAAAATGGTACATCTGACTCTTATTTTCTGCCTCTTTCTATCCTGCACTTTCAGCAGGTATTCAGGTTCTGGTTCAGACCAGATAAAACACTTTCTTTCAGCTGTCTTCCAGCATTGTGCTTCAATCCCCACCCCACCCCCGTCTCTCTCATTTGAGCTCACCATAATACCTCACAGTCAGTAAATGACAACTTGTCTAGTTTCTCTTAGATATATTAACGCCTCTCCCCTCACATCATCATTTCACACAGTTTCAAAGCAAAATTGAAACTGGAACTATTCTTGAAGTGGGAGAAACATAAACAGACCGGACTAACTCTCCAGCTTGGACAGCCTATAAAAGCTAAGGAAATAAACTATTATGTGAAAATATCATAATATTCTTGCATATTAAGACACTAACACAAATATATATGCAAATGTGAGTTACTCACCCAGCTTTTAAATGTTAAATGAAGAATGAAAATATTATCAAATAAGGTATTAACAAAAGCTAAAGTGATTGAAATAATGATCTCTGAACATTACATAACCAGCTCTAAAACTTATATTTATTTTATTCCTGAATACAGATGTCTGCATCTTGAATGGTCTTCTTAAAAGACCATTCTCTCCAAATGAGTAGTATTCCACATTACCATTATGGAACTTCAAATATAGAACATAAGCCTCAATATTTATGCTAATATTCAAAGTGTTCTCCTAATTACTGCTCCTTTCAACATGCTTAAGGCAATTTTTGGCACATTTTAAGATAGACTAAATTAACCCCTCTTCAGGCCTTCTCATTACCCCTCACACTCACAAAGTTTGTCATCAGAAGCAAGCTCCCTAAAAAAAAACAAAAAACAAACAGGACTCTCAAACTTAAACTAGCAGCAGACTCCACTAGAACAACAGATGCAAAACCTGCAAGGGTATCTCCCCTGATACAGTGATCAACACCCAGAACGCCACACCTTTAAAGATCCATGCCTACCACAACATGCGATGTACCTTATCCATTGCAATAAAAGCCTCAATAGTAACTATGCAGAGGAAATCAGATAATCACTATGGTCTCAAATGAACTCAGACTGGAAAATGATCTAAAAAAAAGTACCCTTGTAGGTGAACTCAACACTTTTCACAAGATGATGATTCCATATCTGACTTATCAGTCCACACCCTCAAAGGAAACATGGATAACACTTTCAAAAGATGTAGTGGGAGCTTAAATTCATAACTTTGTTAGACATTAAAAATAATTGACCTAATAGAAACACTGGATTTATGGTTTATTACAACAATCAGTAACCTCCTAGCAATCTCCTTACCCAGCCGCTTAACAGCTCCCGCCTGCTCACTTTGTTTCCTCCCTTTGACTGGAGGGGTGTTAGTGGGACACTTCACCTTCAATGGTTCCTTGAAAAATGTGTTAACTGCCTGTCTCATCTTGTATTTAGCTGCAGTACACTGAATATGGTGTGGTATATATTACAAGGCTATATTGATATAACTACCATTGAGGGGTATGAAGAATCCACACCCCTGAACAATATTCTTATATCTACCCAAATCCCAGTGGACAGCACTATGCCTATGGGAGAGCGCTATGTCTGTGGGAGGTGGTCTTATTATGGTGACAAGAGAGTTCTCTCCCATCAGCTTAGAGCAGGCATGGCCAAACTGCGGCTCGGAAGCCACATGTGGCTCTTTAATAAAAAAGTGTGGCTCTTGGAATAAAACGTCAGCAAATCAATTCAGGAAAGCAGCCCCAACCTGCGAGTTGAGGGGGGGATCAGGATGGTAGGGAGAATGGCGGCATGGTCAGGGATGGCAGGGAGAAGTGTGGCATGGTCGGGGATGGCGGGGAGAAGAGCGACATGGTCAGAAATTTAAAAAAAACCTCTCCAGTAGCCTGCAGTCGTCTACATCGAGCAACAGCTAAGTTTTTAATGTATAGACTAATTTTCATGGTAACCTGAAGTAATTATTAGAATCTGACATCAGTAGGATCAATATTTGCCCTCTTTTTATAATAAAATTAAAGTGTGCAATGAATTTTAAACTTAGGAATTTTGGAGTAAGTAAAAATATAAAACTATATGCCTCAGTGTGGCTCTCAGATGTTTAATAACCAACTTGTGTGGCTCTTGAGTTCCATAAGTTTGGCCACACCTGGCTTAGAGCATCTTCACCAGACACACAGTGACACTGTAGTGATGAGAGAAACTTAGAAATTTTGGTGTTTAAATCAATGTTGGATAGTTTCTGAACATTTGGATATTCTTGATTCTGAGGAATTAGTAGAGAAGTCTTGGGAGAACAGCTTCCTGAAATAATAATTCTTTTCCAATTTTTTTCTTCTCTCTTTTTCAAGTTATTTTAAAAATCATTATTTCATTTGCTTTTTCTAGGTTTTCTGTCACTCTGCAACTATTGTGACTAATTTTTGTTAATATGGGTCAAAGTTAAAATAATTAAATATATAATTAAAATCATTTTTATTGGAACCATGGCCTTAGAAAAAACTGAGAGCAAAGAATTTCTGAGTTCTATTCCTGCTCTGATTTGATTTGTTGTCAATGTTGGATTTAATCCCAAGCTCTTTTTGTATGACCTGGAGCTTTTCATGTGTCTGTCTGTGCTCCTTCTCCCCATATATATCTGTTTCAGTTCTTTTTATAACCTGGGGATAATGATCCTTCCCTACCTCACAGGGGTACTGTAAGAATTAATTAATAGATGTAAAGTGCTTTGAAAATGAAAAGTGTCAAGCATTATTAATATACTAATGGGATCAAATTATGAGGTTGGTTTGGCAAATTGCCAGCTGCATGAGTTGTTCCTGTAATATTGAGTTTATAACATATTTCAGACAAGTGGCAATGCTGCTTCTTTAACTATCCATCCATACGGATCAATTTTGAGCAACAAAAGGCATTCTCCTTGACAACTGTTGCCCACTAGTGATTAATTCTGTGGTACTCCCAGCTTTCATCAGCCCCTGGAATAAGTAACCTGAAAATGGAAAGGAGGCTTACAACAACTACTGGCAGTGCTGATCTTGACTAATCAGTCACAGGACCAATACTGTTTTTTTTTGCTTTTGGTATATGTAGCAAAGGTAAACAAGCATGAGTATAAGTTAGCCTGACTAGGCCGTTAGCGTAAGTGACTCAGACTGTCAAGCTCACTCTGACTCCGGAATTAGCTCATCAGCAAAGATACGGACATTGGGCAAAAACAATGAAAGAACATAGAACTTGAACAAAGAGTACGGACCTAGCTAGTAGTTTACCATATAAGGAAAAAGACTTGACTTAAACCAATCCAAATCCAGTAAACAGCTATGACTGTGCAGTACTAATGTATTCCCATGGAGAATGTAAAAGATATATATGTGTGGTGTTGCTGTAATCGGGGTCCTCCCTGTGACTTCGGTTCAGGGGGCACCTTTGCAATTGCAAATACATTAACAGATATAATTCCTGATGCTCTGTTTAATGTGCCTCAGCCTGCCACAAACTGGTTGTGTGGTTTAGGACATAATTCACAACAGTATATGATTCATTTTGCTTTTTGTTCATACATCTCTAAGAATGTAACATACTGTTTGTATTGTGGCTTGTTTCCTCGGGGGGGGGGGAACATTCAGAATTCACTTTAACTGTAGGGGGAAATAAAAGCATCCCAGGTAAGTAGTGTTTAACTTGTGTATATATATATTTCACCACCAAGCTTAGTATACACATTATTCATTTACCATCAAACCCTTAGCACATTCTCTCTGTTTTGTAGATGTATTCACCTTGCCATATTAAACACCCCATTAAACTTTGCACTTGCATTAGCTTTATCCTCAGTCAAATGCATGATAATTCTGACCTACTACTAAAATACACCTATTGATAATGAGATGAAAAGAGCTGATTTTTTTTCATGAAAACATAGCATAACTTGAAACTGTCACATGTCACGCCAAAGAAAGATACCATTATCCTGAAGGCTATGAATATCCTTTTGTTTTTAGGATTATGTGCCTGAAACTGTCATTAATCTACCCTCAACAGTACCTTTGACTTCAACTGGCATTCTGCAGACAGAACAACAGAATTGGAATCTCAGCAGTGCAGGGATACACAGTTTATTATTTTTTAACAACAAGCTAAATGCATCCTTCCTCAAAAAAAAATCTTAAAGTGATCTACAGCTTGAGCTATAGAAATTGCAGTCCAGTAAGACAATGGCAAAACTCCCAATAACTTCAATAGAGCCAGGATTTCTTCACCAACTCCAAGAGCTAAAATAAAAATGGGGCAGGGGGAGGGATCAGGAAAGATGTGCTACCTCAGTAACTGAAAGTTTAAAGAAAACAGAACACAAATGAGAAACACAGTTTGCTGCTCACATGCAGCCCAAGAACAAGAGATATCAAATAGATTAAATTAGAAAATATTTTAAATAATCTTGACTATTGGATTTAAGGCATAACGAACAGTATAAACCAGTGGTTCCCAACATGTGGTCCGGGGACCCCCAGGGGTCCACGATTGTGTTGCAGGGGGTCCATCGAGCCTCTCCCTACCAGGGCCAGAATCACAGAACAAACTACTTGTCTCCTCTGTAGCAGATTTTGCTACATTTTCCAAAAGATTTGTCTTCCCCACCCACCAGATTTTTCTCTTTATCATACAAGATTAAGAGATTGGAACCTTGTCCAACCCCAACTAAATATGCCAGCCAGGGCCCTGCCTTGTAGCGGAGCTTAGGAGTGGATGTCTTTCTTCACAACGGATACAGCACTTTAGGATCCCTAACAGTATGAGGACAAGTTTTCAATGTTTTATAGCACATCAGTCACACACTGGAGTAAATCAGGAGTAACTAAAAGACCATCCCAGGAATAAAAGGGCACACAGAGGATGGGTGCTAAAAATTCCCATGGGGCAGAAAAATTTCCATAGGAAAAATGGGGCCTCTGTATAAGGAAAGAAACCAGAGCTAGTGGGTGGGGGGCTGTGCAGTGCTCAGCTCCGCACACCTTGGTTCAATGCCCAGTTTGCACTGACTGCTGCACATCTCCAGCACGTCCACACCTATGTGATGAACAAAGACCTCAGGAAACAACTAAAGGTTTCAATGTTTATTGACAGGAAACATTGTCCAAACAGCAGCAGGCTCCATCCACCTTGGGAGGCCACCACCAGGAGTTCTCATGGAAGGGCTTGTTCATTTGGGCATAGCAGAGGCTGTCAATGTTTTGCACAGGAGAGGGGGATGAAATCAGGAGCTCCCTAAACACTCCTCCTCTTCCTCCTCCTCTTTCACGTGTGACTTCTTTACCTCCTTCTGCCAGATCATCTCCTCCTCCCTCTTCCTATATCGACCCCCATGGCCTCCCTGCCTTCGTCTCCTACGATGACTCTGGCTCCTGCTCCTCCTGAGTCTGCATCTCGCCATTCCTGGAAGGCTTCCTACTTCCCAGTTCTCAGCAGTAGTGGGCAGCTCTCAGCCTGGCTTTGGTGAGATGCCCTGAGCTTCTCAGCTGAACTGGCACCTTCAGCCTTTATAGACAAACTGGCTGGCGGGTCACAAAGGCCGTATTACTCACTCACTCTGATGGACCAGAATGGGCCCATCCCAATGTGACTAGAACTTGCCCTGTGGAGCTGTGTGCCCATATAAGGGAATATCCCACAAGCTTTGACCCTCTCTGGCCATCAAGCCCCACTGCTGGGTGCCCCCAGACTCAGATGATATGATCCTATGTGGCCATAAAGTGGCAGGCACACTGTTGAAATGACACAGCAGGAAGCTACTGAGGTGCTGAAAGTTTATGGGATATGCTCAGTGAGGAAACTGAGGCCATGAAACTGAATGGATACACAGAGTGCTAGTTCGTGCCAGCTTACTAGAGGCAAGGTTTTTGACATAGCATGACATAAAACAAGGGTTCTGACCCAAATTAGCAGAGCTGTTTGATCCTTGGACATGTCCATTTTCTGTGCAATTCTGGCAGTTCAAAACATCCTGGGTCCCAAATCAGAAAGCAAAGTTGGAATTTGTTGCTCCACTGAATTTCTGAGGAAAGGTTCTATGGCCACCATGACAACCTATTGAAAGGCATGTTTGAAAAAGTGGAATCACTGTGTACAAACAATCTTTCTCACTTTTACATGTCAGACAAATGCTGTCAAAATGAAGCACTGAACCAAATGTTTTAGTAACGTTTTTCTACAAATTTAGACAAATCAGACTCTTGTGTCACCAGAGCACCAGCGTCTGACGTTTTACTGTTGTGCCAGAAATGTTTCAACTGCCCTTACTATTTAGTCACTCCTTTTTCATTATAAACTTGTGAGCCGAATCGGCAGAGGCAACACAAGGGCTGATTGAAAATTTTCCATCAAACACCACTCTGGCTGCAAAGTGGGTTTTTGAAAATGAAAGTATTGGTAGAAAGTATCGGCTTTCCTTGACACCCCCCCCTCAAGCTTTTTATTGGAAAACCAAAGCCTCAACATTTTCAGTAGCAACACTTCGGGTTCTTCGTTTGTAATTCTTTTTTTTCTTTGCACTTTTCACACAAAAAAATTCAGGTTTGGATTGTGATGCTTCAATGAAAAATTGAAATCTTCTAGTCCAGTGGTTCCCAACCTGTGGTCTGGGGATACCCAGGGGTCCACGGACATGTTGCAGGGAATCTGGGGAGCCACTCCCTACCAGGGCCAGAATCAAGCTACAGCCCTGATGCTCCCTGCTGGGGCTGCCTTTCCCTGCAGCAGCTGCCCAGCAAGGGCAAGGGCAGGGGGCCATAGCTGCTGTGGCTCCGTTCTGCTGCACTCACCAGTGGTGGTGGCAGCACTGCTCATTGGCTGTCCCAGTGGTGTGACCAGAGTCTGCCCACATGGGCAGATTACGTAACCAGCTGGGGGGGCGCAAAGTTGTGGTTTTTTTGGTTTTTTTTTTTTTTTTTTTTTTTTTGGTTAAAAGGGTCCCCAGCCTGAAAAAGGTTGGGAACCACTGGTATAAAGAAATGTGTACAAACTCAGCTGGTTGGGCCGATATACAAAGCTGCACATTCACCAGGCAATACTCTAAAAGGGAACAGATCTCCAAAGAGACGGCAGAGGCCTTAGAAAGCTGAAGACAATGCATTAAAGCAAAACAAACAGATCTTTTGATATATCCAACTGCAAATTAGACTCAGTGATACAGTGAAGCAAAAAATACTTACCAAAAGTGGGAAGTTAAACTCAAAAAAGTTCCTCTGACCCTGAGGTTGTTTACTACTGTTGTCACAGCTTTGGTTGAATGGGTTTTGTTTTGAACCTTAAGCATAAGTTCAGTCAAGAAATGGAGGTTAGAAATTCACTAAAATGATAGCTTTTCTGATGTAGCTCTGACAGGACC
This sequence comes from Podocnemis expansa, assembly GCA_007922195.1. Taxonomy (NCBI): domain Eukaryota; kingdom Metazoa; phylum Chordata; order Testudines; family Podocnemididae; genus Podocnemis; species Podocnemis expansa. Next base: position 43,527,513 of record ML681966.1, on the reverse strand, counting down.
AGGGTGACCTAATGTGTTGGCAAAAGAAACTAAAAGTTGCTCACACTTTCAAAGGTCTCAATTACCTTATAGCTGAGTTCACTTGATTGTACAAGCCAAACTGATTTCCTGCCAGAAAATTAACTTTCAGTTTTAAAAAAGAGGGGGGGGGGGGGAGAGAGAGAGAGAGAATGCATGAATTCGTCATATCAATAGACACAGATCAGGTTCATATTACATAAGGAACTAAAGAACAAGAATTTTTTTTTCTAGTCCTTTAAAAAGCATGTGCCCCTATAGAAATAGCTGTTTCCCTCACTCCTATAGTTTGCAGTCTCCATTTTCTTTCATGAGGTTTCTTATACTTTTAAAGTAACAATAAACGGAATGAAAGGGCTTCTTCTGATCAAATAATAGTAACTTATTATTCTTATTTAACCTCTGAATTTTGTCATTAGGAATATTCCTCAAAACAATTCAATATCTGCATCACTACAAATTTACAATCAGTCTCTCTCATTCTCTCTCTCCAACATTTTCTTCTAGCTACCCTGTAACTTCCATTCATAATTGCTCCACTTACTTAAGCCGATACCTCTCTTTTTTATGTGTTTACAGTGCTAAATGAAATACGCTGTCTTAAATTCCACCTGATGTTTAATTTTTCTGGTTTTTAGATTATATGTTTAAATTCCATATCTTTCACTAGGCTGTATCCAGGAGTTGGCAGCACCCAGCACATGCACCAAAGCTGGCAGACACATCTAGTGACAGTGGCATGCAGGGCTCCCAGGCGTGCGGTGCAGTGGCTGCTCCCTGCTGCTGGCCCTTCCCTCAGCAGGACCTGGGGCCACAAGAGCTACATACATGCTGTGCCTGTCTCCCCTGCTGGCCCTGCTCTCCAGCTGCGGGGCAGGGCCAGCAAGGAAAAGGAGCCACTGCACACTGCTACTGGGGGGGGGGGGGGTGGAGTTGGGATGGAGGCTCCAAAGGTGTCCGACCCCTGCTGTATAGTGTCTTACTCATTTTGATAAGTATGAATGTTTCTTTTCATTTAGACGCTGCCCTTCTGCTGTGAGAATATGTGACTCCTTTAATCTTTCCTTTTAAGGGGGGAAAAATGAAACTGGAAGCAAGCAGTTAAGGGTCTGCTCCTGTTCCCATTGAAGTCATATCACTCATTTTCAAGTCGTCTTCTCTCAGGAGATGCAGAGATAATTAAAAGCAGGCCTGCATTCCCAAGGAAATCATATAGAAAATATTGTTTTGAGGAGTCTTTATGATTTCAAACAAGATACAGTGACATAAAATTAGCCAATGCCAATGGCATAAACCCAAATATTTTGATATGCTTTAGCTATTTATACAATACAGCAAGAACCCCCCCCATAACATTTCTTTCAGGACCATATGTAAAATATTGAATAATAAATTAATAACGCTTTAAATTTGCTTAATTGTGAGCTTCTTTGCTAAATGTGAAAGTTTGCATGCAAAATTTGTTCTCGTCAGCAAAAATATTTTTGCAGCTGGAGTGACAATTTAAAGCTATTTGCATATCAGTCGACATTTTAATGCAGTTTTTCACAGGCATCTTGACTTTTGAGCCAGGACTCATCAGGAGGTGAAAAGTACATGACATTTCTTCCGTTTCCCTGATTGATTAAGCAATGAAAAGTTTGTAAAAGAGTATTGATTTTTAAGATCCAGGAGAGTGGTAATCCAAATCAGATGGTTAACTGGGGAATTGATTATTGTGTTCTTGTACTTTAAAATACTCAAGCTTTTCAAGGCACTAAGTATGCTTTTAAAATAATAATCTTGTAACCGTATAAAGGATTTTTATAAATACATGCTATGGAGTGAACCATCTAGCATAGAAATTGTGTTTTATTTAATAAAGTCTTCATGGCTTCCCTCCTGTGATTTCCCCTGAAAATTCTCTGTTTTTTGCAGGGTTGGGGAAAAAAAAAATCACAGCAACCCTATTTTCACCCTTTTCTGTGCTGTTGTTAAGGTTCAGAGGCAGAGCCATAGAATATCATGCACTAGTGAGTCCTCTTTACAAGTACATCTTCTGTGGCCAGAGACAGGAATTCAGTTTCCATTGCTTTGTAGACATTTTGTTACATAACAGTTCAGTCCAACAAATAAAACATCTACAATTTCTTTAAAAGCATTATTTATTGTGGAAAAATATATTCATAGGCATGCAGTCCAGTTAATTTACTATCCCTTTAATTGTAGTAATCTTGCAAATGATATAATGGTTCATGCCTTATTATTTCAAAAAATCTTATTTTAGCATGAAAAATTCTTCAGGAAAGATATGCATAATACATTATGCACAAGCTGAAAAAGTCTCCCATGATTTCCAACATCAAAGGTCATCTAGTCTTCTGAGATCTTAGTGACCTTTAATTTAATTTTCTATTTTATGGATTTTTCTAAATTACTTATTAGTGTGGATGAGTGCTTAGGTCGCAATATTTTGTTAATGTAAAATATAAATGTCCATAAAACATTAGCAAACAGCCTAAGAAATTATTTTATTTGTAGTGCATAACAAAGATATTTTATAGAACTCAGAGCTGGAATGTGCTCTTTGAGATTACCTGTTAGCTGGATAGTCAGAAATAGATAAATCACTGAGATTCTTTTGGAGACCAATTTACCAAATACAAAACAGACTGAGTACCTGTAACACTGGTTTTGTTAAATTATAAATGTGAATAAAAGGAAAAAGAAAAACAAAACACACACCATGGTGAGGAGCAGGAGCATCGCTGCCCCCTACCTGGAGGCCACGCCCCCACCCGGGGATGGGGCCAGGAGTGACCATGGGCAGCTGGGCCAGGGACAGGGCTGGGAGCGGCCACAGCGGCCGTGCCCCGGATCCTTGGCCAGGGACAGGGCCGGGAGCAGCAGCCACGGCCACAGGTGGCTGGGCCCCAGATCTCCAGCCAATCAGGCCGGAGACCGGAAGAGGTGGGACCCCGCAAGATCCGGGGCACTGGCACCAGGATTTGGGGCACGGGACCCGTGTTCCCAGCGCCAGTGATGCCCCTAGTGAAGAGGAAGAGGAATGACAGACAAATCCATGGTTGGCTAAGAAATTAGAGCACATAGACTGAGTTGAGTGCTAATTAAGGTATACTTGTGCTAAAAGTACAAGGCAAAAATATGCATTTATTGGAGTTACTGTTCCTCATGAGCTGAAGTGTTTTATTGCATTTATAAACTTAACACTTTTTTTTAAAGCAACACGCAAACTTTGTGCCCATTTGTACCTCTCTCACAAGACAGTATGAAACTCAGGATAGAATATAGGTACTTACTCTTATTTATTCCACCAGACAGATTCCTTCTTCCACCATGGACTGTGTCTGGTCTATACGCAGTTCACAATCTCAACAGTTCTTCACTGTGAACCTGATACAAAATGCATTGACTTAAATTACAGTTGGATTAGGCTCTGAGTCAGTCAGTAGTCTGCAGGAAATGTAGCTACACTGGTATTATAAAAGATTTATTATGAAATTAAATTCTCTCTTATGAGAACTCAGAAAAGCATCATAGTTATGTCACAGATTACTGTCGCATGTACTGTATATTTAACATTTAAAAAGCATAAAGGGCCAGTTATACTTTTGTATGTGTTTTACAGTAGTCTATCTTAGCTGAGTTCAATAGAACTATTCCTGAGTCACTGAAGTGAAATCAGGGCTAGCAATTTTCAGTTTTAAAAATTTTTAATGTGAAGAGAGAATGCATTGAATCAGGGATAACACACAGATACACAAACACACACAGCAAAATCTGCACTTTTTAGCATTGTCAAGCCAATAAACTTCAGACACGTCTAGCAAAAATAGAGAAGTGAACAACAAAAAATTCTAAGTACAGATGTTAGAATGGATACCCCTAATTTCACTTGTAAATTGGACTCAGTGCAATATGACTCCTCTCCAAAGGAAATATATTTTAAAAGATATGACTTCTCCCCTTTTTTAATATGAGGAAGATTATTTTATGAATGCACAAAAGGAATTTCATTTAGGACTGTGGGATTTTATGACAGATATGGCTGACAGAAAAGGTAAAAAAAACCACTGTTTGCTAACAAGTTCTTTTCTGCAAAAATGAGATCATTACTGTTCAATTCTTTCAGTTTTAGACCTATTCTTGAAGTGTGTGTCTTCTTTAAAAAGTTCAAAATACAGTTCATGAATCTGTAACAAAAGCAAAAAGTTTAAAAAAATAGACTCCTTCAATTGAGCGTTGCAATCATGCTTTAATTATGAGGGAGATAAAACAACTGAAGAGAAAAATTCAAGGAAGGGCCACAGTAAAATTGAAAAACTAAAACTCAAAATCAGATAAACATATAATGCAATAACCTATGAGAAAAAAAATGACCATAGGAAATGAAAACTAAAATATGGTAAAGGAATAGAGAATGAAGATAAATATATTAAATCAGTGAGATGAAGGTGACAAATTAGGAATACATACAATTCCAGTACATGAGTCATGGGCTTCCTGCAGTGTTTTTTGGATGCTCTTGATGGGACTGTTGAAGAAAACCTGTGTGTAGAAAATAATGAACTGAAAAACAAAGTTAAGAGCAGCCTTAATGTTGTGAAAAACGTACCCAATCTGCCTAATTTTCTAGTTATCAGAGGGTGATACGTCTTCCAAAAAAGACAATAAATTATGACTTATATTCAGCAAAATTCAAGCTCACTTACTACTTAAAGATGTCTACTGCACCAGCAATTGGATCACAGATGTGACTTAAGTTAACTCAAGGTAAGTAACTGCTTTGTTGTATCAAACTCTAAATTGCTAGATGCTCCTATTTGCCAGTGTTTGTACATCTTACTTTTATTTTATCTTTTCGAGTCTTTACCTCTTTTCATTTATCTTTAGTTATGTTTCACATACTTGCTCCATTAAATGATACATCTAAGATGTGCTAAATCAGATTATATATTCATCTTTTATGTTCTTAAATTTATTCAGAATATCTTTCTCTAAAAACTGTAAAAAATGCAAGAAATTGATTTAATCTATTTTTCATTCTTTTCTGGTCATTCAGGAATTTTTTTTTCATATAATTCAGCACCAGTTGTATCTGTACTACTGAAAACTACCTTTTTCACTGAGTAATAGGGTATGAAACTGGGCAGAAAGTGAACAAATCCATTTGACCTAAAAAGAGGCCTTTCAGAAATAAAGGTAAAGCATATGGTCCCAATAAGCCTTTCTACACTGTCATATTTTAGCATATAAAATTGAAATAATGGTTACAAGGTCAAGGACCTCAATAGCTACCTAGAGAAAATATACTCATCTGTAATAATAGCAATTACAATATCAATGCAATGAACTCAGCTAGTAGTACATATTTTTCCCAGTATATTATATTTGCATTTAAATTGCATATTTTATATACTGTGTCTTGAAAATACTTTAAAGTGAATTTCCTGCACAGAACAAATACAAGTTATGACTATCATATCTTTGGTTTTAGGGCATTTATTTATCCCATAGATGTAACATTCAGTGACCACATGACCCATATTTATTTTGATTAGACACACACACACACATCAGCATAGTAAGTATCTTTAATGTATTAATAGCAACAAGAGTAGTTGAAGGTCAGATGTTTTATCCACAAAGATTGAGAATTACTTTCCTTGCCCTGCCATCCTTCGACATCATCTTGGATTGAAACAGTCTTTTGCAAAGGGCAGCTCTCAATGCAAGCTATTAAAAAGTGACTTCATAGGGTCTCTTGAAATATCCTTCTTAAAATAAAATGATACTGAAAAGCTGAATTCTGAATAAACAGTTTTATATTTATTGCCAAGACTTCATTCAAATGAACAACAACACGCAAGTTATTGTCTGGCTTCAGTTGGATACACAAACAGATATTTAAACAAACAAAGAGGCCTGTGGCACTTAAAGATTAACAAATTTATTAATTGCATGAGCTCTCATGGGAGACAATTCCATTTCATCAGATGCTTTGAAGATGAGAGAACTTACAGAACGGAAGGAAATAAATGCAGGGAAGTGTAAATCATGGGATCAGGTTACACTGAGACAACAAATCAAAGCAGATGTTAAGAGTCAAACACTGGGGAACAGCATACAGAGGAAGAGGAGATGAAATCACCTGTTGTAATGGGGAAAAAAAAAATCTAAAGTCTGTATTTAGCCCCAAAGTATCCCCACAATAGGTATGCCCTTGAAGATTTCCACACAAGTTTCAACAATTTCCACTCCACAATTAAACAGCCTGGAAAACTCCACACATGACATTCACTTCCTGGACACTACAGTACAAATTAGGAATGGACACATAAGCACCACCATATACAGAATACCTACCGATCAGTATAGTTATCTACATTCCTTAAGCTTTCATCCAAAACATACCACATGATCCATTGTCTACAGCCAAGCCCTAAGATATAACCACATTTGCTCTGATCCTTCTGACAGGCTACTTCATGATCTCTATCAAGCATTCTTAAAACTACAGTACCGAGCTCTGGAACTGAAGAAACAGATTGACACAGCCAGGTGAGTACCCCGATGTCAACTACTGCAGGAGAAGCCCAAGAAAAAAAACCAACAGAATGCCTCTAGTCATCACCTACAACCCCCAAGTCAGACTTTTACAGCACATCCTCAGGGATCTACAACCTATTCTACAGAATGCTCTCTCACTCTCTCAAGCTTTGGGAGACAGGCCTCCCCTCATTTACAAATGAAAGCAGATACTCACCAGCAACTACAGACCAAACTCCAGAACCATTTAGCGGGCACATATCCCTGCAACAAACCATGCTGTTGCCAATTTTGCCACATACCTGCACAAAAGACACTATTACAGGACCAAATAAAACCAGCTACTCCATCAAAGGCTCATTCACCTGCTCATCCACCAATGTGCCAGAAATGCCCCCTGCCTTATATATTGGCCAAACAGGACAGTCTCTGCACAAAAGAATAAATCTGACAAATTGATGTCAGAAATCATGACATTTTAAAACCCGTGGGTGAGCATTTCAATCTTCTTGACTACTCTCTTGACAATTTACTAATTGCTGTACTCAGGCAAATGAATAAAAGCTCAAGACTTCAAAGAGAAGCTGTAGAGCTCCAGTTTATTTGCAAATTTGACTGTGTTGTTTTGGGGCTAAAGGGCGATTTATATTTTTTTTCCTCATTACAACATTTCACTTAGGCTATGTTCATACACAGGGGGTTATTTCAACACAAGTTGTTTCAAAACAGCTTGTATCAAAATAAGGCGTTATTTTGAAATAAGTTAATTCAAATTAAGAAAATGTTAATTCAAATTAAGGAAAAAAGCTCAAAGCAAAATAGCATGTTCGGACAACAGTTATTTCTAAATGAGTCACCGTTGTTTTGAAATAACTGTTTCAAAACAATCCTGTCTGAACATATTGTTGCAAAACAACGTTGTTTCATCACCAAATGGGGTTTAAGTTGTTTCGAAACAACACCGTTGTTTCGAAACAATGGAACCCATTGTTTCAAAACAACGGTACGTCATGTGAACATGGCATTTCTTATTTTGAAACCACCTCTGTCGTTTCAAAATAAGACTGCTGTGTGAACAAACCCATAATTGTTCAAACTGCAAAAATGTCTGACAAGTGGAAGAAAAGCACATTGGTTTCTATCTTCAAGTGTAAAGGTGATGTGCAAGAATGTTGTAGTTACCAGTCCATTAAACTAAAGAGTCACATAATGAAACTGTTAGAAAGATTATAGAGAAAAAACTTGTGAAGAATGGACTACCAAATAAGAAATAACCTATATGGGATTATGCCAAGAAAGTAAACACTGAGTACAGCATTTACAGTGCAAATATTGTGGGAGAAGTACAAGGAGAAACATAAGAAGGAATTGAAAGCATTGTTTGTTGACTTAGAGAAGATTTTTGGTAACAGCTTTCAGAAAAATGATATAGTGATTCCTATGGTCATACAATCTGCCAGAGACGTATGTTCAGATTATCGTAGGCACGTATGAGGATAGCACAACAATAATGAGAAGCATTTGCAGCTTCAGTGAGCCAGTAACTGTGAGAGTACATCTATATCAAGGATTAGGCTTAAGCCCATTTTTATTTGTGATTGAAATGAACACCTTGACAGAGGGGATAAGGAGAAAGGCTTGATGGAACATGTTTTCTGCCAGACACTGTTGTACCACAAAGAAAAATATGTATTGGAAAGGGATCTAGAATTATGGGTGGCTGAATTTAAAAAAAAAAAAAAGTCTTGAATCAGCAAACTAAAGGCAAAGTGCATGCAATACTTTGCTGGGGATAATGGCGAGTCAATACTAGGTGGTAAAAAATTAAAGTCTGTTGAACAATTCAAATCTCTCTCCTCAGTGTTAAGTTCTGAAAGGAATGTGAATGTGGATGTTAGAAATGGCATGAAGACTGTTTGATTCAAATTGAAGGATTTGACAGGAATTCTCTGCAAAAAGAATATGCCAAATAAACTAAAGAGAAAAGCGTATAGCACCATGAATCACCCAGCTATGATGTACACCTCCAAATGCTGGCATGGTCTTTCCAAGGGTGCCCAGGAGTCACCTACTATAGGACAGACCCAACAAAGACAACAGAACACCACTGGCCACCACCTACAGCCCCCAGCTAAAATCCCTGCAACACATCAAAGATCTACAGCCTATCCTAGAAGATGGTCCCACAGTCTCTCAAGCCTTGGGAGACAGTCCCTCGAAGTGAAGCAAATACTCACCAGCAACCAAACACCATACAATAAGGCCACTAATCCAGGAATCTATCCCTGCAACAAACCCCATTGCTAACTTTGCCTGCACATTGACACCAGCGAGTTAACCACAGGTCCCAACCACATCAGTCACACCATCAGCAGCTCATTCACCAGCACATCCACTAATGTGGTAGATGCCATGATGTGCCAGCAATGCCCCTCTGCCATGCACATTGGCCAAACTGAACTGCCTTTACGCAAAAGAATAAATGGAGATAAATCAGACATCAAAAATGGCAATGTCCATAAATTAGTAGGCAAACACTTCAGTCTCCCTGGATGCTTAGTAGACGACTTGAAAGTTGCCATACTTCAAAAAAACACCTTCAAAAACAGACTTTGGCATGAAACTGCAGAGCTGGAATGGATTTCAAACTTGAAACAATCAGAGTGGGTCTGAATAGGGACTTGGAATGGCTATCACATTACAAAAAGCAATTGTCCCTGTTCACACATTCTCACCTTCTAATCAACTGGTATGAATGTACTTCATCTACTCTAACTGAATTGACTTTGCTAACACTTGCCCTCCTTCATCCTGATGTGTATATATACGCCTCTCAACTGTAGTTGCTACATTATGCATCTGATGAAGTGGACTAGAGCCCACAAAGCTTATGTTTCATGAAATTTGTTAATCTTCAAGGTGCCACAGACTCTTGTTTTTGCTGTACACAAACTAACATGGCTATACGCCTACAAAATAAAATGAAAACATGCTTTTTAGACCAGACACTTAACAGATACTCTCTCACACTGAATGAAATACTGTACAACAGCATTTTCTGTCCAGCCGGGTTGTCTCTTGGTATCCTGGAAAACTCCTTTGTTCTTTTTTTCATAAGCATGATGCTGATTTTTTCCCCCCTCCTTTGGGTTCCATTTCTTGTTACCTGCCTTAAGACAAGGCTGTGAGAACAAAAATTTTAGTATAGATGTATACCTCCTCAAATAGTATCTGTACATAGATTTTGAAATGATTATAACACAAGTGGGCTACTGGCTCTTAATAGAGACCTTACTTCACACTGCTTGATTAACATAATACGCATGCTTCTGAAGCAAGTGATCCCTGTAAAACCCTCTGCATTCCCTGTGCCCTCTGCCAGTTGACATCACAAGGTTCCTGGATCACAGCTGATCAATGAGGAAGAAGCAAGAACAACTACTTCACACTGCCAGAATAAGAATTCTCATATAGAAATTTCCAAAGGGGTAGCCATGTTAGATTGTGTATAGCAAAAACAACAAGAGTCCTGTGGCCTTATAAACTAACAGATTTCTTCAGACATAACCTTTCATGGGCTCCAACCCACTTTGCCAGATGCATGATGTGAAAACTACAGTTGAGAGGTATATACACATGCCAAGGTGGAGGAGGGCAAGTGTTAGCAAAGTCAGTTCAGAGAGCAGATGGGGTCAATTCACACCAGTTATCAAAGGGAGAAAATGTTTGAACAGATCAATCATTTTTTATAATCTGTTAACCATTCCAAGTCCCTATTCAGGACCAGTCTGATTGTGTAAAGCTTTCAGATTACTCCAACTCTGCAGTTTCACACTGAAATTCTCAGGTAAATGCTGACACAGGAGCTACACCTGAAACAATAGAGGCACTGCTGCAGGGAGCTTTTGGCACAGAAAAGTTTGAGGAAGTATCAGCTGAGATGCTTGGGTCATGTGAAATAAGGTACATTGATCAAAGAGTACAAGATCTATGAATTAAGGTACAAAGGTCATTAAGATGACCCAGAAAAAAAGTGGTTCTAGACACTGAAGAAGGTTGGTGTCAGCTTGGAAGATTCACTCAACAGGAATACATGGAGACCAAGAACAAGAGCCGCCAACTCTGCCTAATAAGACAAGGTGAAGGAAAAGAAGATATTTTCCTGTTGCTTTCAGTTACACATTACCCTTTATTGTTCCCTCAGCATATACATTTCTTTATTTTAGACTCCAGACTCTACCCTAAATTATACTTAGATTTAGTGAATGAAATTCAAAGGTGCTATAAATTATATATTGGTATGTAGTCGGTGGCTTTGATACTAAAGGAGTCTATTCAAATAAGCACACTAGTGGGCAAAGAAAATAATTTTATTTTGTAGATTATAAAATTAATTTTATTTCCAGATCTTTGCAGTAATTCTTCTGCAGTTGCATTTGCTTGGAGGGACACTAAATTGGTGAAACACTCAAGGAGCTAGAAGATGATGCAAATTCTATCAAGTAATTCCTTTGAGATTTACTTTGGTTATGTCTGTACTACAATCATAATGTGTGATTTCAGCTCACACAGATATACTGAAAATAATTTAACTTTAGCAAGCAGACTACTGAAGCCACAGCAGCATGGTTTCAGTGGCCACTGAGCAGACTAATAAGCAATGTTCCCTCCAACTTTTCGTAAGCTGTGTGTACAAAAAATTTCTTCTGTGCAAATTTTTGGAACAGTGTTCAAATCTGTGTGCATGCCAGTGATTGTGGTCAAACTTGTGAGTGCAATGAAGTAAATGTGTATGATGCAAATGTCATCTAAATTTTATTTTGATATGGTGATGGAAATGATTTTATAAATTCCAAAACCTTATTTTAAACATGCTATTTGAAATTACCTCCTTAAAGTAGCATAAAAATATTAGCACTGTTGAATTTTTTTTGTGCACACTTTATTTTGTTGTGCGCGCAGGTTTCACAACCTGTGTGTGCATGCACATGCATACAGCTTAGAGGGAACATAGTTCATAAGATCCTGCTCTGTAGCCTGTGCTGCCATGGCTTTACTGCTCTGGTATCCAAGCTATTTAGACTTAACTTAGTTCAGGAATGTCTATACAAACTGAAGTCACTCTTTTATTATAATGTACAACATGCATACCATTAGATTAGATGTGTTTAAATAAAAACCATCTAGAACCCTTATATTAAGTTACTTGTGGTGGTTTTTTATGTTAAGTACTTTAATTTTTCTTTTGCCTGATCCTCATCAACACTGGAAACCAACCAATGTTTGGTCAAAGTCTAGCCCATGTATCTGGACAGATAGTAGAGGATTTTTACAGTTTGCTGCTTCAATGTCTTGTTAGTAATAACATACCAGCTTTCATGATTGTTTGTATATTTTGCATGTTTTAGAGTATGTTATAAAAGATAGGGGTTATTCAGTACTGTTCCTCCCCAGCAGGAGGTGACACAAGCTGCACCTAAGGAATCTGCATAGCCTTGTATGTGAATAGGCCCAGTTAGTGTGATTTTAGAGTATTTGCGCACAACTGTAACAGATAGAAGGGAACTTGGCAGCTGGCCAAGGTCAGCAAGCCTGCCCAGAGACAGGCAGATGATGTGGGCTTCTCCTTCGAGAAGATTCCGCATCTAAGTAAAAGGGAGAGCTTTTTCGGCACAAAAAGGCACAGCGTTGATTGGTCTAGGACCAGGTATTTAAGGGGAATTTGCGCCGAAATCAGGGCTTCGTTGCGTGTCTCTGCCAGGGTCCAGAACACTATGAGGGCTGATCCTGTCTGCTGCATCACACCCTGCAGAGTGCAGGCTGTAAGCCAGGAGCTTAGCCAGGGGCTTTTGGTTTAGGCACAGCCTTGGCTTGGACCTTACCAATAGCGAGCCTTGGGACTGTGTATCAATTTGGACAAGCTCCTCAAGGAGGTTCGGAAAGTGTGAGTGAACTGAGACTGGAGCTGAGTGCTTGGTTCCCAGTGAATCGGGTGCCTCAGACACTTTGTCACCTCTCCTGGAGCCTTGAAGGCAGAAGAACACAGAAGAGGACCACTTAAGTCCCTGAAGGGACAGGGATCTGGGGGTCTGTTTGATGCCCCCAAATGCCCTGTCACAACAGACATTGTACAGGAGTGAATAGACTTTGTTGTTACGGGCTGGGTGGAAGAATCCCAGAATAAGATGTCCTCAAGTCTGGACTGTGGCTATCTTCCCGGGATCAGAGCATTGAGGGACCTCTCCATTGTCTCTGCTAGAAGCTGGGGGAAGGAGGACATCAAATCATGAGCAAAGAGTGGGGTTCCAGCTTGAGAAGCTGTCAAGCCTCTCAGGGAATTTGGGGAATTTTACTGCTCATGGCAGTCTGGGAGAACTCACCTGGTTAAGCTGGGTTGAAGGTGGTGGAGTTCCAGTCATTCTTCTGAATTCTGGGGACAGGTTAAGCATGGTTTTATTACATATATACTTACCTTTTTGCTCTTGAGATTTTTATGGGAAAGGTAATAGTATTAGTTACTGTTTAACTGTGTATTTATATGGGTAGGACAACTTAAGTTCTTCACAAGTTCCTATACTGATTCTCAATAGCCCTTCTCTGCCCCTTCCCATGTTTTAATAAACCTGTGTTGTTAACTTACAATATGTGTCTGCATTTGTTCTAAACCAGGCTGGTCTGAGGTGACAGATACTCAAGAGTTTGGGGAGACCTACTGGGACTCACTGTTGTCCAAGAGAAATGAAAATTTCTCTACCATCAGCAAATGTGGATAATACTTTTTTCATACTTCACTTTACTGAACTTGTTAAAAGTACTGTTCAAGCATTAATTCATGAATTAATCATCACATTAATTCTACCAGTTTGTGGTAGATAAATAAATATTATCCTTATTTGTTTTGTAGATGTGAAAATAAAAAACACAGCACAGTCAAATTGCTTGCTGAAAGTCACACAGGCAGAGAAGGGGTTAGACTGTGACCCACAGTCTTTAATCAGTCTACTAGACTATGAAGTCTCCTAAACTAATGCAGTGAAAATATTTCACAACAATCATTCAAAGGAACAGCTTTGAAATTGGAGAGGATAAGTATTTGTACTCTAACTGCTGAAATATATTTCTGAGCTCCAGTTTTCACCTCATCATGGTGTATAATGTTCAGTTTTGCTCATGGAAATGAGCTAGTGTAATGCTTTTCATTTATGTTTAAGTTTAGCAATGTGAATCCTTTTGTTTTTAGGAAAAAATATGTTCCAATTTTGCTCCTGTCAGAATATTTTTGCTGTTTGTAACAGATGTTTTAGAGACTAACTGGTTGAAAGTCCAACTTTTATTTTCATACATATTGGCACTTCTAAGGATTGTTAAATTATTGCATACATAGTAAAATAATTGAAGGAGGATGGGGTGATTACAGTGAACCAGGAATCTGTACTAAGTACATTGATTCCAATTTACATAAGCTTATGACCTTTTTCTATTATCAGTTTCAGCATGACAACAGATCTCAATACCATACTTACAAAAACTGATCATCAGAAGTCTTCGAAATAGTACCCGAGCTGAGCTCAGCTGACACTCAAAATACTCATTTTTTTCCCAAAGCAATCATTCTGGAAGAGGGGTTCTGGACTTTCCCACATGTTCAAAATAGCAAAGCCAGCTGTAGCTGCTTGCTTTGACTTGGGGCAGAAGAGTTGGGTCTCTGGCTCAGGGACATACTTAGCACCTCCACACTGCTGGTAGGACAACACATGGGGGTCTCTGGGCCCATGCCCTCCCCCCCAGCCCATCAGTGGCTGCAGCAGCACCCTATGGGGTTAGGAAGACTGTGGCCCCATGTTCCACTCTGCCCCTGCTGCATGGGGGAGCAGAGAGACAGTTGCGGCAGGTCTGTGTGGGTCTTTTCTTATTCTCCGGTCAGATTTAGAGGATGCTTTGGCTGTCTGAGAGTGGTGACAGCTTGGGCTGCGGGTCTCCTGCTTTCACATTTCCCTCCAGCCTCCCCTTTCCTCACAGTGTCCTTGATATTCACATTGGCCTCTGTTCCAGCTTCATCTTCCCAGCCCCTAACCACCCTGTCCCCTGATTGCCTTGCATTGCCTCATCTCCTGTCCAGCCACCCTCTGCCCCCTACCCCTCCCATCCTGTCTGCCCCCTTTTTCTCCCTTCACCTCCTCCAGCCCCTCACATCCCTGTTCCTCCCTATAGGCCAGTCCCCTCCCCACTCCACCTCTCTCCAGGCCCCTTGCAGCTCTGCCTTTTAGGACCTGACTTGAATTGCAGTCAGCTCAGCTGGGAGCAGCCTGGATGATGCCACAAGGCTACACTTCCTGAAGCAGAGGTGTGGGAAGGTCTTTCCTACATTCCCTCCAAGCAGTGCCTCCCTGGGAGAAGTGGCAGTGGTTGGGGCTTGATTTTGCTACCTACCATCCCATTTAGGACAGGCCCAAGGACTTCAGCCCCTATGTTAATCCGGCCCTGATCAGGGATAGACTGTTGATGTTCAATCACTGTTTTTGCACAGTTTGATCAGCTCTAGTTTGTATAATCATTCAAAGTCTCAGGAAACATCAAATACTTAAAACAGTATATTTTACAAGAATTTCTCTCTCATCCCGCTGTTTTCATTACAGTTGGTCTTGATCTTTAAAGAGGCAGTACTGTATTACAAAAATAGTACCTTAAAACTTCCCTTGCATGTATGTCAATGGTTTTTTTTTTTTTTTGAAAATAAAGGATAATGGTCTACTTTCTTTTTTTTTTTTTTTTTAAACAAAACTATCTGTTCTACAAAGTTTTGAAACCATGGCATGTTAAAAAAAAGTATATCAGTTAAAAAAAAAAACACCTTAATGGAAGTAATATTTTAGGATATAATACCAGGGGTTAAAGTAAGGGGGAGCACACAAGAATGCAGTTTTGGGGCCCCCTGTTTTTAGGCAGACAGCGTTTGGGGGCCCCTAAAAATAGAGGAAGGCATGGGAACGCTACATTTGGGGCCCCCTAAAAGTAGCACGAGCAGACGGAATGCAGAGTTTCTGTGACTCCACCTTCAGCCCCAGCCAGCAGAGAGCTGCAGCAGGCCCGGGAGTTTGTGGATCTCTCCCCTGCAGGGCAGAGCAGCTTCCATTGGTCAGCCAGCCTGCAAACAGCCCAGGTAAGGGCGGGGGGGCGGGGGGGCTGAGCTGCTGGGAGTTTTGTGTGTGTCTGTGTGCTTGGGGGTGGCTCTGTGTGGAGGGGGTATTGGGGCGGGGGGGACCCCACCTGTGCAGGGAGGGTTCTGGGGCCCACCAAATTATACTTAAACCCCTGTATAATACTATAATACCATATTTTAATAATTACATTAAGAGAAGACCATATGAAGTGGCAAACTATTATATCATTTCACATCATTGGCCCACTAAATTACAATGTAAATCTATTAGCTGTAGAGTTTTTTTTTTGTTTTTTTTTTTTTATAATTTACTGATCTAGGATAGGCCTTTCCATTAAAAAAGCATGCTGATTTTTAAAGTTTATATCCATTAATGACTGACTTAAGATACATTTTTTTACAATCTATTTTCTTATTGTAGAGACTTCTTTGTTGTTTAAGTAACTGCAGCTGAAGCTATATGTTGTCATTTACTAATAATTTGCAAAGATCAGAATCTAAAATATATTATACTTGGAAAGAAGGGAAAATGTAACAACAATTTTGTTTAGATGAATTGCCTTTTAGCTGGCATAGAAATTGTTAATAAGCAGTGAGTTTTTTTTGCAAATGTATATTCTATCTGATAGGTGCCTGTGTATGATTGACTATTTCATGAGCTCCTGAACAAAAATACAAAGTGTGCTACATAAATTGATTTCTTATGGAAAACAATTTATAATTCATTGGATTATTTAATTATCACATCTGCGGATTTGTTCTTGTATTAATAATTTTGTAATTATTAAAGTCCTGTTGACTTTCAATGATACTTAGAATCCTAAATTCTAAATATATTTTGATCAGGGGACAGATATCTGAAAAATTTAACCTAATAAAAAGTATATTATAACTGCAGTTTTCAGAAAAACACTCAGGTATAAAATTTAAAAAAAAAAATCAGAAATGTATTAATTGTACAATCTAAAGCAATACAAAACCAATTCACTTTATTATCAATTAAATAATTTAGTAGTAACAAAATAAAAGCAAGAATGAGGAGAACTAATTCAATTTATATCCATAAAAACGTTCATCTTCACAAGAATTATGTAAAAAAATTTGAAATCATAGAAACTGGAAGGAACCATGAGAGGTCATTGAGTCCAGTCCTCTGCACTCATTGCAGGACCAAGTACCCTCTTAAGCCATCCCTGATAGGTGTTTGTCTAATCTGCTTTTAAAAACGTCCAATGATGGATATTCCACAACCTGCCTACGTAAATTATTCCAGTGGTTAATCACCCTGACAGTTAGGAATGTTTTCCTAATGTCCTACCTAAACCTCCCTTGCTGTAATTTAAGCCCATTGCTTCTTGTCCTATCATTTGCAGTTAAGGAGAAGAATTTTTCTCCCTATTCCTCATAACAGCTTTTAGGTACTTGAAAATTTTTATCATGTCCCCTCTCAGTCTCCTGTTTTCTGGATTAAATAAACCCAGTTCTCAATCTTCCCTCTTGTACACTTGGCAATAAAATGCATGAAGCCTAAACAGCTAATAGGCATTTCTTTTGGCAAAACACACTCATCTAGTAAAATATGCAGCTCAATTGGCACGCGTGTGAGAATGCAACTTCAGAAATAGGCAGGTCGTTAAATAAAACATTGTAAAATTCAACAGTTAATGTGTATACAGTAGCTTAATCTAGAAAGTGCAGGCAACTGAATCTTTAAAAGAAGAAAGGGATCAACAAAACATGGATCTTCATTAATAAAATATGCAAAATAAAGTAGTAAATTATGCATCCTGATTATTAAAATATGCAAATTGATCAGCAACATGCATAACAATTTCACTAGAAAAATATGTACATAAGTCAATGAAAAATCAGCAAGCTGTGCATCTTGGTATACGATTATGTAACTCGATCACAAAAGTAAATGAAATATTAACTACCAAATATATTATTTAGTTGAATCATTAAAGTAAACCAGAATTATTTAGGACCTGATCCTGAGAAGTGCTGAAACTTCCAGTGATTTCAACAGAAATTGTAGGTGCTCAGACCCTCTCAGGAGTTCATTATGATAAAATGTTGGCCCACTGAAGACGACAATAAAAAAAAAAATCTCAGACTGATTTCAGTGGGATCAGGATTTCAGCCCATTTCTTCAGTACTTTGCTGTTGATACCTGAATTTGAAGAATGCTAGAGCAAGATTCATAGCACATTCATTTGATTTAGCTTTTGTTTGGTTTTGATTTTCTGTTTATTTTCAGTTCTTTATTTTCTGTTTTTTTTTTTTTTTTTTGTTTTTTTTTGTTTTTTTTTTAATATTCAAGATTTTGCATATGTCATTACTGTACCTACCTGTAAGGACCATGTATGTGCTTGTTTGCATTGCTGTATTTGCATTTCTGAAAAAAATGAATACTTCTTTGGTATAAAATGTGTTCAACCTGGACTACTTCAAGTTAACAAATGCAGTGCCTTCTCTTCTGGGGATAAATTTACAAGGCGGCATCCAGCAACCACTTTAAGTGTTTAACTTCAACACTTACCTGCAGCTGACTTTTTTTAAGCCACCACTCAGCTACCACCTAACCCTACTGGCATGTAGAGATCTTAGGTGCCTTAATTCCCACTGTTAAGGTTTCCTACATACCTAATTTCAGTGTCTGTGTATGCACCCAGCTGCCTATTCCTGTCATGTTCAGACTAGGCTTTCCCCTGCTTATCTTGGCTTTAGGGGGGCCCAATCCAATAGGCATCCTCAGAATATACCTAAACCCACAGTTAGGGAAGCACATACTCAGACCAAGAGAAGCCTGCATTTGAACCCCCCACTCTGAATAAAAGACTTGAACTTATGTCTCCCACTTCTCAGAAGAGTACCTAACAGCCAGCCTGTAGCTGGCTGTCTCCTGTTGAACCTCCTCCAATTTGTTTAAATGCTTAAATATTGATTGGGAAAGGGGGATTAGAACCCTAGTAGTCCACCAAGGAAGTGAGGAGGTGTAACCACTGAAGTGTTCAATCATTTTTTCTCTCTGCCCCAACAGTTCCATATGGGTAGACTCTACACCTCACCAGCAGGTCCATTTATCATAATGCACAAGGACTAGCTTAGGTCTTTATACTAGCAGCATGGTGTGCCTCTAAGTGACCATCTCAGAATTTTTATATTTATAAATGCACCATCTCCCACATTCACAAACATGCCAGAATAAATGTAAAATAGCATATTCTTTGTGCTGCATAGTTTAAAATTGACTTTGCTTCCTTATGGAGTCCCAAATATGTAGTTTATAAATTAGTGAGGCAGTGGCGTGAAACGGAGTGTAAAAGATTGTAATAAAACTGAACACTTTATATCTTCTCTCACTATTATGATCATTATGGAAGATAGTTATTAAATCTCAAAAGATTACTTTAATTGAATTGCTTGTATAATGATAATTTACTGTTTCTAAAATCCCATTTTAAAAAATATTTTAAAAAATGCAGCAGAGCTATTTTTTAATCTGAAGTTAGTTGCAACATTGAGTTTTCATATGAACAAAATCACGTATCCCTGTTGTAGTCAGACAAGGAACTTTTTGCACCAAATTACTTAGTAATGAACTTCAACACTGTACTATCATAATCTATAAACAAGTGTAAGGTTGTCATTTTATTGTTTTTAATGTACTTACCTGTTTGTTGATGTCTGCTTCATATGTGCCAAATGGTTTAAAAGCCACAACACAGAGAAAAGCTGCAAACTGTTCATCAGATTTAAGAGGAGTTCAAGACATAAAAAGGTGTTTCCATCTGGCCTAGTGCTCTCTTCTAGTCAGGCACTAGTCTGTTGTAAATGGAATTACTCATGGGCCTCATATGCTTCAAAGCCTGGTTGATCTGGCTGTAGTCAGTCTAGAACTGTAACTGTTTCTGGCTTTGAGTTTCTAGGATGCACTGCCAGGAACAAAGCTCTTTTCTTCTACTCCTCTGGAATTTCTTTGGGTAGTAGAACAAGGAGTCATGTGGCACTTAAGACTAACATACTTATTTATTGCATGAGTTTTTGTGGGAGAAAAATCACACAAAGGCTCATGCAATAATAAATAAATAAATAAATAAATACAAAAACCTATTAGTCTTTAAGTGCCACAGGACTCCTTGTTTGTTTTACTGAACTAAACTAAGACCTTTGCCCCATTGGAACTTGGGTACTAGGACTTCACAGACTAATCACTCTGATCTCTGCAATCAGCACTTCAGACTTCCATGCACACTCACAGTGCTTCACTGAACTACAGGTACTGTCGCTTTAAATTTTAACAGCTTTGAGGACAGCATGACAAAAAAAAACCAAAAACAAAACACAGGCTTAGTGAAGGAAATTTTTAACCACAGTCACTTACTCTTAAGAAGCACAAAAGCATATACATGTTTAAAAACAATAAAAGCCCTGAGACATGTTCTGCCCCACCTGTGCTAAGGCGAATCTCATCCCTTCCATGACTCCAAGATCTAATCCATGATTCAAGTTAGGCAGAGTTTCTCTTCCTCAAGCTCTTTTTTCCATTATATAGTAATAGACTGATCCCTCTCTTCCACAGAATGCACCCTGACATAAATAGTCTCACCATTTTCCTTGTGCCTAGGTAAATAAATAAATAAAAACCTCTACCCCTTCTCTCGGTCAGGGCAAGTTGACCAATATGTTTCACTGTTGTAGTGCTGCTGTGAAGCAGTGACTCTTCCAAAAGGAGATCATCTTCTGTCAGCATTGTTTATCTACCTCCAGGAGAGGTGGTAGCTATGTTGAATTTTTCACACCCCCTGAGCAGTCCAGCTATACCGACGTAAATTTGTAGAGTAGACTTGGCCTTAATCTTCTAAAATTAAAGCAGTTTAGCAATTTGTCCTTGGCTGTTTCATTTGATGTAACCAGGTGAGAGGTGAGTCTTCAGTGACCACAGAAAAATACAGTTAAATCTCTTTGGGCACTAATTACTTGAGGGCTCATACAATAACAAGACACTCCTTTATAACAGTTGCCTAGCCCCCCCCCCACCAGAAGAGCAATTTCTTGCTCATGTATAGCACTGGCTGCTTATTCCCCTTTGTATAAATTTGTATCAGCACAACACTGAGATGTCTGAGGCATCTGTGAAAATGTTGACAGGTCTGTCAAAGCACGGAGTTAACACAGTTAGCTATACACTTAGTGTTTCCCTCAGTTTACACAACTCTTTCTGAAACTATTCAATCCAATCCACTTTCCGAAGTTTACACTTTTTGTACAGTACAGTGAGAGAAGCAATCAAAGACCTAAAGTGAGGGACAAATCCCTTGCAATAACTTGGCAGTCCAATAAATTAGTGACTATTTTCTAGTCTTGGAAGAGAGTCAACTCAATAATAAACCTTCATTTTTGCATGTTCTGGTTTGAAACAGCTCGTTCACACTCAGTGACTCAGACCATGTCTGTCCCCTCAAACTTAATTTTCCTTTACAGTCAGTTCTGAAATCCAAACTCATTTGAACACTCCTCCACATGGTCTACCCATACCTGATGAAAGACACAAATATCATCTATATACGCCAGGGCAAGTCTCATCCTGTATGATAACCAATCTAACAGACTTTGAAATATAGTGGAGTCCCCTGAAGGCTGAAAGTTTAACGTGTGGAGGGCGGGTTAGAACCCAGTGTGCATGGTAGTAAGTGCAGATTTAAGCCTGGCCTAATTATCCAAAGGTATCTGCCTGTATCACTTAGTGAAGCCAAAACTTGTCTAGTGTCTCATCAGTCCTAGGCATGATGTCACAATGTGTCAGGCATTGTGATGACATTAAAATTTCTATAATTCACACAGAATCTGATAGGGTCAGCCTCCTTAGGTACCAGCACAAGCAGTGATGTTCACAGAATGTGGAGAAAGCTCAATTATCCCTAGTTTCTGCATTTCTTATCCACCTCCTGAATGACTTTCCCAGTGTCTCTGAAAGTAGAACTACAAATAGAGCTTTGGGTCCTATCTCAACTAAGAAAGTGAAGTATATCCAGGTTTAGTGGAGAATACTAACTTGGTAAGCTTGCAGGCCCCACTGATCCATGTTTATTACAAGGTATTACGTGTTCACAACTGAGCATGGAGTCTGGTGAAAGACTGACCCCCTGTTTATATCACATGTTCCACTAGGGGAGCCTCTTCTAATCTCACACATAATGCCTGCACCAAATTCTTCCTTCAAAATACAGTTTCAGCATGTCCAAATGATATTGTCTTAGAGATGCATGCTGCCTTCAACCACCAGTTGTTTTGGTGTTGACAAAAATTCTACCCACCACTTCCATAGCACTCTGCACAAGAATCTTCATTTGGCAGAAAAGGCAAGTTTGGTGGGGGGATGGGGATATAAAATGACTTTCACTTAGTTAAAATACTACAAAAAAGAATTTGGTTTTATTTAGTAACTTTCTTAACTCAAGATTTCCAAACCATACTGTATTGATATTGAAGTGATCCATTAGATAAAAATCCTGATTAATAGAGATAATAATAAATGGAAAATAGAATAGATAAACATAGAGCTGTGAATTTTACTCATAAGGGAGTCTCATGTACAACTCCCATGAATCAAACTGCATTGCATTAGGACTAATCAGGGGTTCCTGGAGACAAAATTCTTCCCATACAACACAGATACAAGGTTGTGGGGCTTGGAGACTTTCACAACACTGTTACAGCTATTTTCAGAGATGTAGCAATAGATACAGTATACAAATTCAGAATTTCTCCACTTTTTACATATTGAATTTGGAAGTTAGCCATGCCCTGCTCCTTTTGAAACTTACGTAAGTCTTCCATCACAAACTACACTGCTTTTGCTATATAAATATTCCTCGTGCTCCTTATCTCCTCTTAGTAAGTCTGTCACTAGTGCCTTTCAGTACTGGTGCCCATGAAAGTTTGAGTGTCATTTGAAATAAGTGAAGTCACCAAATTTTGATAGGTTTTATTTTGGCATTTTTCCCTCATTAGAACAGCAGTAGATGAAAAAGGAAAAAAAGCAGATTAAGATCAGTACACATGACATAAGTAATCAGAAGCTTAGTTAATGGATCATTGCTAATATGATGCATAGACACATTATTGACATATAAACTACTCACACCAAGGATTTTAATGATACTTGATAGGTTAGTTCAATTGGATTCTAGACAGGTTATCCAAATCCATTCAAGCTGGGGGGCGGGGGGGAACTGGCATCAAAAAAGTTATCAGAACATTTATGGTAGAAAATAACTGGAATTAGTACAACATTAGAGCACACAGCCATCAAAACACTTTTCTGTAATGAGAATTACAGTCATCAGTGGAGATCAGTTCTGTTAGAATTTCATCTTCTGTTTATTAAATATGAAATTCACAATGCACACGTTAGTAGTGAAGGGAAAGTATGTTGAAAAGACAAGAGAAAAACTAGCATGTGTCAGGTAACTGTAGAGTTTAGGCAATCCCTATTACAAAATAAAACCCCAAAAGAAAAAAAAAAAAAAACAACAACTTATCTTAGCCAGAAGTCATATAATAAATATCACCACCAGCACAGGAAACACAATAAAGGTAGTGACAGCACTTTTGTTGGGGGTGGAGGAGACAAAGAATCTAATTAACTAAAGAGCATCTATCCCAGGCAACTGGCGCAACTTAGTAAAATAACAGTGTTCTAGGACTTGAGTCTTGTTCTTTTCTCCATTTCCGCTCATCTATAACCACACACCTGTAAATACCTTCCCCATCAAAACTGACATCAGGATTTAAAAGTGTTTGCTTTATTCTCAGAATTAGCTTGATTTCCCATCTGTCTAATTCTTATATTTGTTATCCATCTTTCCTTCTTCCTGTAACTTACAATCACAACTTGCTTCCTTTCACAGAGTATGCAAATAGCTCCCTGCCATTAGTATTGCAGAAGTTCTGAGCATATAAACTCCAAACTCGAGTCATAATTCTGAATTTCTCAAGCTAAGCTGGAGTTTAATGTCAAGTTTTTGTCTTTGCTTTGTCCAGAAACAAAATTGCCTTAAGAAAAAAAAATCTATTTCCTTTCTGTTGGCCATGTTTTATATTATGCCATAAGAGGCCTAAGGGAGAATGATGAAATTGGTATCACCGAGACCAACATATATTGTTACAATAAAGAAGATCAAAACATCAAAATATGCAAAAGAGGCAATCTATTTAAATAAATATATATTATTTGTCCGTGTTAAACATGTGCCAGAGAGATAGTTGGCTCAGTGGTGGGAGTATTTGGGAGCCCTAATGGAATCAGCCTTTGCTGTGACACCACTTAGAACTGTTCCAAAGCAATTCTTACACAGCCTTAGGTTCCATTAAGTCTACTGGAGGGGAGGCACAAATTAACAATGTTTTGCCACACTCTTTCCAACCCCTGCCACATTACCAAACACAGAGGCAAAGGGCCCCACAGAAGCCTAAGTGTGCAAATAGAGAGCTCCCAACAACAAAGGAATTTCCTTTTTGACTGTTTGCAGTTGGAGGATGGATGCTTATTGAATAGTTTGAAATGAGAGTCAGTTTTTTAAAACAAAAGGTGTCAAATGCAGAATATTTGATAGGTGGTCACATATTTCAATATGTCTAAAATTTTGTGGTACTGAAGAAGAAACAGACCTAGGACAATTGTTAGCAGTGATCCATCTTACTATTTACAGTATGTCTGCTATGCCCTCCTTCTTCTGAATTCTTTCTTCTACTCTCTGTATTTAATTATCAACTATGTCCCACAAAAAAGAATATCTCATTTTTTCTTCTCTTCTCTACATGCTTTTTCTTCATGCACTAAGCTCTGAATGTATCTATAGCACTTTGCTTTCTTAGATGAGCATCAAATAAAGATCTTGAACATTTAGTATTAACCATTCAACATTTATTGTTCAACATTTGTGACAGAGCCAGATGAAAAGAAGTGAAAGGTGAGTTACATTTTCCTTACTTTTTAAAAAAAATTTTGAAATAATACATCATAGCTGTCTTTTAATAATTCAAATGTATTAAATTTTGAGTAATAAATTAAGAGATACTCTGGCAACTTTTAAGGCCATAATTGATCATTGAAATCTATATATATAATTCAGAGAAGCCATCAAAAATAAAGCTTGATTGAACAGCCATTCAAGTTATCAGCAAAATTCCTAGGCTTTGTCTGTTATTACTATGTAAAGCTATGTTGTTGGAACTTTTTAGGGAACATCTCAATATGTTCTGAAACACTAATACTCAAATTAGGAGAGAGCCTCTGGCCACAATCTACTGATGCAAATATGTTTCCATTTAAAGTACGTGTGCAGTTCTTTTGATTAAAAGAGAGCTACTTTTGTCCCTTAAATACATCCTTAGGTATTTTATTGGGTCAGCAACAGCATGAGCAGGATCTGTCTAGACCAAGGTTCTTCTGAGTCAATATGCAATTTCCATCCTCTTCACTATTAGTCAAGAGTTTTAGTTCCTTTTTGTGGAGCATCAGGTATTCTCCTAGTACTGCTAGAGATGGTGACAATTGGTGATTTCCTGTATGGTAATTCCTGTCCTGCTAACACAGTCATCACACCTGCCCTCAAAAGCAGCAGCTTAATTCATATTTATTACCATGTTTTTTTGGCAGATGAGATTCAAAAGTTTGAAAATTGCTTAATGAGGTATTTCAACTACTGAACAATTCAGGCATAATCAATCAAGAGATGGGAGCTGAAGACAGAAGTTTTATATGATCCACTTAACAAAATGGACCAAAGGTGAGTGTGACGTGATCTTTAACATGGTTTATTGATAAAATTGTACTGTCGAGAGTGTATCCAATAAATAGAACTGTCTGCACAGGATAACAAGATTATCCCCTGCTAAATTCACACTGAGACAACCATTATGATACATAATAGGAGAAACTTTTTGGTATGAAAGATTTAAACTGGATCTTATATCATAGCAATCCTAATTTTCCCCTTATAACAAACATGTCCCAAGGTCCAAGGATATTTAGGTAGCAATCGTTGCAATATGTCAAAGATGAATAGTAAAAATGGGTTCATCTTTGCTTCAGGGAGCTACAATTAACCTTTATGTAAGCAAATTTATTCTGTACACTTTGATCAAGCCACATGGAATAAATATAGAAACACATTTTTAACGTGCATATTTAAGTAATTATACCTATCATTAAATTACAACATTAATAAACATAACATTTTAAAAACATATTTATAGGATGGAAACTTCCTTTTTAGAGTCTCTGTCTATCTTCATTCTTAGAATCCTTCCCAATCTGTTGATAATAACTATGTTTTTAGTTAAACAGGCAAGGGTTTGTTTTTCTCTTACACATGTCCATCTCCAAAGAGGAGTTGTGTTATATATTTACTTCTGATTAAACTGTTCAGAATATTTACTCAGTGGTTGATAAATGACACTTCCTTTTACAAAAAAACAAAAACAAAACCCAAACAAAAACAAACCAACAAAAAATAAGTACTCATAGCAGACCATAGCTAAGGAAAAAAGATCTTTGTGACCACAATAAATGATAACCATATGAACAACAATAGAATATTTGATTCTCAGGAAATCACTAGGAGATCATTTATACAAATGTTTCATTCAAGTATTCTGTGGTTTATTTCAAAGGTCAGTTGTATATAATTGTTTGAGGCTATTAGCTGACTCTATACTCTATACATATGTGGGATTTCCTTCAAAACAATGCCCAAGCTCTTTACTTGTTTATGGAAAGTACCACACACTTTGAGCTTGAGCTTTTCAGGATTTACTTTCAGTAATTTTGAATTTTATGTAGATGTCCAGAAATTGGGGTGGTTCAGAGCTTTCTCTTTGTGCATACAGCAATGTATTCTGTGTTACAGTATAGTATAGTACAAATTATTGGAGTATATATAACAACATATACTGAAGAATATATGCATGAGTAGTTTCTTTGTAATGTTCCCTATGGTACTTTAACATAATACTATTTCAAACAGCCCTACATTACAGGCCACTTGGGAACCTTTGGTGACCATCAGGAAGGAGTACTTGGACCAATTAGTGCAAAGCAATTTGATACGTTTTAGAAGACCGACCTCCACAGTCCATATTAAAGTCCTTAGATACAATTAACGATTTCTGGTGTTTTCTCAATGTTTATTGGATATTTTTTGTTATTTTTTTTTATTGTACGGGGGGATTAATTAATGTTTATTAGTTAAAACATCAGAAGTCATTTTATATTTTTATACACACACAGACATATACACGCACATACAGCGCTTTAACTGTAAGTGGGATCCTGTTGACAGGACCATATTAGTTATTATTCATATGCAGAAGACTCACTGATTCCAGTAGCAGAGGTATTAGACATTATTTCTCTCACACCCAGAAACATTCAGAAAATTATAGTGCCCCCACATGTAGATCACTGTGACATTTAGAGCAAAGTGTTAACATTTTTAAAAATATAAGGCCTGATATGCCATAGTCTTCATCATTTACACTATCACTAAGTGAGTGCAAACTAGATATAAAATGCTTCCATTCCAATTTGGTAATATTTTACACTCTCTTTGCATTGATGTCAATGACTACACAAAATGAAGGCCAATAGGAAAGCAGAGAATGACACTGTAGTTAACGTATCACAGCAATGGAATACTCAGAGCTCCTTTCCAATTGCTATTGCTCACTGCTTTTCATGGAAAGATCTCCTTATCCCCTAGAGAACTACCTTAGTGCAGACAATGCAGTTATGACTCATTTATGCAGACAAACTAGAGTAAAGAACGAAGCTTGCTGCGCACTTCCTGCCAATACATTTACATGCGATACAATCTAGCTCTCTTTTCTGAAAACTTTCAATACCACTCATCACCAATAAGAACTCTTTTTGAGCTGTGATGTTACTGATAGGCCAGATGTTCAAGAATACTTTTTCATTGATTCATTTGTTCCATTGGGGCACTTAGCATCAATAGTACAAAGGTTATTTTAATAAAAAAAACCAATTCAGTATCTAGCAAACCCAGATAATAGAATCCTTTTTAAACAGGGTACAATGTCCTTAACATAGAGTCTCAGAAAGGGCATTTAATAATCATCAAAAAGCATAGGAAAACTTTTCATCAAGGTTTAAAGAAAAGAAGTGACTCAGGCTTCAAAGCCAGAAGGTACCATCACGATCATCTAGTCTGACCTGCTGCACCTAACAGATTACAGAACCATGTCCACACAGACTTAACAGACCCACAAACTCTGGTTGTGTTACTGAAGTAGACAAATCATGATTTAAAGACTTAAAATAACAGACTCACTCTTGGTCAATTTTGCTATCATTTTTCCAAGAGCCAAATGGTATCTTTGGGTTCATGGATTTAATCTGTGTAACAGGGTGAACAGATTCTAAAGGGAAGAAGCATGATATCAAAAGAGTGCAAGCCAGTCAAGGCTAATGATAGAACTGAATTGTACATACTGGTAGGTAGACGAGGGAAAGAAAGCAGTGACTGAAAGAAATAATTCATTGAGCTGAGGTCATCCAAGTGAATCAAAAAAACTAGCAACAGATTAATATTCATACCAGATATGTGTACCTAGGGAAAACTTCTTTCCTCTGCTAAAATTTGAATTGATTTTAAAAACAATTGGAATTGTGCTATAGAGGTTTTGAAGCCCACATGAGCCAAATATAAGGCCAAAAATCATTTTACTTGATCCAGTTTTAAAGCATTTAGGAAGAAATTTCCTCTAGAGGCCTGTAAGATCTCAAACTTGAATTATGATCCAGTAAGAACTTGAAATGTTGCCCTGGAACACTGCTTTGGAAGGCTCTTGTTAGTTCACCACAAGTTTCTGTGTAATGCATACTCTCACTTTTTCATGTTACAAAGGAACGAGGGCTAAACTCTGCAAAAGTGAGACTACATAAAGATAAGGAGTAGACAAAGCAATAGTTCTTACCTATTTCACACCACCAAGGGCACTAGTGGTTCTTGCTTACTATCTGTAAGACTCTTGGTAGTGTACAAAGATTTGAGGCCCTTAATATTCTTTCTGTTGTTCATCTTTTGTTTCAGAACAAGTCCATCTTCTACATTATTTTGTTGAATGTGCACACCAAATTATTTTAATTACCTTAGTAATAAAGCTGATTCACATTTATTTTTTTGATCAGAAACATTTCGTGCTAAAAATATAAATTTCAGCTGAGACTAAGTTAAAATATTTATTCCGATTGTTTCTGAATGTTCCCCTGGGTGGGAGGAGGGCACCATTTTTTTCAACTAAAACATTTTGAATCTGGATTTTTTTATTTCAAATTTCTCAAAGGTAAAGGAAAAGGGGGCTTTCTGACATGCTAATTCTGAACTTAGAGACATAAATTTTCATTAACACTCAGGGGCCTTTATATCATTACATAAAAGCAAAGGAATATTAAAGTGAATTTAAATTACATTTACCTTGAGTTTAAGGCTAGTTTATATTTTGAGAGGAATTTAAAATAGCCTAACTGTTAATGATAATCATAATTTATATCCCTGATTACTGATATTCTCTTATTCAAACAAATTCTCAAAACAGAAAACAGGTGAAGTCTAAATTCTGACCTTATTTCCATTTGGAGTGTAACAGGTGGGTTTCCCTCATCACTCTTTAGGACTGATGAAGAATGGTCCAGATCCTCAGCTGTTGTAAATTGGCATAACTCCATTGTAGTCAATCAATTTACATGAGCTAAGGGTATGTCCAAATACTTGCACAAAACAAACTTTTTCAAAATAATTGGTCTCATTAACATCATAATTATATGTTTCATAAAGTTATCCGGCACTCTTGTTAAGATACAATTTCTCCCAACCTTAGGAGACACTTTCTGGATCAGAGATGACTTGGTCCAAGTTCATTGCTATGGAGTCCCTTATTAGAGAAGCTCCTACTGAGACAATATCGTAAATCAGACAGCTCACAAATAAATTACTGTCTGTGATTCAATCTTCTGCAATCCCTTTGGAACACCACTGTTACCTCGTCCCTTGTTGTGCCTTAGACAATTAATATAATAATCTCAGATCATTTATTTATTTTTTTAAAATTGGTCATGATGATGAATTGAAATACAAAAAGTTTGTTTATTACCTACAATGTGTAAGTGAACTTCACAGAAAAGGTATTGCTTCTGCCATTCTTATTTGAATGTACTGCTAATTTTCAGGGAGAAAAATCTTTTCTCATCAATATCTCAGATATTTAAAAAAATGAAAAAGAAAAAAAACCAAACAGATAACTTTCAATTTCTGAGAGAAATAAATAATCTTTAGAATGTGAAAAACTTAACTCAAAAACTCTCCATCTAATGACATTTTTGTCTTATAAAACATATATAATTCAAAAGACATTGGATGATGGAACTATACTAGAAAATTACAATAGTTATTAAAAATTTCCTTTCCAGCTAATAACAAGTCATGAAAAAATTGAGTACTCCTGACCCTTTTACCAAAGTGTAAATTAGTAGTCTAATAGCAATATTCAGATGGGCAAAAAGAAATATAGGGTCTCTGATGAAAATAATATACGAAAGTGCTTCCCTACTGTGAATCATCTTATCTTGTGAAATAGCATTTTGGTACAATGATCCCTGTAAAGGGCATTGCAAGCTGGCAAATATTGAAAAAGAAGATAAAGTCATTTAATACATTTCTTCATCATTTCATTCCTTTTTAGGGATCATTTAAAACTTGAGATCTTTGAGTATTTCTGCAAAGCTAGTTCAAAAACAAATGACTAGTCCTATCAACAATCTATTACTTCTGCAAATATCTCAGATACTTATATATGAAAGTATAATACAGTTGACGATAGTATACTGAACATGCATAAAAACATTAGCATAACAGGACTTCTACAATATTTGTAGAAACAAGAATCCGATCTCTGTAGCTATTGTTATTGCAGGATTAACATTTCCTTTGTTATAAAAACAGCTACATCTATTAAATCAAATCTTGATATAGTACCTGTTTCCTCTACACTCAAATACTCCAGGAAGAATTTTGTTAAATAATTGTGCAAACACACAGCTGTTTAGATAAAGAAAATAGCACTTTTCCTCAATCCTTCAAAAATATCCATTGAAAATCTTAAAACCACTCATAAAATCCCCAAGAAATGATAATGCTTTCCTCATAATATTCTCATCATACTACTGCTATGTCTCTTTGATCTTTGATAGAAGAAAACTAGCAACTATATAGAATGTCCAGCAGATTGAAAATCTCTCCTAGGAGTCAGGAATGGTTTTCATGCACAAGAGCAAAAACCTATCTTTTTTCCACTATTTGTTTTGCTTTACTTTTTATTTCTTTTATCATAAGCATATATTCTAACACACACTGAGTACTTTTCCTCTAGGCACAGATTTAGCAAGCATTTAACCATGTCTTAACTTTAAACAAAAAACTACTGCCATTGAATTCTATGGTACCATAGAAT
The DNA here is from genome assembly GCA_007922195.1 of Podocnemis expansa. NCBI lineage: Eukaryota > Metazoa > Chordata > Testudines > Podocnemididae > Podocnemis > Podocnemis expansa. The sequence goes on along the minus strand of ML681966.1, from coordinate 43,496,246 downwards.
TGTAAGCTGAAATGTCTTGATTGGCCAGAGCTATTGACCCTAATCCAGCCTCCACAGAAGTCAGTGGAAAGACTAAAACTGACAAGGAAAACTGGTTTGGCTTATAGGTTGCTGGGCATATGCATAAGTAAGTTATAATAGTCTGACTTTTACAGCTAATCTTTACCACACATGTTTTTAACAAATATCTTTAACATTGCTCTACATTTTCCCTTTTTCAAACACTTGAAGACAATATGTAAATTCATAGTTCTTATAAAGATGTCTCAGATCCTCTGACAGAGCCTTCAGAGGTATTAATGAAATTAATAATTAGCCCAAGCTTTTCCTTCTTTCAAGACCCAGATAAAATGCCAGGAAAATACCTATCCAGATTGGTGCCTCACTGGTGATGTGAATGTCCAATTCTTTGGTATTTCATTTGTCTAAGTCAATTGTTAAGATAACGGATGAATCCTCCCACCCTGCATATTCATTTTGGAGTCAAAACTACTTCCACTGAAGATACTCAATAACAAAACTTCAGTGAAAGAAACTTGAATCAGTGCTGCTGTTCCATTCTCCCCCATGTTCTCTCCCCTGTGTCTAAGCTTCTGGTCCAAGTAGCTCCTACCCCTATTTCCCCTAGTTTCTGCTCTTACCTCCCCTGCTCTTTACTCCTTTGTAAACAAGACACTGTGCTTCTTTATTCTCCTCCTTGCTGCCTGGGCAACAGCAGGATGGAGCCTCTCAGCTCTCAGTTCTGGTGCTTGGCACCACAGCAGCCCCTACACCTAGGAAAAGCAATTATAGGAACAGATCTGCTCAATTGCATTGCTGGAATACAGGGCACCTCCTCAGTGCTATCAGCATATAGGAGATGTATGAGGATGGTGCATGCTCAGGGCAGTCAGAATCTTTGAATAATTTATCTGTCAGACTAACAAACCTCAAATAAGCATGGCTTAATTATGATTTTTCAAAGGCTTTTAAGTTACTCAGATTTGGGGAGATTTCTACGGTGAAAGCAAAAGGTATATTTTTGATGCCCAGGTGAATCCACTGCAAAATTTCAAGTCTCTGTTCCAAACTATGAAGGCACAGGGGTTTTTCAATAAACCTGAGCAAAACAAAGAATGAATCCTTAACCTAATTCTCTAATGGCTGAACTGTTTTAGCAGAAGCTGGGGGGGGGGGGCAATCATCTTGAGACAAACACCTAATGTTGAAAGTTTTCAGCTTGAATGGCCAAAGCTTACCAACATAAATAATGGAAAACAAGGACATATACTAGACCTGTCCACACACAGTTCTTATACTGATAAAATTATTTTGATAGGAGTGTGATTTTTTTAAAATGACAATAGATAATTTGGTGCAACCAAATTGGTGTGACCTCAGTTATATTGATATATTGGTATCAAACTGTTATTGCTTATTCTAATTCCATTATGGAAATAAGTTATAATGGTGTGAGCACCTTTACACTGGCATTACTGTGTTGAAACTAGAGAGATTTGTACTTGTACTATATAGATATAGCTAAAGCAATATAAGTTTATGTATAACAAGTCTTTTACTGTAGCATATCTACCAGCTCTGTCCACAGTAACTACAGCTGGTGCTGAGACATGGCCTGGCATACACTAGGAAATAAACCCAGCATAGCTACATCCTTCAGGGAGTGTGAAAAATCGAGACCCCCTGAACAAGCCAACTAAACCAACCTAACCTCAAGAGTAGAATTTTCCTTACTGACCTAACTACTTCCTCTGTGGAAGGTGGATGATCTACATTCATGGGAGAAACACTTTCATCACCATAGGTAGCCCTTCACTGAAGCACTATAGCAGTGCAGCTGCAATGTTGCAAAGTTTCAAACATAGGCAAATCCACAGAGGTATGAAACAATAGGATATTTGCTATGAAGAGAATACTTTAGTAATTAACTACCCCACTAGGCTGATGTAAGAATGGCATTGGGAAGATCACTACCAATTGGAGTTTTGACCTTGGATTGGCCAAAAATATCAAAGAGAAAGAAAAGTATCCTAGTTATGCTTATCTTATTAAGTTAGGGAGGAACAGAATCTTTTTGCTAGTTTTAGCAGAGGAAAGAGACAGATTGTGGTCATGAAAACAGTTTTTGACTTATCAAATGTTACAAACATTTCACAGAGATCTGTATAATTTAGCAAGTTGATGAGCCTAGCACTAAAAATAACTACCAATCTACAGAAGCTGTTCTGTTTCCCTTTTAAGGGAACTACGTATGGTGCCACGAGTGAATGCATGAAAATAGAAAAAAAAAAGAAGTCATTGAGAATACCGTTTAGATTCAGATTTTAAGGAGATCAATTCAAAAACAGTTTAGGATTATTCACACACATCTGGCTGACACTTGTAATGTTATAATCATTTTCCTTTTTCACTCTTAAAACAGCTTGTTTCACAGAATTACCACTTCAGTCATTGTTAGCAATCTTATTTTTCTCATTATTTAATACAACTTTCCCTGGAATCTGAAACTCATTTGCAATTAAAGGATCTCTCACATATTATAAATGACAATTTTCATTATGTAAAATGGTAACTTACTGGTCACAGGATTTTAAAAAGCAACATCGAGTTTACAGCAGTACAGGACTGGAGGGCAAAGTCCAGACAGTAGCATCCTGCTCAAAAAACCTTTCCTGTAGCAGTTCATTGGGCATTATGCTAATTAGATCATCTGTCTAAATAGGGTCCATATGGTGGTTTTTCTGTAAACGTTTTCTTTATTTGAACACTGTATTAATCTGTTTACAGCTCCACATTGAAATTAACCTTGGTGACTGGATAATTAGAATCTAAGCTGAGTGGAGGACCAGTTTCTCATTATTCATAGTAAAGGTGTGAGACATACCAGCCATCTGATGTACAAATTCAAAAAGGGAAATGATGTGAAAATGACAAAAGCTTTAATTCTAAAATTGTTTGTTTGTAATATCAAGAAAAATAAAATTATTTAGTTTCAGGAATCAAACTGTATATAACATACAAAGAGCCTTTCTTTCTAAAAACTGGAGAGACCATAACTTGATATTAAACCAATCAACACTGCATCTGTTTGTGTTTATAAAGCCACAAAAGTATTATTCAGATAGACTCCACCATTTTTGTCATATTTGTTTCTTGTTATGAGAGTTTTCTTAAAGACAGATTGCCTTTTTTTTTACATGATAAAGTTTTAAGAATGAGAAATGCTTCTGACTAAATGCTAAATATTTAAATTGTTACAAAAACTGAAGAGGTGTTTTTGAATTTTCTACTTCGGGGTGGTTATCTCCGTTTTCTTATCTATTTCAGTTTAGAGGCGGTATGCCTTGCACTTATCTAGGTTCACTTGCACTGAAAGTGGACATACCACCTGCTTTGATTTTCAGGCCATTGAATGCCCAAACATTTGTTAACTACATCTGAGTCTTGATTCAGCCAAGCACTTCAGTATGTGCATCAAAGTCCTAATTTGCATGATCAAGTATTGTTCTTGTAGTGTTCGACTTGCACAAATGATTGCTCAGTTTGAAATGCAGATGGTTGCCTCTGTATCAAATGTTATTGTAATGGTTGTGATATAACACCATAAATAACAACCATGGAAGATAGAGCAATAAAACCTCCTGTTATGATAGCCAAAAGTGACTGCTGCACCTCAAACATCTAACCAATCTGGCCAAAAAATGGTACAAACATTCCTCTCCCCCCTCAGTAAAAAAGGCAAGGAGTCCTATGGCACTTAAAGACTAACAGATTTATTTATAACATAAGCCTTCATGTGAAGAAAATCTCACTTCATTTGGAACCCCCCCCCAGTAGTTTTTATTCAAATTTGAAATTTTGTAGAATGATTTTATGGAACCTGCTCCTGTTAAAAGCAATAGTGGACCTCTTTCAGACAGGCAATTCATTATATATTCACATTCTCCAGTTCAGCAAGTTAATAATTCTGAGAAAAGGTTTCCAAGTGAACAGCAGCAGAAGCAAGGTTGCTGTCTGATATCAAAAGCTACCAAAATAAACCATTCCTTTCATTGCCATTCCTACTAACAGGTCTCAAATTCCTTTCAAGATGGATCTTAGATGAAAGGAAGGGAAGAGAAAGGATTTTGTTTTGTTGATCTAGTCCCAAATCGAAACAAACAAATCTACTGTGTGTGTGTGTGTGTGTGTGTGTGTGTGTGTGTGTGTGTGTGTGT
>ML681966.1:43426543-43492019 GCA_007922195.1 Podocnemis expansa | reverse complement strand
TGTGTGTGTGTGTGTGTGTGTGTGTGTGTGTGTGTGTGTGTGTGTGTATAGAGTCAAAGGATGGTTCCATCCAATTGTTTCACCAAAATAATTGTTGTACACATGAATAATATGCATATGAAACACTATAAATGGGTAGTTCTGGGCAATTAAATCTTCCATTTATTCAAAGGTCAAATACAGCACAGGCAGCAGCAGTTCAAACTTCCTTGCGCTGCTTTGCCAATAAATGTGGAGTGGGCATCGGTTCTTATTTTAATTCACTAGCTCATCTAACCCTAATTACTATCAACCTTGAATCCTAAACTTCTCATGAAATAAAAGAATGAAGGGACATTATGGAAGGTTGGAACTTGATTTATTTGATTTTTGAGATATACTCTCTTTTATCACTGAAGCTAAATGACCAAGGGACAGAGATTTTCCAGGTTGTCCAAAATAAAAGTGAAGAGTACAATATGGAGGGATTGAGATACAGGGGAATTACTGGAAGGGATAGAGTGCTGAAGAGCAGGGAGAAATTATATCATTTATATGCAAAATGGGTGATTGCCCCCTCAATTTCTCAGACAGAAACTGACATCCCTAATTAAAGCATTTTATTATCCTCTGGGAACTGATTTATATGTATGAAATAAAATAAAAAAATAAAAACAAACAAAAAATCTGACAATGTGCCGCCCCATTTTTACAATGTAATTTTCTAATAGAATCTATTGTGTACATGGCCTCTGTTTTATAAATACACATACATAGGCCTTGACATAAAAAGCCAAAAGCAGAACAAAACCTTTATAGAAAAACAAATGATTGCACTATATGAGGACAGAATTGAAAGCCTAATGTACATTTTCTTCTGATTAACGCTGAAAACTCGAGTCACTATGTTTAACCTGTGTTGGTAACATGAGAGCTGTAATTAAGCAAGAGAATATGATTTTACAAGTTCTGTATGCTGACAGTTTTCTACAAAGTACCCAGCACACTCACCAATACATGCATTCTTAAAAGCATAACAGAGTCCTGGTACAAAAGACCAATGTGGCTATTTCTTGCTGTGTTTTATTGATCAATAGTTTTCCAAGTCATTCTCTTTTCTCCTTGCTCAAGTGATAAACAATTTAAGATGACTCTTCCAGACTCTGAGATAATGAATGAGCATACTGTATTCAATCATTTTAAATGGTATTGTGATACAAAGCAAGAAAAAACTGGAAAGGTATAATGAATCTGAAAAATTCCATTATTTTTCATATCATCTGACTGATAGACTGAATTTTGGCAACAGAATTGGCAGACCAGCTTGGTAGAGCTAAGTACATTGATGATTCATGGATTACCTCAAACATGAATTGATAGTCCAATAGTCAAAAGTTCTCTAGATTTACCTTCATGTTTTATTTAACCTTATTTATTGTTCATCTCCATTTGGGTTGCATATATAACTTTAAGGAGATAACACAATAGAATACTCATCTACAAAATGAAAAGAAGAGTTCTGTCTTTCCTCTCTTGGAAATGAAAGGCTGATGCATAAATGCAACAAAAAAAAATCAGACTAGAAATCTCACAAGAACCAATGTACTTTTCTTATTGCTTCTACTTTTCAAAATGACTGTTAGAAATAGTACAAGATTGAGCTTCCTTGCAGTATTTCCATGTCTACTTCTGATTCAAAGGAAAATACCGTAAGTGTACTTAAAAAAAACCTAAAAAACTTTCAGCCTCAGAGAAGATTCAGGTTTGGTTCGGTTTTAAAGCACAGGTATAATTTCAAGTCAGGTCATGAAGTTTGGACTAAATGTTGAGGATTTTGGGTTAATTAAATAGTATCAAGTGCAGTTCATCCTTACTTCTTGAACATTATTTACAGAAATGTGGAGGTAAAACTTAAAATTACAAAGCAAATTTTAATCCACCTGTAGTAACCTTGGAAAGGAATGGGTTAACGACTTGGTCAGTGAGTCCCAGGAGAGCCAATGGAAACAGAGTACAGGTTTTTGAATGGGAGCAGTAGCGCTGCCTGTTTTCTATTTGCTGTCAGCAGAGCTACTGGAAGGATCACAATGAGGCCAGAGAGAAAGGCCTGGATCCAGCAACAGCCATGCCCAACATAGGTTCAAGTCTGGAACTGTCCATGCATGAGTAGAACAGGGTCTCTTTAGCTAGACATGGTTAGATTATTTCTTTGTTTTTGGATTTCTCTGTGCTGAGCACATGTACCCCCTCCCACTATCCTGTAACTACCCAAGTTAAATCCCAGAGAAGCAACTCTCTGTGTTTCTTAGCTGTTCTTTTTAATTAAAGAATTTACCCTTTTAAAATAATCTCTGGTTCTGTGTCCTAAAAGACAAGACATTTTGTATGAATGTGCATCAGGCTGCACAGCCATCTAATAAAGGGGGATTCTATCCCATTTTCAGCAGATATCCCAGCTGGGGTTCAATAGCTTTCCTGAGGGAGGAAGAAAGCTATTGAGGGTACCTCACAGGAAGGAATTCCCAAGTGCCTCTTCCTGGGTTTTCAAGAGGTTTTTGCATTTGGGTGATGGCAGCAAAACCACTCCAAGTCTGGAGAATTGGTAGCCTTAGAGACTTTACGAGAAGGCTTCAGGGCCAGTAGGTTTTAAGGCCTTTTGCAGACCCCCACCTTCTATACTCAAAGTGCCAGAGTGGGGAAACAGCCTTGACACAACCTGTTATATGACTGGAAACTATATACTGAAGAAACTGGTATGTTGTTCAACCATATTATATATATTAAATGTTTATTGTGTTTTACTGAAGAAAACTTACAACACTTATTTTGCGTAACCACCATATAAACAGCTACCATACATCTGTAAAGATGAAACTTCATTTTCCCATTTTATCTTCTCTTTTATCTACGTTTGATTTTGGAGAAATTGAATTTCACAAAACCAAGACCACTGATCCAGTATTTGTCTCACAATTCATAGCTGTCTGCATCATAAGGGGGAAATAATAGAATAGATACACTGTAGGATTGATGGGTACAATTTAAAAGTAGCCTGTTATGATGAAATCAAAAATTCTTATTGTTTCAATTGACAAGATCTGCAACTAAAACACGATATCGTTCCAGATTTGTAATGGCCTTTAGCTTTCATAATATGAATGAGAGAATGACACAATTCTAGTCATACTGCTGGAGAAACAGACAAGCAAAACAAGCTGGAGAAGATTGGATGTTTCAGAGAAGCTTAACATTTCACAGGTATGAAATGTGAGAGCTGTAGAAAGTGGTTTATTCAAAAAGACACTCATATACTGATATTGAAAACCAAAACACCAACAAACAAACAAAAAACCCACAAACACCCAGATTCATCCTGTGTAGAAAGTAAAGCTCTTATGTGGAACATGGGACTATTCATGATGATTCAAAGTAAGCTAAGTGCTTAAGAAAAGGTTCATAATGAACTCCTTTGCCTTAGAAAAATCAAGTTTACACAAAGCATATAACAAACAAATGCAGGGCTTTCCAGTTTTTTTTTTAAAGAAATGTATTCTGCCACCACCAAGTATACAGAGGCTGTATCTGATACATGCTCATGCCATATCTCCTTTCCATCATGGCCACTTGTGCGTGCCTTCAATCAACCCCCTCCCCCTTCCGATAACAGAAAAACACTTACACTTTAACTTTTACCTAGAATAACAGAAAAACACCTGCAGTACCAAGCTTAATGTCTTGTTTTCCATGTACCCCCTTGTGCCTACCCATATATGGCAGTTCTGACCCCTACGTGATCTTCCAAAGCAGGTAAGGGGCTCCAGTCTAGAACCCAGAAGGCAGAACCTATGGCAGCCAGGTAACGGAAACCTTGTCCCAATAAGGGCAAGGTGCCCAATGGCACCCAATAATGTAAATTCCATCCTAAAAAGGACAAATAGCCAAGCTGTGCATTGACATCATTCCACCCTTAAAAAGGGGAGAACAAACGGAATCTGTGGGGTTCGCATGTTAGCTGTTGGAGCTGATCACTCTAACAGTCGAACCTCCCGAATAGCCAGCTCGAAACGTTTTCCTCCCCCCAGCCTCATGACAGCCGTAGGAGTGCTGCTAAGGCTTCAGTGCCTGTTGGCTGTGGTACGTATACTCTGATCCCCCCCTCTCTCCCCCCCTCTCCCCCCCCTTTTTCTCTCCTTCCCCCGTCTAGGGCCCTGGGCACCCGAATGAAAACGAATCAACAAACTCCCTCCATAGCCCAGTGAGCATACACCTAGGCAGTTTTAGGCTTTGGGTTGTTATCAGTGTAGCAACTGCTTAATTTCATGTTTGTGTGTTTAAGTTAGTTTTTACTTGTCTGTAAACGGAACTTGCAAGCGAAACCACAGCTATCTTATCAGACACTGACAGTCTGAAAGACTTGCTGTAGCAAAAACTAAAACTGCTTGTGTTAAAAGATTAAGAAGTGTTAGTAGCAACTTCCCTGTATCCCTAAATAAAGAAAATTGCCACCACCGAGGTGTTTGGGTCTCCTTCCCCCATCAAGTCTGTGGGAACCAACATGGCATCACAAACAGGATTGGCAGAGGGGACTGAGGAGTGCCCCTTTGAAGGGTTGCCGTTGGATCCGGTTACAGACAGAAACCACTGGGTTTATCATTGAAAAGGATCTGAAGTTGGGGGGATGCCGGTGGAAGATATAGTTTGTGCCATCCCAACCCACTCTCCCCCCTCCTCTGTGACTGACTTTTATTTGTAAGTTTGGGTTACAGCCACATTTGAAATGTTGCTGTTAACTTGTATTCTAAACAGGGTTAATTGGTGGCTTTTCACCTCATTTCCCCTGTGAAGAAAAGGAGAATTCATTTCCAAGTGTAAAACCAGAAAATTGGGGAAAAGTTCATTATTAGTCTAAGGGATTGTTTTAAGCAGTACACTAACCCCCTTCCCAAGGGGTAGGAAAATATGCTTTTTGTCTTTCAGAATTTTAAGGAACTAAGGAAGATTCCATGAAGCTATTGTTGCAACAAATTGTGGTTTATGTTTTGTGTTCTATGGTATGTGTCTCATTGTGTGTTGTAAAGTTTTGTTTTGTTTTTAAAGTAAGGTAAAGTAAACATGTGCACATTGTGTAAAACCCTAATAACTACGTTATAAAAGAAACATGACCAAAATTTTTGTCCCTAAAAGTTTTTACAGCTATTCTAATGGAAAAAGGGCCCTTTTCCTGAGGAATTATCTGTAAACACAAGGGGCAAATGAAAGTATCTAACTGTTGTACAGTTGAGTAAAATTATAAATGAGAAATGTGGGGTTTCTATTAAGACTTAACTGCTTTTGAAAGTTATAAATGAAATTTTTGTATAATTGTGTAACAAAACTTGAGCGTAAGTAATGTTAAGCAACAGAAACAGTGTTGCTTAAGTTTATTTTAAGTATTTAATAGTATTTAATATGTTTGTTTATTTTAATATCTCAGGAACACAGAACATAATTTTGGTAGCGGCAAGTAGAATCAAAATAAAGAAGAAATTTTAAATTATCAAAGTCAAAATTAAGAATGGCAAAATTTGATCCAAAACTGGTAAACATCACAAAACCAGGCACTAAGTATATATCAAAAGAAACTAAAAGGCCAGTTTTTGGTGTGCTTTAGCAATCAAGAGACCAGTAATGCTGTGTCCTCAAAGTTAAACAGTTTTCCCAAGCTAAGTGCATAGGGAAAGGACGTTCTCTACAGAATACCAAGTAACCAAAACAGCTAAGTGACTAGTTCAAAGTAGAATTTTTCCCACCAAAACTTATGGAACCTAAGTAACAAAACTGTAAAAACTGAGTTAAATTATTGTATACTGGTATTAATTAAAGGCTAACAAAATCTCATACTTTTGAATAGTTGGAATGCTAAAAGCAAAAAGTGTCCCCTGTTTTAAATGTGATCTGTCCAAACATAATAAGGGTACCTGAAAGCAAGTGTATCAATAGAATTTATCTATTTGCAGCATGTAATCCTACAGGTAGTAAATACTATGGTAAAAAGATCTTGACCAAAAAAACCCAAAAATAAACCATGCAGCATAAAGCCAAAACATTACAGTAAAACTGGGGGTGTAGCCTTATGAAATAGGGGTTTGCCTGAATCCCAAAAAGTAAGGGCTTGGCTACAACAGGCACAAGCTGACATCCAGTTTAGAACATGATGACAGTAAGAAAAAATGTAAAGTTTGTAACCAAGTACAAAAAATAAAAAGAAACTTTATAAAAAAAAGGCATACAATAGAAGGTAAATGGAAAACATGCCCATTTCGGCTAAAAATAGTAAATTTCAAAATGTCACAAAATGTAAAGTTCAGTCCTTGCTTACCTTATTATCCACAAAGCTGTAGCAAAAACTAAAACTGCTTGTGTTAAAAGATTAAGAAGTGTTAGTACCAACTGCCCTGTATCCCTAAATAAAGAAAATTGCCACCACCGAGGTGTTTGGGTCTCCTTCCCCTGTCAAGTCCACGGGAACCAACAATACAAACTTTATAAATAAAAGTTTTAGATAAATTTCCACACAATCTTTACATATGTTTCTAAATATATGATAATAAATACTCATAATCCAGCATTTCTCTTTCTGGTTACTCAACTAGCTAGGTAATACATCACTGGAGCTAAGTTAGGATGTAGGCCACTTACACATCATAAAAAACATTTGTTTTAATTCAAAACATGAAATTAAACAGATCAATATACTGAAGATCCTTCTCCCGCCCTCCCCAAACCAAGCCCCGTAAACTGAGTTAGGAGGAATTAGAGTAAAGAATCTGTGTTCTGTAGAATTCACCTACAAGGACAATTAAATGAATACTACCTTACTTTTCTATATAATCCACAGAAAAAGAAAATCCAGATGTTCTATACAGCTCTCTCATATCTTTAAGATCACAGTTGTTTCTATTAATTATTGCTTTCATGGATTTCATGGATTAGGTAATGTTCAATTTGGACTGGCAGCACTGTCAACCCCAAATGCTCAAAAAATGTTCAAAAGTCATGAGACAGTCCTAAAAAACTCCAGTAAAATAGGTGTTAGGGTTTTTTTTTTTTGACTTCCTGTTTCTGAGGCTATGTCCCAGGCCTGGCCAAACGGCAGCTCAGGAGCCACATGTGGCTCTTGAATGAAAAAGTGTGGCTCATGGAAGAACATCAGCAAATCTATTTAGTAGGCAAAAGTATATGGCTGTATGCCTCAGTGTCTCTCTTGAAGGTTTAAATAATCAACTTTTGTGGCTCTTGAGTGCCATAAGCTTGGCCACCCCTGGATAGTGACAGCTACGAATTCGCTACTGTCAGTTTGATCTTTGGGGTTAGATCGAGAAGCAAGTCAAGACCTGCTCAATTGATCTGGGGTTTGATTTAGTAACTCGAACCCCACAAGAAGAATAGGGCTGAGGAGAGGCAGGAAGGTGACTGAGCGCTAGAGAGTCAAAAGGAGATATGCAAATTATTTTGCAAGCAAGGAGTCCTGTGGCACTTAAAGACTAACAAATTTGTCACATGAGGTTTTGTGGAAGAAAATCCCACTTTGTCAGAGTGAAAATGGCAGCAAGCGTAGACCAGGCCTGAGTCTCTAAGGTGCCTTCGGTCATGTTTCAAGCTCTTCTTCACAACCTTGAGAGATGGGAGCCTACTATTTTTAAAATGAAAGCTGAAATTCTCATATATTCACATTAATGCAAGAGCTGAGTCTTTATGAAAAAACAACAAATATTGCAAAACTTGTAATAAAATCTCACAAGTTATCAATGTTGTGTTTGTCCAAATATCACATGAAAACCTTATTTTCCAGAAGAAAAAAAAAAACCCACCAACCACCCCCCCACACACATTTCTTCTACTATGGGGAAAAGTCAGTCTTCAATAAGTCCAGAAAGAACTCTTTGGTTATGAAGTTTTTCATCCTAGTGCCCTCAATGGAATCAGAGCTGAGCAAAGACATTGCTTCTCTGCAGTGTAGTAAGCACTCATGGCAGATACTTCACCTCCTTCCTTGCTAGACTAATCTATATACTCTGAGACCAGAGAAAGTTTTTACTAACTAACCAGAATTTTCAACTTCTAACTTTAGGACACTACTATTGTATTTTTTATCATTTTCAGACAATGTAACATTCAAAATCCCCTTCTTCCCTGATATTGTTTTCTTGAATACTTGAAGATACTTATATAGTTATATATCTCTTTAATCTTTTTCTCCAAGATGTATAAATTAAGTTCTCTCATTTTCTTTTTCGATGTCACCCTCTAATCCTTGAATCATTTTAATGACCAAAGCACCAAAGACCCTTTGCATAAGTTTCACAGCATCTTGGACATCTAGAAGTAAAAACAAGTCTCACATGGTCTGCCACTGTTTTTGCTCTAACCATGCTTTTCCTGGCCACTTCTAATTTGCTTAAATGTATTTTTATCCTTTTGCCTGAGGTGACCACAATTCATTAATATCTTTATTTCTTTCCTGTATCACACAAAAGGTGCTAGGATTTTTCCATATATAACTGACATCAGAAATCACAGCCCTTTAAAACCAGTGGGTCAGCATTTTAATCTTCCTGATCACTCCACTAATGATTTGCTAATTGCTCTGCTCAGACAGATGAATAGTAAATCAAGGCTTCAGATAGAAGCTACTGGAATTGAATTTATTTGCAATTTTGGTTGCTTTGCTTCAGGACTTAAATAGGGACATTGGGTTTTTCTTGCATTACAACAGGTAATTTGATCTCATCTCCCTGTTTGCTATTCCCCAGTGTTTGAATCTTTACAACTGTTTTGATTTGCTGTTACAGTGTGAATTACACTTCCCTGCATTTATTTCCTCCCATTCTGTAAGTTCTCCCATCTTCAAAGTTCCTGATGAAGTGGGATTTTCTCCCACAAAAGCTCATACAATAAATATAGTCGTTAGTCTTTAAGTGCCACAGAACTCCTTGTTTGTTTTGCTGAACTAGTCTAAAATGGCAGCCTCTTTGGAAGTTGGCAACTCAATTAACTGGGTGGGTGAGTAAATATTGTTTATTTATCCACAGAAGTTGGTCCAAGTGTAAGCCAACAGAGAACAGTTTTCCAGATTTGAAGTGTCAATACAGGGGTACAGTTTATGTCAATAAAATCCATCTAGAATTAAAACAAACCTTGATAGATAACAGTTTGATTGCTAATTTTGTTCTTGTTCCACTTTTGCTTGACTTCTGCTTTGTGGTTACCACAATTGTTCTGCTTTTGCTCTGCAGTTACCACAGTTTCATTGGAGCAATAGTACCTTAACTTGCAAAACCATGTCTGCTTAACAACAACATTTTAATTGGCCTAGATAAGTGACAGTGTTCTGTCAGCAAAAAAACTGTAACCAGTCTAAAACTCAATGAGATGGTGGCATGGCTTCTCGAAGGGTGCCAAATATGGTAAATAAAGAAATGGTACCTTCCAGAAACTGAAAGTGGGGATGTTGAACAGGGATAAAAGGCTGCAAAAAGCCCATGCAAACTGGAGGTCTGCAGAGGCACAAATCTACTGCCGAACTGAGGACTGATCACCCAAGCTTCCCTCCCCAGTGACAAATCCTTTCACCAGTAAGCTTGCTGGTTGACAGCAAAACATCCCACCTGGGATAGGACTAGTACATCTGAATCAAATCTGAATAAGCCATGGTTCTGTAAGTACAAAGGATAATGCCTCAATGCTATCCAAAGAATCCATTATCAAACAGCAAATCTCATGAAGGACTCTGTATAAGCTTAAAATCTTTTCTCTTATCCACAGGAGTTGGTCCAATAAAAGCTGTTGCCTCACCCACCTTACCTCTCTAATATTCTGGGACCAATAAAGCTAGAACACCACTGTATATATAAGACACAGCACAGGTAGGTAGTTGGATAATATTCATAATGCATAATAATCAGAAGTAGAAGTTACAATTTAATTTTTATTTTGAGATCTTGTTTTGAAGGGAGAAAATAAAGCTAGATGGCAGCTATTAAGCATCAATGATCTCTAGTGGTTTTAAGATCCTCAGTATAAAAAATAAAAAGAGGAAAGGATGTTGTTCTGGAATTCAGAGATTGTCATTTCCATTTAGTGATAGAAAATGTATTCTGAAGCTTTTATCCGTGAACTTTTTATAAATGCAGAAATAAACATTTGATCAAAGGAACGACATTTTATAACTTTGGGCAGTTACACAGCTAAAGTAAGGGCTGTTCCCTCAACAAATAGTATCAACATAGGCTCATGTCTGAATTCAATATATTGACTTGCTCAGATGAAACACATGGAATGGTAGATAGGTTTCTATTTATTTTTATTAGCAGACAATGTTATCGAAACTGACTAGCATAAAGCAAATCCACATAGCATATATTGCATTGCAAAAGAAAAATATGAAAATATATAGAACAGAATGCTAAAGTGAGTCTACTATGAATCTCAGATCAATTTTTAGCAGTGAGCAAATAGTTCAGACTAAAAATCTTTGAAGGAGGGAGCATGGTGTCCCTCCACCCCATCAAGAGGACCTTTGATGTTATCTGCGCAGGTAACTGACAGGCTCTCAGCACCCCAGACTGCAACTTGCTCAGCATAAACCACCACCAACCAAGAATCATTCTCCCTTCCTTCTGCATATGTTAACATTTTGTGTCTCATTTCTTCTATGCATTTAGATTATTTTACAAGTTTCTTTCTTCCTTTCTGTTTCCTTCCATCACCCATGTCTGTCCCTTTAAGTCCTTTATAGTTTAGCCTTTTTACCTCCATCTTTTATTCTTTTTAATCTTTCTAGCCTGTTTTTTCTTGTCCCTCTGACTTCTTATCACTACCTCTACAGTCTTATTCTAAATCTGCTTCTTCCTGCTCTTACAAGGATTGTGGGCCAAAATGAACTGACCCAATTTCTTTTTTTTCATGGAGCCATCAGTTTCTGTAGATCTGTAAATTTTATATCAGAATAAATATTTTCTAGTCCCTATAGTTGAGAAGAAAACATTACAAAGACAAAGACAATGTAACATGATATAACCTATAGTGTTGTGTGGACAGACAGATTTTAACCATAGCTCTGATCCAAGGAAGTAAATTGCAGTAGTTTAACCTGATGCTGATCACTGGTATCAACATGCTAAATTTCAAAAGGAGCAGTTCCCTGACTTTAGGTCTGTTTCAGCAAAGCCCTAAACCAGTGTCTAAATTCAACCATGCAATTCAATGGCTCATTGTGTAGTTGGCAACAAATAACTAGTGGAGAGACCCAGGGGTCATTCTGAGGCTGGTTCTGTTCAACATCTTTATTAATGATCTGGATGATGGGATAGATTGCACACTCAGTAAATTTGTGGATGACACCCAGCTGGGGGGAATGGTAAACAGACTGGAAGGCAGGGATAGGATTCAGGGAGACCTAGACAAATTAGAGTATTGGACCAAATGATACCTCATGAAGTTCAACAAGGAAAAGTGCAAAGTTCTGCATGGAGTGCTACAGGCTGTGGTCCAATCAGCTAAGCAGTACCACTACAGAAAAGCACCTGGGCATTATGGTGGATAGGAAGCTTGATATGAGTCAACTCTTTGGCTCTTGCTGCCAAAAAGGCCAATGGCATATTGGGCTGCATCAGTAGGAATGTTGACAGCAGACAGAGGGATATGATAATTCTCCTCTATTTGGCACTGTTGTGACCGCGTTTGGAACTCTGTGTCCAGTTTTGGGCTCCACACTTCCAAAAGGATGTTGACAAATTAGAAACAGTACAGCAGAGGGCAACAAAAATGATTAAGGGGTTGGGCCACAAGGCTTATGAAGAGAGATTGAAGGAACTAGGTTTACTTAGTCTGCAAATGAGAAGACTGAGGGGGGATTTGATAGCAACCTTCAACCACTCAAAGGGGTGTTTCAAAGAGGAGGGTGCTAGGCTGTTCTCAGCAGTAACAGAACAGAACAAGGAGCAATGGTTTCAAGCTGCAGCTGGGGTGGTTGAGGTTGTATATTAGGAAAAACTCTCTCACTAGAAGGGTGGTGAAGCACTGGAATGGGTTACCTAGGGAGCTGTTGGAATCTCCATCTTTGAAAACATTTAAGGCCCTGATAGTCAAAACCCTGGCTGAGATGATTTAATGGAAGTGGTCCTACTTTCTGGAAGGGGTTTGGACTAGATGACCTCATAAGGTCCCTTCCAGCCCTATGATTCTAATTCATTCCACTGATGTCAACATGGCTATTCATGTGCTCAAAGGTAGACACTAGTCTAACATTAAGAACCTTGCTAAACTGATAAATTTCAATACTGGTGAGAACTGCAAGTGTTCAGGTTCAGGATGGAGTTCAAATAGTGTATTGCACTGATAGATGAAGAGTCCTAATTTGGCTTGAGTATCAGATTTGTTATGCCTTGTCTTATAGATGCACTGTAGAAAGTGAAACTTCATCTAAAGTCCATTGAACTTAATTGAAATGTTTGGATTGGGGTCTAGAAGTTTTCTAGACAGCTATGTATATTGACTCTCTAGCTGGACTGAGATTGATTTTGCTGCTCTTCATACATTTTTTTTTTCTCTCAGGCATTGGGACTTCTGGATGATGTCATTTACTTCTTAGTAACACCTTTCTGAGATTAAATATTTATTGACAGAATTCAAACCTGAGGCAGCAGTGTACTGTGACTCTGCTGACCTCATGAAAATCTATGGTATCAGTTCCAGTACAAGACACAAAATGTAACAATTACATGAATTTCTCCCAAATAATTAAATGACTCTTCTTACATCACATGGTTATATGGAACATATGTTTAAAAAAAGATGTTTGGTTTCCCATATAGATTTGTCTTTGAGAGAGAGACACAATTGATGTGGTAAATTAAAACTTGTTTTGTCTATTAAGTGCAATTTTTTTTTTCTTTTAAAAATAGAAACAGTGTTTTCAGGAAGCCCCAGATTAACCTGGAATATTCCATAGGTTTTCTTTGTTTATGTTGTTTCTGGTTTTGTGGGCTTTGATTTCAGGCTTATGTATGTGGATGTTTTATTTAGATATTAAATGCTATAAACTGCTGAGTAGAAATAGAAAAAACCCCACTAATGATTCATTTACTCTAAAAACTTAATATGGTCCCCCACTAGGATCAGGCAGGAGGAACTGCTGCTTAAAAAGAAGGTGCTGGAAATAAGGGATGTACTGTCTGATGCATTGAAAATCTACCTTTGAATCCTCTCCCTTGGATGGAACGCCATCTGGTAGTGGTTAATAAGCATTTAGGAATAAGGTTGGTGTGAGCAAGGTACAACAATTTTCTTAATTACATCAATCCTCACATGCATTCTAATTCTGTTCATGTTTCTGGAAACATAAGGTGGAAACCCTGACCTTGTTGAAGTCAACAAGGAGTTTGCCAATGACTTCAAACAGACCCAAGATTTCACATTCAACTCATACGGACTGTGGTCCAAAATATTAACATATGCCCTCTTTAAGCTCTTCCTTGACTACCTATTAGTCAGTCCTAAAGAAATCACTGTGTACTACCTCACTCATGTCATACCAGACTACCCAGCTGGGTAATAGTTCCTGATTCTGTCCATGGGCAGATGGAATGATGGACTTCCCTTCCCGATTTCCCTAAATTAAATACAGGGTGTCCACAGTGCATAGTCCAGCTAGGCCACACAACTCGGGGGGGGGGGGGGTGAGGGAGGGCTCTGTGCCATGATGTGCCAAAACCACACATTTTCACAAAAGGAAATAAAGGGATTATATTTTTTAAAAGCAAATGTAAGAGGACTAGAGATTTAAGAGCTGGTCAAGGAGAAACATTTATAGCTTTTTGATTAAAAGATCTTTTGGCTCTGAGGCCAGAAAGATTAAGCAATTGGTACAACTAAATTAAATGTCAGAAATATGTTTAAACCCAAATTAGATACAATTTTTATTGGCCATTTTACCTCTTAGTTTATTTTCCCATGGGACTAATAATTAGAAAAAAATCATTCCTGGAGCAATTCTTTTTTTTTTTTTTTATTACCCTTAAAATCATCCTTTTTAGATATGCTTCTCTCATATTTACCCACATATAAAGAGGCACATAAAAACATCAACAAAACAACTTGGATGAACTGTACTTTAAGCAAAAAGAGGCAGTTTTGGTGACTCCCTCTTGTTTAAATTTAGGAGGAAGAGCCAATGTATAAAGGAATTACTTAATTTTATGAGGTCAATAATTGAACAAAAACTTTCCATGCATTGTACTTTGAATATTTAAATATCCTGATTTTTTTATGCTACTTTTCTCTAATTTCTGATGTCAAATTATCTATGGTTTGAGAAAGTCAAAGGAAGAGGGAAAGGTATTGATCAAGTTATATAGAGAAAAATCTAATCATTTTGATATAGGAATCAGTTCCTAGTTTTCCTCCACAAACCTCTTGCCATTCTATTGTCATCATATAAAGTTATCTTAAGGTGCGAGTGAGGGTGTTAACGCAAAAGTAGCAATTTTAAGTTTTTAATTATTCTACAAGTTATGCCCCACAGCAATTTTCTTGATATTGTACTTTTGTGCAAACACTAAACTCAATGAATTACTTATAAGTGTAGCAGATCAATATCTCTGAATGTCTTACTAATATTAAGTTAATTCTGCTTAGGACTTTTTTTGTTCATTTGCCAACAACATTATATTTCACAATGTTGGTAGCAAAAAATAATTTTGTAGAGGAAAACAACTTAGACAATTTTGTGTGTTAAAGGACAAGACCAACAAAGCTATGCAAACCACCTCCACAATACAGCTTCAAAGTCAAAGTTCTCAAATCATTAAAGGAAATTTAAAATATCCCATACAATTCTATCTTTTCCAGGAAGATCTGGTAAAATACAATGGAGAGGCATGAGGTCATATGTTGACTGACTGTCAGCCCAATCACCCAGTACCATGCAATAGCTTGATTAGTATGTAAACAGCTATACTTTATAACACATGACCTCTCCAATTGGCACCCTACCTATGATCTCATATTGATGAAGAAAGCCATTAAAAAGCCAGTGAAAAATTACTGCTGACACCACTTGATTTCCACCTAGCATCTTAGAGCTCTCAAAGAGAAATAGAAGACACATGGGGTAAATGCTGGAGGGGAAAAAACTCAAGAATTATAGACTCTTTTTCAGTGGTAATACTTGACATCTGCTTGTGGTTTTAATATGAATCATGTCATAGAAGCCTTTGCTTGTATGCCTAAAGAGATTGTACAGGATGCCTGAAAGCAGATTTTTTTCTTAAAGCACAGGGACAACATTAAAGTAACAGTCATAACAATGTAGAAGATACACTAACAATAAATGAAGTAAACAAATAGTGGTTGGTATGAAGCACTGGCTTGACAGTCATTAAGTCCTCAGTTGCTCCATGGAACAAGTAAAACTGGAATGCAGTGATGCATACTTCTTGAAATTACTGCATCAGGAAACCAGCTTTAGGACATTGCCCTGATCTTCATTAGTATAGTTTTTGTGGTCCAGGGATTAGAGCAAAAGACCAGAAAAAAAAAAAAAAAAAAAAAAAAAGATCAGATCCATGGTCCATAATCCTCATAGTAATGTCAATGAGACACTGGGCAAATCACTCAGGACCAGATTTTTGAAGGTACTTGGGCGTTATTATGCTCAGCATTGGAAGAATTTGATTGCAATAAAAGATAAGTACCTAAATACCTTTAAGGATCTGGACCTAAAGCACTCGTGTCCCCATTCCCTTCAGCCTTTAATCATCTAAGTTTTATTCTGCAGTCAGATTATTTTTTACAGGCAAAGTCTGTGGATGAATACAGGTAGTCTTAGCCTCTAAAGGTCCAGTATAGTGTCAGAGTGGGTAGAGGACAGTTTCACTCCCTGGTATGTGCCAGTGTGATGATTATTTTGCTCTTGGCAGTTGACTAGTAAAATAGTTTGTCATATCTAATGGCAAATTAAGAGATGGTGGATTTATTGAGTGTAGGATGGCTTCTGAATCAGAATAAGACTATTTGTAGATGCCAGACTTGGACCAGGAAGCTTAAAAAATTCAGGGACAGGGGAGGCACATATCACATTTACCAGGGCAAGTAGTGCTCATTAGCTGTGGGAGGAGCAAGAGAAGCAGTTCTGAAGTACAAACCACACAGTAGCGCATATTGGTAATGGCCATTTCTCCACATCACTCAGAACAGATGGGTGGATTTTGTGAGCTGACACCAGGAACAGTGAGGCGGCCATATGTGTAAAACTAGACATCTGCCATCTTAGTAGTTAACCAGTTCTATTTTAGTACAAACTAAACATGACCTTTCACATATAGGTGAGTATACTCAACTCTGCTCAAGCAGAGGACAACTTATTTATAGGCTGCCCCATTGGATAACTGGGTTATTTATCAAGCAACACACTTTACAAAAGAACATGTTATCAGAATTCTGTCTGCAGATTTTAGGCTGTTGGTGGAGAGCTCTCCATGAAGGGGTATTGGCAGGAAAGAAGGATTCAGATAGGGGTGTGTTTTTCAGGGAACTAGTATGGGAGCAGAGAGATCTAATTCTGATGGGCTAGAAGGTGAGATCTGATACTGCAAAAGTAATGGTAAACGAGCATTTGCCCACTCAAATATAGGCTTGCCTAATGTGGGAGAGTGCGGGTGCCAGGCTACTCTTTCTTGAGGGGGAACAGAGTTACTCAAAACTGGAAATTTGTTAATGGAGATGTCGGAGAATGCATATTTTTGAGGTTGTCTGATGAAGTGAGAATCCGTCAACTTAGAATTGGAGGGGTAATGTGCAGTACAGCTTAGAATAGGAGCCCAATAGTTTATGACTATCTGTAACATCATTGGAATGCATATCAGGGTAGGGAAGCTTCTTATGGATCTGCTTCACTGCCATCCAGAATTAGATGTCTACTTATAGGAATCCCTAAAAATTCCATAAAAATGCTGGAGAACAGAATTGAAGCTCCTAATGCCTGGTACAACAAAGAGACAACCTCCCTTTCTCCAGCCTTTTAGCCTTCATATTGAAGGTGAGAAATGTTGTGGGAAAACATTCATATGAAGGGGAGAAATGGGCTGAGATAAGGGATCAACTGTATAGGGCTAACAGCAGCTCTCTACCAGGTTAAAGTGATTAAGGAAAGGCTCAGTCTGCTTCTACAAGCTAATGCTGGACCTTTCCCAGATCAATTACTTTAATAAAGCTGTCTGTGACCTAATTAAACCACATTCCTTGCATTCTGTGTCTCTTCTTGTGTGTCCAGGAAAATTATTTCTGTGCATTACTCTGCCATACTGAAAAGTAAGTTTCAAAGAAAGGCTTCCTAAATTGATTATCCAAGAGGCTCTTTCCTAGCAAAACTTCCTTCAATAGTAAAGAATTTTTTCAGTTTTTCAAGCTGTCTTCACAGAATCGGGGCCTAAGTTCTGTTCACAGTTCTGTGTGTTGAGAGTGATGCCATCAATTTCAGTGAAGTTACTAAGGCTTTATAATTCTGTGATCCTGTACTGTATCTTTTCCTGCCATACTATATTAAAATGTTAAGTCTGGAGTTCAGGACACAAATTAGTTTCAGCTAATATTGTCAAAGAATCATTACAAGCAATATGTTGGAGAACAACTTAATAGAATTTCTGATTACTTTATATTTACAGCATTCCATATGAAACTTAAAGAATCTTCTTAGTATATTAATCCTTTATTGAATACTTATAGCTTGTATTGGTAACTGTTACTTTGGGTTTGATATTGTAGTGCAGTGATTTTACAGTGTAGCATTTTAATACCAATAACACCAGTCCATTAAAAAGTATAATATAACAAAGCACATAAAACACCTGATTAACATTTTTTACAATACCCTCAACTGAAATAAACAGACCATACTAGATTTTAACATCTGGTGCCCAACAATTCTTGCAGGGGTGATAGCATTTTCTTTTTTCTTTGCAATGATTGGTCATTTCCCCCATCAACTTTTCATCAAGTAACATCTGTTACTTTTGAACATCATGTATTCACGTCTGAAATGTGGCTGATGCTTACTTCTGTTGATTTTTACATGAGATAGTTTTGCATTGGGTGCCATTCAAAAAAGACAAATTACTTCATATGCTTTGAAAAGAATGTGTGTCACCATTTACAAAAACAACCCCTTCATGTTTATACAATACCTGCAGAACAATACACTTCAGTGCCATGTCTTATCTATTCAACTCTGAAGCACTCTCCCCTCTAGGGACAGGACAATGCAACAAACTCCCTCTGTACAAACTTGTACTTTCAGCTATTGTCATATTATCCTCTAAAACCAAGTCTTCAGCTCCTAACAAAAGCTTTCATCACTTCAGTTGGTCAGTGGGATACAGACCATAACAATTCTTGATGTATTGCAAAAATACCCACAGGATGTTTGTTCTATATAACATCTACCAATTTGTTAGCTTATGGTCAGAGATGAGAATCTCTGATCTTAAACCAAAAATGTTTTGGCATTTAAAAATACCCCAGTGTCTCTTATTCTTGATGTTTATAGTTGACATTTTAACACTGCATTATTTCTCTTGCATAAGGAGCAGTCATCTATGTAATTCAGAAAAAAAAATATTGTATGTGAATAAGTTGGGGTTTTCTCTTATGGACAAATGAGATTGTATGGACATCTGGATTACAAAGTGACTGAACAGTTAGCATTACACAAATATCACAACAATGACATGATTGAGCAGCAACAGCTACAGGAGGCACCAGCTACTGGTAATCATCAGTTGTGTCTGCTTGGGACAATTCATTTGCATTCAATTTGTGAAACTACAATCGAGGCAACTAGCGCTGGCAGCATGGGTTACAGTCTGCTCAGTGGGGATACAATTAATTAGTGGCAGTGGTTGGTGCTTGTAGTCTCCTAGAGCTCAGCATTGGTATAATACCCTTCTTTGTGAGGGGGGAACAGACCGCTTCATGTTGTCAGTGGGGATGGATTCATGGGGGTGCATAGCAACTTGTATGAAGGATGGTGGTTGCCTCATACAATAGTTAGGCCTCAGAAAGGCTGCAGGCACTCACTGGCATAATGTGCAGTAGGTAGGCCAGGAAATGTTAGGGTTCTCAGGATTCAAGCATCAGATAAAGATCTGAGAAAGCATAGGGCACCAGCAGTATCCATCCTTTTCACTGTTGCCCCGGCTAGGTGCATCAAGGAGATTTTTTTTTTTTTTAAATCAAAACATTTAATAAAGTTTAGGCCACTTGGCCCAAAGTTATACATTTCAGTCTTTATCATTGTTGTCCCCCCTACCATTCACCCTGGAATAGCCATGCCAGCTAATTGCATGATTCTGTTCCCTCCAGTTAAGGTGCTTAATTTAACAAAGTTGTGTCCTCTGCATTTAACCATACTGCTATATCTATATCTCATTGTCTTCCTAACTGTAGCTTTGCCACCTTTTGACTGAGGACCTCAAGGAGCTTGATAAACATTACCGGTAATTTGAGATAGGTAAATACAATTATTCCCATTTTACAGATGAAGAAACTGAGCAGATATGTTATTTCAGCCAAAGATCACTCACTGAACCCATTAAAGAAGCAGGAAGAGGAACCGACAATCAGTAGGATGTAGCAATAAGTATTTCACTTTCTCTCTGATGGTACACAAGACAACTGCATGCATTATGACTAAAAGAGAACAAAGCATCATAGTGGCTTTAACAACCTATCAGTATAAGGTCTACTAAAAACAACCAAGACCAAACAAAAAACAATATCGTACACAAACAACTGCCAATATAAAAAAATATTGCTCCCAGAAAATTCAAAAATTTATGTAATGGGATGCATGTCATGTGCTTGCTCGCTCTCCACCTTTGTATTTAGCAGTCATCTATTTTATGATCTCACTGAAAATTCAAATTAATCCTGTTTCATGGATGTTCATGATATACCACACTCCATTTATTTGTTTTACTACTGATCATGATTAATGACGAAGTGCACTTTGGATTTCTTAGTTTTAATGAGCATGATAAATTGCAGTACATCAAGGTAATTTAATATGCCACATGCTAACTGAAAAAGTATAAATTATATCAATTATAAAGCACAACTTTAAACTCAATCACAAGCAACAGACTTTTGAGATTTCTGGTTCCAAATCACCATGAAGTGTTGCAACAGCAGCAAACTGCCAGTGAATCCTTTCTATTCTTCTGTGAAAATGGGAGCATCCTCATGAATGAAGACCACTAACAAAATTAGATGTGGAATGATTATTTTTTGGGATTTCTAGCTTTGCACATGAACTCTGAGATCAACTCTGCTCCATCAAATATACAGTTTTCTGCTTTCCTGTTCCTGGACCAGATGAGAGCCAAAATGGCCTCCAGCATAGCACTGGCTAGCTTAAGGGCTGCTTTTGGTCATATCAACTGAATCATTCAGATTATTCTGTAATCTAATCCTGAAACAGTACTAACACCTGTTCCCCAGGATCTATGGCTCCATGGCATGCCACTGCTTGATCCTATCTGTTCATGACAGTATTGGTGTTAGGATGAAAGCACGTGGCCGAGAGCTGTTCAGGCCACCTTTACAGCAGCTACCGGTTCCCCGTGTATTAGTGGAAATCCTCAATTGCTCTGTCAGAACAGCTTACCTGCTACTTTTGAGGCAGAACCAAGACACATATGGGAAGCTGGAGAGCTTCCCTTAAAATGAAATTAAACACAACAAATTCTCTTTTTATTGAAACTATGTAATTTTATTGTTTCACTAAAAAAATGTGAAATCATTCTGTCCTATGGTCACTGGGCAGTGTTTTTGTAGTTTGGAACCCTGTATGTTTATTGCAAAACAACTTTTTGCTACTGTAATTTTTTTTCCCAAGAATATGATGGACATTAAGCAGAATAAAAGAAGGTTTGTTCCTTGACTACAGGTAGGATAACCAGCATCCATAAGGAAGAAGAAAATCCAACGTGAAACACCATAACTTCTACTTTTCTATCAATTAAAGTTTTCACTGTTGCTTCTTGTCAACTGGTCTCCTGATCTTCCCACTGTTGCCCCACCATTCTACATCCTAGACAAGCTAGCCCCCAGACACTTACTGAAGGAGATTCCATAGGGTCTGGAGGTCAAAATCACAGAAAGGTGGCATACTGCTGTAGGAGAAAAAGCAAGCCTGGACAGGAGGCCCAGTAGAAGAGGCCTGAGGCCTGAACTAAAATAGTTCAGCCCTGCTGATAGAAAGCAAAGTCAGATAAAAGTGAGCAAAAGTCAGTCCCTGTTACAAAATATACCTACTTGCAAGTTCACAGAACCTGGCAAGAGCAGGGCTGGTTTTCCAAAAATACAAGTACTCCTAAGAAATGCTAGGCACGGGACACTCATAAAAAGAAGGCTAGTACCGGAACACCCTAATGCCAGGTATACTATAAACACATTCCCAAAGATACCAGTGACATGTTGACCTCTCTTAAAGGTAAGGTCAGAATGGCAGTGTCGTGGATAGAAGTGTTTTGATCAACCGACATATAAAAAGTAAAGGTGGTAACTAACTGTCAGAGGTTACTTGTTTGTATCAGAGTATTAAAGAGGGGTCATAGAAGGGGTATCTTTATCTGGTCTAGAGGAAGAATGGAAAGTTGTGTGGTTCACTGAGCTGAATCCATTATTATATAATAAGTAACCTGGTGTCCCAAGGAAGTCTGCCAGGCGCTATTAATATGCTTTGTTGACAATAAACCTGGCTGAGTGCATCTGTTACTGAACAAGTCTATTGTTTTCTCTGGCAGTACAAGTGGAGCCTGCTGTGTAGGATGCCTAAACAAAGCCGGTGCAGCATGACAACTTATGACACCAGTGACCCAACAGCTGATAATACCAGTGACTATGATAGGACATGAAAAGACAGGAACTGTAACAATCACCTCTTTCACCACCACAGGAGAGTTCTGAGAGTTCAAGATCTCCACTGGAGGAAAAAACAAACAAGGAGTTCTGTGGCATTTATAAAGACTAAAAGTGCCACAGGACTCCTTGTTTGTTTTGCTGAGCTAGACTAACATGGCTACCTCTTTGGATCTTGGCAACTGGAGGAAATGTAACACTCAGGACTAACAATTATATCTTAGAAAAGTTTACTAAATCAGTGGCTAGATTGTGACTGGGCTTTCTGGGGAATGTGATGGGAAGAAAAGAAGCTCCTCTCTCCTTTTATATACCAGAGAAGGGTAGTTTTTAATCATGTTTTTTTTTTCACTCAGAGAAAAAAAAAATATGGATAGAGTGCCACTGCCAACATGAAAGGCCACATTTTTAAAGGCATCAGGCATCTAAACATGCACAGCTGGTGGGATTTTTAAAAGCAGCTAGGAAACTTAGACATATTGAGAGTTAGGTGACTAAACACTGTTGAAAAATTTCACTAGATGACTACAACTTTAGCTGCCTAAATAACTTTAAAAATTTGGTCCTAGATTTGAGAGTGCCCAATTCTCCTCCTCCACACTGAGAAAGAAACCTGGCCCTATTCTCCCGAGAGATGCACAGAATACCTAATCTGCAAAATGTCTCCAAGAACTCCCTATGTGGCAGCAGAGCTCCATACCACATTTTATTATGAACTGTGACATAATGCCATAATCCAGCATCAACGGTATATAGGACAGGGGTAGGGGCGTAGCTTTCATGCTGACAAACTGGTCTCTGGCAATAGAAATAGCAACATCATCTTTTCTGTTCTGCAGCACAGAGCACAATATGCATCCCATTCTTTTTCTTCTTTTATGATGCATTAGTTTATAAGGTCACTACAAATACGCAATTTTAATGCCATCAGTGTTGTTTTAATGTTTTGTAATCATAATGTTTAATTTGCACTGCTCTTAGAACTTTAATTACAAAGCTAAATTGTACTAATATCCATTAGATACTTCTTAATTGAAGGCACATCATATGTCTGATGTCGCAGTACTAATTGGTGTAATTAAATTCTAATATGCATCAGTAGCCCATTAAAAAAGTGGATAAAACAGAGGAAGGGAGAAGTTGGTTTGAGAAACTTCACAGACCCAGAATAATCTTCACAAAAAGTGAGTGCAAGCTATACAACTAATTCATTTTATCTTTACCTGTACTTAACAAAAGTCACTCATACTGAATCCTCAGAGTCACATTTATGAACACTTTATTTCAAACAAGTTTATAGGCTCTCCTCACTAATTTTCTTATTTATGTGCTAAAATATTTTGGCTAAATTTATAGCAGCACTTGGTGCAAATGAAGGAGCAGAAGAATATATAAAGGCCATTTTTGCACACAGCCTCAGTCACACAAGACCACTCCTCTGTGAGGAGTGGATCATTGCAGTTTTCACAAAACTGACCACCCCATTCAGCTATCCAAATGTGGCCTCTCATCTCCTACACCAGTGTGTGTAATAAGAAGGCCTGACAGAGAGCTAGCAATACCAGCTTTAAACAAACTGAAGATCTCTCTACTTTGGAGGCAGTATTTCAGACATTTTTCACATCCAGAATGGATTGAAAGGAATACAGAGTACGTGAGACAAGATGAGTTCAGCAAAACAAACAAACAAACAAAGTCTTGTGGCACTTTTTGAAGACTAACATTTATTTTTCACATGAGCTTTCATAGGTGAAGTACCACTTCATCAGTTTGGAGAAAAACTTGCATTAAAAAAATTCTTACTGTATGGAAGTGAAATACATACTGTGGTTACATTTCACTGCATCAGGTCAGATTACTTCAGCAAATCAAACACTGTATAGATTCAAACACAACAACATCAGAAAGTGATGAAGTTGAGAAAGGTGAGAATCATTGTTACTATGAAAACCAAAGGAGGAGTCCTGTCATCCATTTAAAAAGTTTAATGTTTGTACTGGGAGAGTCACATGTATTGCAAGCACATATCCCTGCAACAAAGCCTGCTGCCAACTCTCCCCACATATCTACACTAATGACATCATCATAGGACCTAGTAAAAACATCTGGGGCTCATTCCCTCACTCATCCACCAATGTGATATATACCGTCATGTGCCAGCTATGCCCCTCCATCTTATACATTGAACAAACTCAACTGTCTCTGTGCAAAAGAATAAATGTATACAAATTAGACATCAGAAATAGGAATGTTCAAAAAACAATAGGAAATCAGTTAATCTCCCAAACCATTCAGTAATGGACTTACCTATAAGTATTCTAAGACACATTGGCTACGTCTACACTTAGGAAGGTTAGTTCATATTAACTTAGTTTGAATTAATTAATTAGAACAAATAATGGTTAATTTGAACTATGCTAATTCAAACTGACATGGCCCCACTAGGAATCCAAATCAAATTAGTATGTCCATGGACAGAACTTGATAGTTAGATTTAGGAAGGGGCACCATGGGAAGTGTGTCAACATGGCACCCAAGACTGACCATAAACCCACCCAATACATTGAAAGAGGAAGGCACCCTGGGAAGAGGAGGGACAAACCGTGTTAATTCAAAGTAACAGTTAGTTCAAATTAACATGGCTCCATTCAGTTAATTTGAACTAATAAGTTTAAACCATTACTTCAAAGTTAAGGGAGGTTTCTTAACTTTGAAGTAAGTGTTCATTACTTTGAATTAAGGACTTCCTTAGTTCAAAGTAATGAAAGCCCACGTAGCCATGCACTAATTTAGTTCAAATTAATTCTCATTCATTTGAACTAAATTCCAAGTGTAGATATAGCCATACACTCTAGATCAGCGTTTGTCAAACTACGGGTTGTAACCCCCTATTGGGTCGCAGACCCGAAAGGACTGGGTCATGGCACCTCTGCTGCACTGTGTGTGTGTGGGGGGGGGCAGCTGCCACTTGCTCTCCTGCCAGCCGGCGCTGCTTCTGGGAGCGGGAAGCTGCCCCTTGCTCTCTTGTTGGCTCATGCTTATCCCGGGGGGGGGGTGCTGCCCCTTTCTCCCCAGCTGGCAGAGCCATCCGTGGCAAGGGCAAGAGGGACAACCATCCTGGGCCCCATGGTTTTGGGGGCCCCACAGGACCCACACCGTGCCCCCCCCATGCTGGGGACCAGGCGAGCCAGCCAAAAGTGGCAACCCAGTTCAGCGCTGCTGGTCTGCCTCCTCTCCCAGCCACACGCACTGCTTTCGGCTCTGTGCCAGAGCAGCTGGGAGGGGTCAGAAAGCAGCCTAGGGCCTGTACCACTACCCCGCCCCAGCTGAACTGCCTCCTGCCCCCTCCCCGCTGCTCTGGTACAAAGCCAAAAGCAGTGCCCATGATTTGGTGTGTGTGTGTGGGGGGGGGGGGGCGAACCAGCAACACTGCATTGGGCTGCTGCTTTTCACCGGCTCACCAGGTCCCTGGCATGGGATGGCCAGCGCAGGGCCCTGCCCCTCCTCTGGGCTGGCCGGCCCCACCCCCGAGTGCCAGGGGTGCTAGTGGGGGCCCTGCACTCTCCTAGGGATGGCCCTATCAGATCCGAACTGGGGATGGAGGAGAAGGAGGAGGGGCTCCCTGGTTATGTCTGGTCCCTGTTGACACAGACATACACTAAAGTCGACTTAACAAGGTTGACAAAGTCGACCTTGTTAAGTTGACTTTCAGGGCTACTCCCCACAGTGTAGACATAGCCCACAAGAGTGCAAATTGGTGCTCTCACTACAAACAAACTTTAAATGGACCCCAGGACTCCTCCTTTTTTTTCATTACTAACAGTGATTCTTACCTCTCCCAGCCTCACTACCTTCTGATATGTTGTGTTTGAATCTATACAACTTGTTTGATTCACTGAAGTAATCTGACTGGATGTAATGAAATATAATCACAGCATTTATCTGTCACTTCCATATGACAAGCAAGTTTTTTTCCCACCCTGGCATCTGACAAAGTGGGACTTCATCTATAAAAGCTCATGTGAAAAAATAAATTTGTTAGTCTTTAAAAGGCCATAACACTGCTTTCTTTGGTTTGTTAAGACAATTTCAGTGCATGTGTTTGTTCATATGAAATGGTATGACAACAGCACAAAAGATTTACACAGAGAAATGTTGACTCCAGTATATGTAAACAGTTCCTAGTGTTTAATCTGACCCCTTAATTTTTTGAATAAATTTCACTCCCCCCCCCATTGGCTAATTGATGTTCAACTTGATTTAGTCTGTATGCCTGTCTTGCAAAATGGAGATGCTTGAAGGGGATACCTCTAATGTTTCTAAGAGTCTACACAAAGTTGAGTAACACAAAGTAAGCTATTTTCAGAAGTACATAGTGATGTCCTGTCAGGCAAAGAATCATTAAGTGGAATTGACAGGATGGCACAATAATTACCCTGAAACCAAGACAGTCTGATAGTTACATGTGAAAATTCTTAGATAAACATGCTTTCAAAACATATTTGTTTATAGACAATCTTCAGAGTGTTTAGGTTTCCTATCAGAGATAGCACACATGGGTACAGTCTCCTCCTGAGAAGTTAGCTTTGGATGCTATCAGAATTAACTTTTTGTCTCCAGATGAGACCAATTAAAGTATTCAGTCACCTTGTTCTTCGATTTCTGCCCAAAGCATTTGTGCTTTTGCTTGAACTTCAAAAATTGATTTCTCTATGTCATATAAAGCTTGATTCATTTTTAAATTGAAAATATTGTTTTCTTCTGGTTTATTAAGAGGAAGATTACATGTTAAGATAGCATTTTAAGACACATGAAATTAAAAGTTAACAGTGGTCCTTTAATAGAAAATGTGGAATCTTTCTAGTTTTTTTTTCAATCCCATAGTTATATTAAAATTATTTAAGTTAAAAAACCTCAAAGAGAGGGTATACCTCTCCTTTACATTTTGCATATTTTAAACATTACATTTATTGAGTTCTTTTCTGATTTACTGTCTTTATTTTCTATGTGACTTTTTCCACATGAAATTGTCTCTTAACCAGTATTTGAATGTTTGACTTGCTGTATAGGGACATTAGCTTCTCTGCACAGAATGTGACCATAGGATTACAGCTTTAAATTCAAAACAAGAATGGATAAGTTTTCAGAATTTAAAATGAAGTAACTCATACCAAGAAGGCCCAATAATATGTTCCACAGTGGACTAAAGAAGAATTGATGAACACCAGAGTTTCTCTCAGCAGCTCACATCATTACTACCCCCCTTTTTTACCATATAGTTTTTTTTTTCCTATATCCACCATGAGAGCAATTTCTCTTTACAGCATGAGAAAAAATCTTTAACTGTGGTATAAATAAATCAGAAGGATTGGCACAGTTAATTAGAAAAGAAAGCTTGCTGGATAATCATTTCAGAATTTTAATGTAGTTTTCCCTTCCCAGCCTAATACAACTGATCTTTTTTAAAAAGTTATTTTCTCTTTTTACTTGTACTTTGTCTTTACATCTCTTCTTCTCATTTCTCCATTTGTTCTACTGTTAGAACACTAATGTGTCGGGCTTGTTGAACATGCAAGGTTTGAAAAGCCTAACTTTTCCAACAATCTGAAATCAGAACTAATACTCATGAAGATGGGAGCAGTTTCTCATTCCATTGTTCAGCACCATGCACTGCAGCACAATGGCAGGTTTATCATAATAATGGCAGGATTAATAATTGAAATGTCAGTAACTGGAAAATCCTGAGGCCTGTTGAAAATTATGGAATCTACAATATTATCTTGCTGGTGGTTTTCCAACAGCCCTGAAAATCTGTTGTCATGGACCGTATTACCACATTTATTTTTGACACAGAGATTATTTTTCTTACCAGCATCTGTATCAAAATTGTTTTTGCAGAGTTATGGATACATTAATGAAAATCCAGATTGAAAATTTCAGTTGAGACTGCAGCTTGAAATTAAATATAAATTGAAAAACATTAATTTTCATATTTCAACATTACCATATATGTTTCAGTTTATTGTTACTCCAATTAACACCTACTTAAACTAAGATATCATGCTTTATGACAGCATTTAATGGAAGTAATTTATACTTAAATTTCAGTAACCATAAATATCTATCTAATGTGTTTCAGTTTTAAGTACTGGACATACAATGGCAAATCTGGTACAGTGACATTTTTTAAAATCCTAGTCTCACTTAGTTTCTACTCGCTGAGGAATTTCAATGTCAGCCTTATATATTTTTACTCATCCTCCTTGGCCTTTTCTTCTCTTGACACGTTTTGACATCAGAAAAACAACACTACACACTAAAGTATATAAGAAAGGCATTCTGACACATCACATTTCACTTTGGTAAAAAAATACACATGCACTATAGATCTGTTGACACTAACACATGGAAAAATAAACTGTTTTCTATAAAACAAACACTGGCAATATAAATCTATTGTATAATTACAATTAAATATCTGCAGTTATGAATTACTGAGTCGAAACAGTGATAACAAATAACTAATTATGTGATATTCTTGAAACAACTTTTCAAATGTGAGCATATAAATTCATATTTAGACAGCTAAATACCTGACTGTGAACAACTGGAGCAGCACTTAAGTTCTTAGGTTTAAAAACTAGATTCACTTTTCTTGAGTCTTTGTTAAGCATGAACAGTATGCCTGGTACCATACAATGAATGAAGGAATGAATAAATAAATAAATGCAGTCACAATCTATCCTCTTATGATTTATTATTTAAAAGACAATATCTGGTGAGATGCAAGTAGTGATTTAAAAAAAAATAAACCTGATATTGGCACTACTTTGACTTACACTGATAGTTGTGATCCTCACAGGAAAAAATAACCAAAACCAAGACCAAACCAACTAAACAACAAAGAAAAGGGGAGGGGGGCATGCGACCTGTGGACTACTGAAGTTCTTTAGAATCCTTGCCATTTCTAGGTGAATGAAATCATTCAAGGAGTAGGACAATCATGTGACTCTCTGTCTAATGCAGGCGTCTCACAGTTAAATCACCATGAGGGCCACACGAGGAGTACATTAGCCCGAAGGCCGCACCACTGAAACCTTTTCATACAATATTGCAAATATTAGTAGTGATAGTGTCATTGTGGGCCACAGGAAATAGCTTTTGGGGCTGCATGCGGCCCACAGGCCGCGTGTTTGAGACCCCTGCTCTAGTATATGTTGCTTACTTCAGCTAAATTAATATCCCTTTCTTTAAAGCCCCTCATGCACTATTAGACAAAACACGCTGATTGCTGATCTCCATGGTGAATCACTACATACAGCAGGCCAAGTCCTGAGAGGTGCTGAACATCTTTCCCTTCTATTCAAATCACTGGGATAGGGTCAATTCCATGCCTGTTACTTTCAGGACCAGATCAAGGCCTGTGGGGGGGACAGACTTTGTAGGCCCCCCCATTATCCCCTCCCTGTGCTTGGGGGTGGGTATGGTCAGGGATGCTGAGGCCCGAGCCAGTGCAGTGGAGGAGTTTGGGGGTGGCTGCAGCCAACACTGCTGCTGGCTGGCGCTGCTGCACAGACAGGGGTGCACTGCTGCTGGGAAGGGTATTCACACTGTCACAAGCTGACACTGCTACTAGAGGCTGAGGAGGGGCTGGCCAGAGGCTGTGGTATTTGTGCTCAGCCTCTGGGCTGGCTGGCGAGCAGGCTAGCCAGCCCAGGGGTTTGGCAGGCAGCCTGAAGGCAAATGCAGCAGCTTGCCTCTCAGGCCATCTGAGCTGGATTTTGAGAGTGCCTGTGGGGCCTCCCTTTAGGACAGGGCCAGGGGCTGCATCCCCTAGGATCCCTGACTTGATGCAGCCCTGGTTTCTTTTCAAGTTACAAACTGTTCAAAGACCTTCTGGTCAGAAGTTTTGTGATTTATTTCACCACGGTTTAAGATAGTACCTGTTTTCCCAGGAATGCAGGGGACTGGACTTGATGACCTCTCATGGTTCCTTCCAGATTCTATGATTTTATGTTTTATCTACCACCTATACAAACTCATGTAGTTCTATATTTACAGTAGCAAACAATTCTGAGTTTAGCCAGGGACAAAGGAAACTCTCTCTCTTTTCTCCTACAAGATCTCACTGGACTTGGGCTGTAACTCTGCAGCCTGCTAGTGTCTCTATTCCTCGCCAACTACTTCCTTCCTGTTTGTTTGTTTGTTCTTTCGAAAGAAAATCTCTTGGGTAATGGCTAATTATCCTTTGGGCTCTGTTCAAATATATCCCAATCAGGAACAGTTTTTTCCTAATCAGAGCTACTCCAGAGCAACTACTTGTAGTTTCAATGGCTAGAGTGCTACATCAGTTGTTTCCCAGCATTCTGTCACAGGCGCTCAGCACCTCACAGAATCATGGCCAAAGAATTTTAAGGTAGCATTTGAACAGAGAAAGTGCTAAGTTTTTAATTGGGGAGGGCTAATAAGGCAAATCTAACCACCACAATCATAGCACTTTTATACAGATGAGAGAGAATGCTCATACACTCTTCACCAGTGACTATCAGTGTTATTTATTTTCTTGGGTACAAGATGCTCACATCAGTCTCAAATACTCATGAATAAACTGTATTTGGCGATTTCAAAAGGAATACAAATAGATTTGTTTACCTTTTCTTGTTATTTCATTATAATTTTATTATACAGAAGCTAATTTCTTTTAATTCTTTTTTTTAAAAATAGAAATAAGAATTTTGAGGCCTCAGTAGGTGGTTGTGCTATTTGTAAATTTACTGGATTCCAGCTGTGCATATGTATTGTCAGTGTTCCAGGCAAAACCCTGAAGGAATGAAGAAAAAACACACTGATTGATTATGGGTTTTTTTGTTATTTGGGAAGATACATCAGCACAATACTGTACATGAAAAACTGGACCAAGAAGCATAAATAGACAGACAAATGTATGCAGTACTTTTTTTGTTAAGTGACACCATAGTGGTATGATAATCCAGTGTGTTAATAATCATCAAATTGGTATTTCCAATTGTTGTTAATTTTAACATCCACTCACACTTTCTAAGCTTTAAAGGACATTCAGAAATGTGCTCCCTTACTTACCAGCCAACTTTCTTTGACAATCTTAATCAGATTGTGTTAAGTTAGTTTTGACAGAAAAAAAAAATATTGCCTTGCTTAGTTTTAAGCCTTTAGTTTTTCTTGGTTTTCAGCATTAAATCATGTAACATTTAACACTGAGTACTGAAGAAAATTAATAGAAAAATATAACTTTAGAGATTTTTTGAACCATCCCACAGAACCAAATAAACCTATAATGAGTATGACTTTTTCTAATAAGTTATTATTATTTTAACAAGACTATATTTAGAATTCTATTGGTTTTGGCACTAGTAAATTCAACAGGACTTTTCCCACAAGAGAGAGTCCTTGCAGGAATAAACTTTAAAGTGGATTCAACCTGATTAGTATTTTCTAAGACCAGAACTGCATGCTCAAAAATTTACAGAGTTTTAGATGTCCAAACTCCTGTACATCTATCCAAAACTGTCATGTGAAAATATGACAGTCAGCAGGTTGAGTTTCTGGGAATTCAGGCATGTAAAATTGTGAACATACAATGTTATATTCTTAAATGTAGAGAGCCCTCAAAAAACTCACTTAAAATTTTTAACTGTGACAAGGAATTTAACACTATATTTCAGGCAAGTTGTATACAATTTCAAATTCCTTCTTTAGCATTAGCTAATGTAGAACTGTCTGAAGAAAAGGAATAGCAAGTGGTGTAACTCAGCCATTGAAATGGTGATTACACAGTTGTTTAAGATGTTAATGAACTGTGTGTGCACCATAGTACCCAACTCTTCAAACATCAGACTCAGAAATAGACCAGGCAAATTAAGTTACCTTGCATATTATCCAGCACCTAACTATGACAGTTGAACCATCTTTCAGTAAACTTAGGCTCATTACTGTGATTACTTGTGATTCTCTCAAAGAATTTGGCATTGTCAGAGTGTTAAAGTTTGGCATGATGTAATTGGTTTCTTCCTCATGATACTGTAACTGTGAGCATCGTTTTTATTCTTACATGTCTCAAGAACCTTTTCTACTTCTACTTTGCCTTTTTCAATAAGTTCCAATAATAGATGCCCATGACATCTGGCTATTTCTGCTGCAACACTACAAACACGAATGGTATTCTGTGTAAGCTAGTAAAAAGTAAATCAAAACACTTTGTGCAAGAGAATATGAAGAGAACTGAAATGTTGTCATAGGACAAAGGTATCTTTTTGCTTTACCTTGACATTTCTCATAATTAAACATTAAGCCTAAAGCAACACATTTATTTTCATGCTAGACTACACTGATCCTGTGCTGGTTTGTTACAATAGCTGTATTTTGTTATACCAAACAATTGCATATCTGAATTATCTGATGCATATACTTTTTATTCTTTGCAAGCCGGCATACCACTTTGAAGACTGAACTGCCTGTGTGTTTTGGTCAATGAGAGAATAAAATATTAATACAAGTTCAGACTTTTCACAAACATCACTAGGATTAAATTAAACACAAATAAGAATTCTGACAGCTAAACTAACACCTATGACGCTTGAATATGACCACTAGCACAAGCTATGCTTGGTTCAATATTAACTGTGAAAGCACTTATTTAGCAGCTGTGAGTCTCAATTAACCTACTTATTTAAAATGAGGATAAGTAAACATATCTTCATCAAAGTTTTGTGAGATTTCATTAACTGATGAAATTAACTGATCCACTGATCTTTACACATACAAATCACTGCTTCAATGAGATTAAAATACAATGTCCTATGCACTGCAGTGGAGCTGAATTAGTCTCACAGAAGATAAGAAATGTGAGGTTGGCAGAGAAATAAAATAGGCTAGTAAGTGTGTGCGCATGCACATGCCCCTGCAAAAGGTTTTGGTAGCCCTGTGTTCAGCTTTGCACACCTTAAGGTCACCTGGTTTTCCAAATATATGAGCAGTCATACTCCTTCATGTTGGATAACCAAAAATCCCTAACAAGGAGCCTGGTGGCACTTTTAAAAATTAACATTTATTTCTTGCATAAGATTTCATGGGAGAAAAATCCTGTTTTGTCTTTAAAAGTGCAAGGTCTGACAAAGTGGGATTTACCCCCATGAAGGGTTATGCGATAAATAAATGTGTTAGTCTTTGAAAGTACTCCAGATTCCTTCTTTGTTTTGCTGGACTAGACATGACTACCCCTTTGGAACCAAAGGCCTCTAGTCATTTTATTTTATTTTTTTTTTAATATGAAGTAAATATCACCTATTCCAAAAAGGTGTCATTTCAACTTTCTGACTAATTTCTTGCAGCATGCTACTCTGGCAGGGGTCTGCAGGAGATAGTAGAGGTCTCTTGCACTCAAAGAGAGTTTTCTGTGCTCAAGGGACAGTATGGAAGAAAACATCAATTTCCATATAACCTAGAAACCTGATTTCCATTGGAAAGGTATGGGATTACAAATGAGATCCTAAATGGGTTCACTGAAGCGATCGTTCTTGTTAAGCTCTTTAGCTTCAGAACAATCCAGTATAACCTAGTATCTAGTGCAATTAGGTGTACACCGCACCACATCTTAGAATATGAAGTGTGAATAGTAATGCCTACCAAAAAACTTTGCACTTTAAGTCCCTCATCTGGTCTTTGCACGTGGGAACTAAAAGGTTCCTTCTTCACATTAATGTAACCCTGAAGATAAAACTAGGAAGCTTTCAGTTCACATCCAGTGACTCTACATGGGAGGATTACAGCACAACTCTAGTGAAAACTGGTATTTACTTTCTTATCATCCAAACTTTGGGCAATGTAGACAAGTACTAATACTATGAATCATGTTAAATTTTGTATTTAAAATTTGGTTTTATCTGGAATTTTAGGAATCTAGTGCAATACCCCAGACCCATTTACCACGTTTCCTTTTGATGTTATTATGTATGCAATGAGAAGACATCACTCCTTAAGAAATATTATACTCAGACATCTTCATAAAAAAGGTTAATCATTTCCAGTATATTTGTCTTTAAACTATGCTTCCTGGCTTTTTAAAATGCTAAACCCATCATAATGTGACTTTTTCCATAAAATAGTTCCAAAGGGGTGGCCGTGTTACTCTAGTTCAGCCAAACAAGCAAGGAGTCCTGTGGCACTTAAAGAGTAACAAATGTATTTATCCCATAAGATTTCATGGGAGAAAATCCCACTTCATCAGACTCATTGAAGATGGGGAAAACTTACAGAATGGGAGGAAAATAAATGCAGGGAATCAGGTCATACTGTAACAGCAGCAAATCAAAGCAGTTATTAAGATTCAAACACTGGGCAACAGCACATAGAGGAGGTTGAAGTCAAATCACCTGTTGTAATGGGGAAAGAATCCATAGTCATGATTTAATCCTGCTTTCACACAAACAAATTTGTAAATCAATTCCAATTCTGCAGTTCCCCTCTGAAATCATGATGTATATAACATCATCCATAACACATCATGACTTCAAAGAGAAACTGCATTAGTCTTGATGTGCTATACTGTTTTCTGCCTAAGCAAGTAGCCTTCTTGAGCTCTACATTTCCCATCCTCATTCTGGTTGCTGGGTTTCAAGTGATGCTAGGAGCTAATTGGATCTGCATTTTGAGGTCCAAGAGAGATTTTTCTCCTATGGCAAAACTGTTAAACTGTTGTGTTGTTATTTTTACCTTCAACTTGGCACCAAGACGTCTGTTGGGGTATGTTAATTTACAACTGTCCTAACTCTGTTAGCATTTCAAAGAATTTGGTGGTTACTGAGTATCTGATTTGAGGACCTATGACCCAACGGGGGATCTGGGCACTGGAGCTGAGGATTTCACCATATGGTGAGGAAGCTGGCTTCATGTCTCACATAACTTGTGGTTCCCCTCACCTTATCTGTCTCTGGAATGGACAAGGAGAGCAGGCCCACAAATCAGAGTGCTGACAATGTCCATGGGCAGGTCAGAGGATATAAAAAGAACATGGCTTTCACTCACCCTCAAGTTAATAATGCGCCAACAATCTTGGTGCTACCTGAAAGCCTTGTTAGACCTTCAGTGCTGAGCAGTCTGAGTAGTAATGATGTAATGTTTAAAACAAAACACCCCCCCCACACACACACCTGCGGATTCTGCATTTAAGTATATTTCTGATGTTTGGATTTCAATTTCACCATGTCCACATCCAAAAGTATTATTCTGTTTAACAGGATTTGTGTGGTTTTGGGATAGAAGGATTCATACACAAAGCTC
Organism: Podocnemis expansa; assembly: GCA_007922195.1. NCBI lineage: Eukaryota > Metazoa > Chordata > Testudines > Podocnemididae > Podocnemis > Podocnemis expansa. The sequence continues at coordinate 43,456,769 of ML681966.1, read as the reverse complement.
AACTGACCATAGAAGGTTGAACCCTTTTCATTAGCATTTTCCCTTACGCACCTAATTTTCTTCATTCTTCTTCTAGTCTCTTATTTAGGTTTTACTTAGCCCAGTCTTTCCTTTTTTTGTTCACTGCGCAATTTCAAAATATTTCATCTGTCTCCTCTCTCCTTTTTCCCCCCCTATGATTTCCCCAAAGCAAAGCAAGAACTCAGCAACATTTGAGAATATCACGTATTAAATGTATTAAACTCAGATGAGGTTAAAATTAGACCAAGCATCTTCCCCTATTATACACACAGACAACATACAAAAACACATCTGAATTTATTCTCTATCTCATGTATCAGAAATTTCTTGTTATTTTATTCTAGTGTCAGTCACTTTACAATTGACTCCTTTGCAAAGTAGAACAGTATGCTTCTATAGCAGGCATCACCAACAGACCATTTTTTGGTAATTGACTGTCATATTTCATTGGGAATGGCTCAGTTTTTGGTTAGTTCCCCCTTGTCATAACATATTTACCCAAAGATGGAAAATGTCTTTATGTCATTTCAGTGACTTTCATAGTACTTCAATGGGCCAGAGAGAGAGCAGCACACAGTTGAAGAAGAACAGCAGTGCATAGCAGAAAATACAGAACCCCATCACATTAGTGGGCCCGATTCTGATATTACCTACCCTTGTAGATTAGGAACAACTTCACAGGCCATCAGTGCAGTTACACTAACATAAAACTAATGGAAGTTAACAGAATCAGGTTCAGTAATTTTGTGTAGACTTGTGGAAAGTGTCATGTAGACTCAACACTTGTGGCTTATAAAAGGGAATTCTCTGAGTCACAATAGCAATTGAAATTAGGAGCGGTATGTGTTGACTTTGAACCTGAACTATGAGATGCTAAAGTCTTCTGATAAAGTCCATGTTCTGAACTCCCATTTTATTCAAGTTGAAATTGTGTTGTGTAGCACATTACTACATCTTTCACAGTGCCATATCATTGAAACAGTAATCAAAAGTAAGGAGTGTGCTGACATTGAAGTCCAAATGAAGTTTTAAGTACATTCTATTTAAAGAAAGGGCAGAGAGGAAAGTAGTTGCAGAGGCAGCTAGAGAGAGGTCACAGTTTTTATTTGAATACATACTTCCTTTCCTTCCTAAAGTGTGCATTATGAGGTTTATCCTCCTATCAACAGCATAAAGATATAGGTCTTACCAAATCTGATGCATGTGTGTGAACTACACGCCACAGGAAATATTACAAGTGACTGACAAACCCACTTCATTTAATGCAGAGACCTGTCATAACGACCACTGGCAGGAAAAATTAATACTGGCCATTGATTCTAATTTCAAATACATTTATGTAAATGGATAGATAAAATTCAATATCCATTTATTTTGAAATGTCTATAGCTATTATACTTGGATGACTTCATTTTATGTAATTCTTCTGTCTACTCACCTGAAAATTTCAATGGCCATAACAGCAAAATGCTACTTTAAATACTACTACTCTTTCTCCTCACTTCTCCTTTCTCTGTCACTATCACAAGTTGAAATGATATGACAGGGTGGTTTAATGGCAATGGTTCTCAACCTTTTGTGGGTTGAGATATGCTTGGTGGCACATCACAACCCTATAAGACACAGCAGCCTGCCTCCTCCAGGCCAGATCCAGCCATCTCCCTGGCTCTCCATGACACACATTGTTGTGTGGCAATACTATAATATTTGAGAATCAATGGTTTATACCACATACAAAGGTTCATACTAGGAGTCACTGTCAAGCTGTCTTGCAGTGACTGAAGAGTGAGAATGTCAAGAACCAGGGCACAAGCTCCAAAATTAATGATTCACGAACTGTAACCACCATCCCCTGCTCTGTCTTGCCACACAGATAATCCTACCTTTGTGAGAGATGGTCCTTTGCACCAAGGATCACAGCAATATCCAGTCCAATCACTTACCCCAGATCAAATGCACTTTAATTCTCATAACAAAAACAATGATTGTAGTCAAATTTATAACAAAACTACCTAAAGTTTTATTCTACAGGGAAAGGAAACTGGAATTATTTACAAGGTTAAAGTAGGTAAACATTTTGAGACAGTGAGGGGGAAATGAGTTCCAACATTAAGTTTACCAATCAGTAAGACAGATTTGTGTAAGTAGTAAGCTACTGTGTCATTTAGGACTGTCCAGGCTAAGCCCTGGAGATCTTTATGCCTCATGAGCCTTACCCCATAAAGTCCAAACACCATACAGTACCTTGTTAGGGATTTTTATTCCTTTCTACCGGCACTCCTGGTGGACTGGTGCCTACTGCTGATAAACCCTCACAGCTGAGCCCAGATGTCATAGCTGGACAACTAACTACCAACTCTAAAGACCCATCCATTTGCCCAATTTTCTGTGGCCTACTCAGTGGAAGAGGTAGAGAGATGCATCATCATCAAAAAAAAAAAATATCCTGGCAAACCAGAAAACCTTGATGGCATATTCCCTGAGTTCCCAGATAATCTGGGTGTACTTGCTAACTGCTGTCTTTACCAACATCCATTTCTCAGGGAGATCACTAAAAGAATGGAAAAGCAGCAAAAAATAGAGACATTCTGAAATGAGGAAGGGACTCATTTGTCATGAAAATTTATAGAACTATAGTTCTTTAATGGCTACTATAAGCTATTGGAATGACTATTTTTCAGAGTGAAGCCAGTGCTTGAGGAACTAGTCTCCAAAGAACAAGATGTCTGAAGAGCAGGCAGCAACTGTTGTGACCAAGTCTTTACACTGACTGTCTATACAGAAGTCATCTGCCAACGCCAACTTAAAACAGCAACAGTGTTTATTTGTCTTAGTTTGGTATACAATACAGTATGGTGGGAAGGAGCTCTAATACTTGCAATAGGCATGCCCTGTTGCCCTACAATTAAGCTCATCACAGAAATTCTGAGCAACCATAGATTCACAGTTTATCTTGATGATGTTGTTGAAGACTGAACCATAGACACTCTTCAGTGGTCCCTTCTAGCTCTAGCACTTTTCAACCAACATCCTCCTACAAGTTTATGTACAGAGATGACATCATGCTGGCTACTCAGACTTATTAATTTAAAACTCAGAAAAAGATTCTAAAACATGATCCAAAGCACTATTTTGAGGCCAGGTGATTAAAGCTAATTGCCTCAAAAACAGTGGTCTCAGTTTTCCATCTGAATATTACCCAGGCCAAGACGACAATCTCTCTAGGTCACCACTGAGACAATCATAATCTGAAGTACATGAGGCTAGCCCTGACTGTCTGCTCAGCTTCTGTCACCACCTTGAACAAAACAGAAGAAAACTACATCCAGGATCAACATCATAACAGCGCTGTGCAGGAATATCTTCGGAAAGAGACTCTTCAAACATTGACATTTGCCCCAGAGTCCATTCTATGGTAATATACTGGAGTGGAAGTTCACACATCATTTTAGGGGACACTGAAATTAACAATGCTAATCATGGGACAAGCAGCATTCTCACATCAATGCCACTTATGTGGCTAATAGCACTGACTAATATTGTACCAGCAAATATACAACAAGACAGTTGCTTTTACAGTTAGAAAGTATATCAGGTCAAGCCAAATATCACACTATTGCCCTTGGACCTGCCCCTTCACCACTGACTTAAATAAAATAAAATAAAATAAAATCCTTCTAGTCTCATGCTACCGCACTCCTTATAGAAATTAAGGATGCTCACAGAAGATGGTCTCAATCCTGCCAAAGTACCAAAACAAAAAACTAATAGCTGATCCAATTGTCTAAGTGCCAGGCTTCTCTTCCCCATGGTGCACCTGGACAGATCTAAACCAAATACACACCCAACATGGAAGTTGGGAATATTTAAAATGGAATTGCTGAACTGTGGTTCACATTAGTTGGCACATCATCACTGACAATTGCCTGACATGTAGAGCCCTGCATGGATACAAATAAGTGGATCCGTATCCAACCTGCATCCGCAAGAACTGGTCTGCGGGTATCCGTGTTGTATTAGCAGATGCAGACATAATGCGGATATCTGCAGGTCTCTAGCTCTGTACAGATAAAAAAAAATCTGCATCTGCAAGAAATGGTCCGTGGATATCCATGCTATGATATGAGTCAGCAGTGTGCGCTTGCTGCCAGAAAGGCCAATGGCATACTGGGCTGCATCAGAAGAAGTGTTGCCAGCAGATCGAGGGATGTGATCATTCCCCTCTATTCTGCACTAGTGAGGCCACATCTGGAATACTGTGTCCAGTTTTGGGCTCCCCACTACAAAAAGGACATGGACAAATTAGAGAGAGTCCAGAGGAGGGCAACAAAAATGATCAAAGGGCTGGAGCACAAGCCCTATGAAGAAAGACTGAAGGAACTAGGCTTATTTAGCCTGCAGAAGAGAAGACTGAGGGGGGAATTTGATAGCAACCTTCAACTACTTGAAGGGTTGCTCCAAGGAGGAGGGAGCTCGACTGTTCTCGGTAGTAACAGAGGGCAGAACGAGAACCAATGGTTTCAAGTTACAGCTGGGGCGGTCCAGGCTGGATATTAGAAGAAACTTCCTTACTCGGCGAGTGGTGAAGCATTGGAATAAGCTGCCTAGGGAGGTGGTGGAATCTCCATCTCTGGAGGTGTTCAAGGCCCAGCTGGACAAAACCCTGACTGGGATGATCTAATGGGAGTGGTCCTGCTTTTTTTTAGCAGGGGGTTGGACTAGATGACCTTGTGGGGTCCCTTCCAACCCTATGATTCTATGTTGTATCCGTGGATGCGGACATAAGGCAGATATCTGCGGATATCCATGGATTCGCAGGGCTCTACTGATATGCATTCACCCTGGATGGGTCAGAACCATAACATGAGTACCTCTTCTATGGACTGGATAAGAGACTTTAATATCCAACATTAGGTATTCCATTGCTTTCACTGTTTGAATAGCACTGTAAAAAGAAAATTCCCTTCTCTTTCTCTGAGCTTTGCATGAGTCCTCCCCACCCCAATAAAGATGAGTGAAGTCCTTTAGCCTCTTTAAAGTTCTATAGTTGTCTGTCTGGTTTTGATAGATCTTTTTCATAGACAGGACATAACACCTGTCAACCCCAGTTAATGACTCTCTCCAAGCTGGTAATTTACACAGTTACTGAGGTTTCCAATGTAAATGTTCAAATATTACCTTATAATAAGGAATACAAATTATGCAAGTGACATTAATGCTTGTGGCAATTTACAAACATTCCATAAAGTAAAATCACAAACTTTATAATTCTAATACCTATTTAACAGTACTAACACCTCTGATTGTCACATTTAGATACTGGATCCTTAAGATCATGACTATGAAGTCCTACATACAGATAACTAAGTCACATCAAATCACATCAGCTATGCTACAATTTAACAATGCCTTCCTAAAACATATTATTCATTCACTGTTCTTTCAATTCTTTGACAATCTCCACATCTGCTATACCATCAAATCATAATCACACTAGGTCCTGTGATAAAAGATTATTCTTGTGGATATCTCAGCAACATAAATTACAAATTAAATCAGAAAGAAGGAAATTATCAATTTCTTGTAAGGTAGCTGTTTTAAGGAGGTATTTTATCAGAAGGCCTATAGTTTATTAGAGAATAAAATGACAAAAGATTGTTGATAAGACAGTTAAGATTCAGGCTATATTTACATTTGAGGGAGAGGGGAGTTTTTAATTTAGCATAACACCAGGTCCTGCTCACTTTACTCAAAATCAGTATCATTATACTAATATGAATCTGGTGTAACAATCAGTCTCATACATCCAAGTATCATTAATATTCAAATATGGATACCATTCATGTGTGTTTGTACTATTCAAGTATGCAATACTGTATTAAATATTTACAATATGTTGCATAAACCAATGTTATTTGACAAATTACTTCATGTAATGGTTATTCTTGTTTTAATTAACAGAGCATACTTACATGTGCCTTAATGTTGCATAGAAAGAGATAATCTTCCTCCAATGAAACAAAATCTTTTTTTCTAGTAATCTAAATCCAGAAATCTTATTTGACAAGGTAAACCCTACTACAATTTTAGAGCCTCTCTCAGCAGCTATGTATATTCAGAATGCACAAATTATAAAAAAAATTCTTAATTTTTGGTTAACAAATTTCATGGATTGATCGTGTGACTTCATCTTCAAGTATTAATGTCACATTACCCCTGTTTTGGTACAATGAATCAACTAGCCAACTGAGTAGGCATTCTGTGTTTGCTCCCCACAACCAAAGAACTGATCAACACCAATATTTGGTAAACAGAAAGCTCACTGTTCATAAATCAGCCACTCATGATCTGGTATCTATGAAACTAGGACTACAGATTTCTGCACTTTGAGGAAGATCCCTGATGAGTTTGTGCAGAAAGGTGGTGCTGAAGGACCTAGGGATAGTCACATGAACTATCTACATAATAAATATAAATTACAGCTGGGAAATATTCTAAAGAACCATATTTCTGGCCCTCCCTATTGTAGCCTTTGACTATATCCATATTTAGCCTCCATGCATATATTACTCTATTATGTATATGTTTCTTTATAAGTTTAAGAATTCTTGGTTCTATAGTATAAATAGGCATAACTTTTGTGTTACAAGCTGATATGAAAGGGACCTACTGGCCTTGCTGTAGAAATAACAAGTCTGTATGCAATAGCTTTGCAATAAGATGTAGGAGTAGCTGTGCAGTTACAATATCGGTCAAAGGTGGATCTTTGTTCCACAGTCTCTGATGAAAAACCTTAAGATAAGCTATTTTGGATCATAATATATAGGTCAACAGCTGAACAACAACTTGAGATGAGACCCTTGACATTTTTGGTAGAATCCCACAAAATTTGTAAATAAGGAAAGGGGAAAGGTGATGAATATTTTAGTAGGGAAAATACATCAATTATATGCACAAACCCCTTAACCAATGACCTACAGGTACCCTGACAATTTTTGAGGTCATGACCCATATTTGGATAAGGAAGAATGAGATAATTTACTTTATTTTTCAAGGGGTATAAAGGCATAGGGCTTGTTATATGTGAGAAAGAAGAATTTAAGGCCCTAGGATTTGGGAGAGAATTTGAAGCTGCCATTTCCTCAGGTCTCAGGCTCAACTTTCCCAAGAAAAGATCTTCACAGATCCACCTGCTTGCTTTTGCTTAGCTAATCTTTATTGTTTTATCTAGTTAAGTACATTAGGGTTGCTAGGCTCTACATTCCAATCGAAGCATCAACATTCTTACTCCAGGGGAGTATAAGCATAAGCAACTGTAAACTATTTTATAGAAAGCATAACTTGTATCCTGTTATCGACTGTACAGGATTTCCTAGATGCATTGATGTGTATACTAATTTTCATTGTGCATTTATTCAGTTAATATCCTTATCAATTACATGCTTTATGCTGTTAGCAATAAAGAATTTTTATAAGATACCTTAAGAATCCATGTGACTCTGATCATTTCCTGGGGAGGTCTATGGTTTCAATCTTGATTTATCTGTGGTCATGTTTGGACTAGAACCAACATCCTTTAAACCAGCTTGATAAAATCCACATGACTATTCAAAATTCGAGAGCACCTACAGAATTTGGCTACACTATAGTCTTCAGGTTGCTGTATTATTAAATAGTGTGATCACCTTGCTCACAAAGTAGAATCTTTATTTTGGCAAGAAACTGGGGAAAATAATTTAACAGAAGCACCCCAAAGTGCTAAACATTGCTTCTGCAGTCTACTGAGGTGATTGACCTGCTCGTTAAACTAAACTTGCACAGTCAAAGTTACAGGTGGTCAGCAGTCTCAATGCTGTGCTAGCACCAGCTGCAACAAATCAGTCTCTCTCTCTCTCTCCCTGCTGAGTTGATTATAGTGAATTGAGCATTGCGATCCAACACTGGCTATATGTGAAAGTTTTTTTTTTTTTCTTTTATAGGTTCACCAGTAAGTGTGTATTTGGGTGAGTACATGCATAAGGACCCCTTTGCAAAAACAGAGTTCTCCTGAAGAGGAGACTTAGGTATTTGTGGCAGATACGAGATTTTAGAAAACTATTCAAAAGGCTATTATATTCAGATGTTGAGATGTGCCAGGTGCTATGGGCACCTCAGATAGTTATAGATTATTTTATCAGTAAATAGTGTATATGCCTGTGTGTTCCTCACTCTGTGTGTTTCCTGTAGAATCTAGAATCAATGGGTGGGAGGTAGGAATGAGGAAAAATTACTGCAAATTAATGGTACTTGTTATGAAGCTGGCCAGCTCTTTGAAGATTTACCTCTTGGGTGATCATTCCCTGGTTTTACTTTACATGATGACAAGTTCTAAAGGTGTAGCTGTGTTAGTTCAGCAAAAACAAAAAACAAACAAGGAGTTTGGTGGCACTTTTAAAGGCTAACAAATTCATTTATCACATGAGCTTTCATGGGAGAAAATCCCACTTCATCAGATGCTTGAATGGGGGTGGGGAGAACTTGTAATTCAATTGTGTGCTAGCCCAAACTGCAACAATTAGTAACTTGTAAATTTCAATTTCCCCCATTTTTAAGCATCTGACAAAGTAGGATTTTCTCCCATAAAAGCTCATATGATAAATAAATTTGTTAGCCTTTATAAGTGCCACAAGACTCCTTGGTGGTTTTATTTTGTTCAGGAAATTAAGAGGCAAAAATGAGAATTACTGAGATAAGCACGGTGAATTGCGACAATCCTGCAGCCCCGAAATGTGTTTTGGACAGAAAAGAACCGGATTCTCAGCCTGGGAAAGGTAAACACTGTTGAACCCCAGGTTTGTGATGCAACTGTGATGGACTGGTGACACCCACCAAGGAGATGGACACCAATTTTCAATAGGCAGAATTTTATAGTGGTCTCATAAAGGCATACAACAAAATAGCAACAAAAATGCCTATGTGGGGGGAATAAACAGCTAAACAGTGAAAAGGACTATGCAAGCTACAAGTGAGATAATAAACAGCTATGTAGTAAAGGGACTATACAAGGTACAAATGAAAACCACACTTAAACACTGCATAAATGGGAAAAACTACACTTATAAACAATGCATAAATGGAATTATAGAGAAAAGAAAAAAGGGAAGAAAGAAACAAATCGAGAGAGGTAGAATAGCTGTATCAGTTTATAATACCTGTCCTAACACAATAGTGGAACCCAAAGTGAGGAGGCAGACCAGCTGCAGCATCCCAGTACATAATCGTTCGGCTGGCAATTCGAGTACACCCAAAAGTCTCGCGGGCGGGAGCTCCCTGTCTCGGTTGGGGGATCAGTCCGACTGGTTTGTGACATGCCCTTAGCATTCGAGGGTGGGAGAACACTCGAGCCAACTGAAGCAGGGGCTTAAATAGCGTACTGCATGGCCAGACTATAAAATAGCCAATTGGAAGGGAGGTACAGGTCAGGACCAATGATAAAACTGGGACCCCGGACAATGATCCCTCCTTCATGGTGACGGGGGTGTGGAGAAACTGTTCAGGGGGATAGAAACTCACCCCCCCCCCGACACAAGGTTAGGGAGGTAGAAACTCACACAGGAAATTGAGGCCCATCAAGGGAGATCGATCCTTAACACTCTTCCCCTTGAGCTGGATAGCCCGGAGATGAGACCCATCGGGGAGATACTTAACACTCCTCCCTGTGAGCTCCATAGACAAGAGGGCTACGGTGGGGGGGGGGCGGGGGGGCCATTATGTCTGCCACCTCCGTTGACAAATACTAGAGTCCCAAGTCCTTAAGATCCATGAGGCATCCATGAATGCAAGAAAGGTGAAGTTGATTCCCAGAATTGTGGCAATATTGCTATTTTGTTACTGAGTGGACAGGAGTGCTTGTAGACAGGCAGCTGGTCTGCTGATGAGGCATGTCTTGTTAAAACTAAGCAGCATTTTCAAGGTTTAAACTCAGAATGATTAGTTTTGCAGGGGATTTCTAGCCCCTATGCCACAAGTTCTGTCTCCCTCCTCTTTACCAACCCAGTTTTGGCTCATGAACCTACAGATGAGAAATCTTTACACAGACTACTGAATAATATAAATTTAAGACGTATAAAAGAAACAATGGGAGTTGAAGTCAAAAGTACATTTGTTTAATCTTGTCAGCATTAATTTATAACACAACATTTAAAAGAACCAAGATTTAAACCATTTTCCCCCACTGCACAAAGTGCCAGATAAAAATCTTTTCAATAATAGTATTTCATTTCAAGTTTCACCAGTCCATTTAGTTCTGATATTACAAGAAGACTATTAACTTTATAATCTTGTGCTGAATGTTGATGGATTCTGACAGCTGTCACTGAGAAGCTGAAAGGGATGAGACTTTCAAGTTGAATAAAATGTGATTTTATTGAATAAGGGTGAAATTTATTTTCCCTACAGAAGTCCCAAGAAACAAGCTGTACATGGGTGACAGGTAGGTGGGATGAGGAATTGAAATCTATTTCCTTACCTCCTCCTCACTGCATGTTTACTTCTGAATGGGGAGGTGGAGCCCAAACCCTTATGACAGTTACTCTAGACTATGTACTAGAAGAGTAACTACAATCTCTGTATACCACTTGTACACCTGGAGTTGGGGATCTTTATAGACCTGAATACAGGTCTCATGATCCCATGATGTCCTTCCTCATGTTAGTCTCTGTTGTCAGGCCACAATGTTTGAAGAACCCAGAAGTAGCCCACAACCCTACTCCTAACAGCCCTATTTAGGTGGTGCAGTGGGCCCTCCATGGGCTTTTCACTAGCATTCTGTATCAGTGGTGATTTCCACTATACTAGAACACAAAAAGTATTAAAAGAAACACTCCCTATCTCTCAAATATATCCTATGCAAACTGCAGTTCCACTTCTGATCACTGCAGATAATTCAGTAAATTTTAATTATCTCACCAAGGAGTTCTGTTTGTTTCAGAGGTAGATAAGTTTACTAAAGAAAATATGCACATAGTGAAGAAAAAGAATTTCCAAATACCTACACTCAGGTTGTCAATAAATTAATACTTGCACTGACATTCTCATTTTAGGGATCAGCTTGGTGCTTAATCTGCTCACCACAGTATGTTCTTATCTGTAACAATAGAATCATTACATTATTGATTAATCCACTGTGAAACATTCCAATATTTGGAGGTTTCTAGTAGCATAAACATGCAAAAAAAAAGTCAGCATCTTTCACAAAACTAAGATACCATCTATCCACAAAATTACATACTGTAGATTATAATTCATAGGAAAAAAGCCAGCTGAAAATTAATATCCTATAAGTAAGACAATTTATTTTGTTCCATTGTGCTACATTTACAATGCTTTACTTGAAATATTACATGCAATTAGTATTGGCTCTATATTGTGTCCTTTTAACAAGGGGGAGGTTCAAATTAAAATCACAATTGATTCATTTGACATTTATTTTAATTTGTGATAAAGATCAGGGGGCAAACCTTGTGGAGTGGTTATCAAAGTCCTGCTTTTCCTCTTTTGTAATTGTGGAGCCTATAGCAAACATTTTGACAAATCATATTGAGTTTCAGATTAACAACAGAATGTCCAAAGAGAGAAATTTTTTTGGTTTACATAAATGTGTCGACAGCATTGCAATAATACAGCAATGAATTTTATTGTATATTGGAATAGAATAGAATCATAGGGTTGGAAGGGACCTATGAGATCATCTAGTCCAACCCCCTGGGGCTTGAACCCAGGAACTTCTGCATATTAAGCAGAGGTGCTAGCCACTACACTTATTCAATACCATTAATATATAGAGAGGCTGATACTTTAAAAAAGTAAAAATCTCTGTTAATAAATAATTTTTATTTAGTTTATGTACATCTCAATGCCTGTAATTGTTCCATGTGTGGTTAACAGGGATTGCGTGGCTTAACCTCATTTATATTGCGTTTGTCTGATGCTTTTAGGAACTGCTCTATTCCTGCAGGATTGCTTTAAAAGGCTGTCATTATTTAGAATGGATCATTTAATTAAGATGAAGTACTTTCTCCAAGTAAAATTAATCAATGTAGGTATATTGCTTTTATGAGGTACAATTAGCAGGCAAATAGGTTAGTGCCCCACAGAGTTGTTATAATTTGAGCATACATGGCCTCACAGAATTTAGGGACAAGTTTTGTTTACTCTTAATTTTTCATGTCATTTATTTCAGATAGTCGCAATATAAACTATAGCATAATTTATGCTATTGAACTTCACTTTAATAGCAATGTCTGACAGTCTGTGGTGGAACTGACTGTCCTATGACTAGAGGGAATACTGTAGGAAGGAAATATTTTAATTAAAAGGGGCTTTATTAAACTATATTTGAATTATGAGCATTTTTAAGTCAATCTCTAAAGGTCTGATCCTTAGTGTTGGCCTTGGTGTTCTTTCTTCATAAAAACTTAATAAATATCTACAGTGATTTACACAACAAATAGCAACAGACCCTACAGGGAGAAAATATTGATCTTCATTTTCATGATATGGACATAGTAGGTGATTTTTTAAAAAAATTCTCATTAATTGGTAGAATCCAATCATTTCTTATAATAGCATAAAAAAACATGAGGGCAAGGGCACAGACATGAAAGTTCTAACTGAGCACTCAGTAAACCTGAGTTCAATTCTTTTTTTCTCCCTCCAGGCTTCTTGTGTCATCTTACTTGTGGGGTTTCCCTAGACCCCTTGGTTCCAAAAGAACTCATTTGAACTGTAGAAGTTGTAAGTAAGAAAACTATCTGGCATTCTGCAGAACTACACTGAGTAGATCACACTTAAGTGAAGGGTAAACCACACTTCCAATGTTATATAGCAACTCTTCCTAATATAGATTCAAACATTAAATTCCATTATATATTTTGGAATTGACTTGGTTGCTTTGTAGGAATCAACCTATATACAGATGCTCTGTCCACACACTCTGTATACAAATTGCTCTTTTTTACATCCTCATGTTCCAGCTGTATCTTTTCTACTATTGTTTTGTATGTTGAAAGTGGTTACTCTTAATTTAGCTAGTACAGACATTCTGTTTCCCGGCTGCTGATCCATTCATTTACCTAATCATGCCTGCTAAGAAATGAGGCCACACCTATGTGCAATTACATACGTCAAGCCAGAGTTACCCAGTGATTTGCATAATGAGCAGGTATTGTTTCCTCCATCTTCTAACACTTATGTCTCACTTTCAGAAGGAAAGAAAGCATTCAGTGAAACTGCTACAAGTTGCCCTTTTGCTGATTTTTAAAAAAAAGTCACCTTTTGCATCAATATTTTAGGAATCAGGAAAAAAATGAGTTCACAAATTAATTGTAGGGTTTTTTTTTTGTTTTTTTTGTTTTTTTTTTTAATTCAGCAAAACAGCTAGTATAAGAAAAACTCCAACAATCTGATTTCCATTGTTGGGCACACTCAAAAATAAGTTGAGCAGGAGCAGCCCATTAGGGCCCAGAACAGAGGTTCATCATTAAAAAGACACGATGAGGAAGATTGCTGATTGACAAAGAAAGATCCAGTAAATACATGCACCTTGCTGTGTCCTATTCTCAATCAGTAGCACATAAGACTCATACAAGACTAGACTATTGCACTACTTCAGAATGGTACTTGGTCTTGTCATGAGTGCAGTGGACTGGACTCAGTGACCTCTCATGGTCCCTTCCAGTATCTATGATTGGTTGGTTTAGAATGAGGTGCTGGGTGATATTGGTGGCCTGTTAGAAAGAGTAGGTCAAACTAGATGATCTACTGGTTCTTTTGACCTTAAACTCTATGATTCTAATAACTGTTACCCAGGGGCAGATGAGGAACCCTACTGTGACTCAGATTACTTCCATTACTGCACCTGCTCACACTGGCACATGAGGAAAAAAAGCAAGGCCCCAGTCACTTCATACTTACCAACTATATAAGTTATTTATATGGCTCCCATTACATACTGAGTGTCCACAATCCTTAAGGTATTTATTCTTACAACTACCCCTGCCCCAAGACACAACCCCGACATTCTACAGATGGGGAGTTGAGATACAGAGATTATGTTTTTGCCCATTGTCACACAGGAAGTTAGTTGTAGGAGGGATGAATCAGCTTTGATCTTGGCTCTCCCAACTTCTACAGTATCACCCTAACCACTGACCCAGCCTTTCTTCTCACAGCTTCATGGGAGATAGCCCACAGACTGCTCTTCCACTTGGGGAGTGGACTAGCCTACACAGGACAATAAATGGGTGCTTCACACCTCATATTGGCCTCAGCAGGCATGAAGAGTCTCACCTATAGATAGGTGGAGAGATCACAGATATCAAAAGCATGAAGTACCACTGTACGTATGTACACCTAGATTTGGGAACCACTCTACCATCACAAGGATATGTTCATTAATAAATTTGGCACAAGGGCTGACTCACTGACAGGTGTTCAGTCTTCATTTTGGGTTTGTGTGTGTATTTGGGTTAATATTAAACCATGGGCACCATACATTTCTACATATCCCAGTTAACATTAGGTTCACTATATCATATAATCCTATATTCTCATGAGTGTGCCAAGCTTCTGGATTTGTCTCATAATGGCAGGTATGCAACAGGGAAAAATAATATAATCTGTCTCACCTAAAATTCTCAACCTCAGCAGAAAATCTATTCAGATGTATGGATTTTACATAACTGTACGAGTCTCAGCAAAAGCAAATGTGTTTTTGACAAATAAAAACAGTTCAGACTTTAAACAATTTAGGGTTAATGACAAACTTTGACATGTTTCAGTGATATACGATATTTATTTCTGCTGTGTAATTTAAATGATTTAGCATCTCCCATACTTCTCCTGAATTCTACAATGCCTATAATAAATCTTCATGTTTCAGATCTGATTAGTGTTAGCATTGGCCAAACATCAGTAATTACAACTAGAAGTAAAAATTTAAGGTGCTGATTTGTCAATGAATGCTTCTAATAAATCAAATGCCTCTTCCTGCTCTATGAAATACTAGAATGCTTTTTTGACAAGTCTATATAAACTTTAATTATATATTGCTCCCCCAACTAGCAAACTACCAGTTTCTCTCCCTTTAATTCCCACCTCCCCTTTCTTTTTACCACATGTCATAAAATCCAGTAAACATACAAATGGCATCTTAACTCCAAAATGTTTAAAGTAAAAAGTTCATTTTTATAGTTCAGGTTTCAGTCAAAACATGATCTATATATTTTTTTTTTATCTAGAATATGTCAGCAGTACTTCAGATACTGCATTTTTTTTACTAGTGATTTTTCATAAAGTTATTGTACACTTAAGGAGAAATGACAGATGCAGGAAGAAGAAAATTTGTATTTAAAGTCCATTTATTAGAGTGTCATTGATTTCTAGCTGTAATCAACAATATACAGTTTCTGTCCAAGGGGAAAATGCAGTTGCATTGAGGAATTAGACTCCTCCCTCCCTTTCCATACCCTTTTTACTACTTAAAGATAAAAAAAGTACATGGTTTCCAAACAGAGCATATTTAGATATATCATAAAAGTAATATTAATTCCTTGCATTTTAAAGTGTTTTTCATCCAAAAGGATCTCAAATTCTTCTACAGTTGATCTGTTGTTAATATTTGGTTAATCAAAGTCATCATTTATCATAGGTTTTAAAAATATGCAATACATTATTAAGGGTTGAATTATAGATGTGGTAAACTAGCAAAAGCAACAATAATTTTCAATATAAGCTACAAGAAAATAGAGCATCACTAATTTTTCTCTGGTTAACCTTCTTCCAGCATTCTGGAACCTCCTGATTTTCTCAATACTCATGTGGCAAAACAGTCCTAAAAGCTTCTGTCCTTGCTCTCAAACTATTCAGATCAAATTATCCAGACCTGCTGAGGTAAAGAAGTTTAATTTTAGGAGATGCTCTTTACCATTCTCCTTTCTAGTTACTGGTAGAATGGAAAGTAGTTCTCTACACTACTTTTGCTGAAACTGAGAATATCAAAAGATGCTTGTTTTTAACATTTTGAATGCTTAAATGTTTAACATCATGTGATTAATCCCTTGAACCTTTTTAAAACAGTGGATTAAATAACTAAAATCAATGTAGTAGAAAAATTTTAATCCAATATTTTATTCATTTGAACCAGGTACATAATTGGTAAGAAAACGACTAAAGATAATACTTTTGGGCATACTGCACCATTCTCAGTCCTTAGTCAAGTAAAAATCTCAGTGGAATTTGTTGTTTCCATACACAAGGAAAAATATGCCCCTCAATCTAAATTAGTATTTTAGGTTAAGGAGAACAAAAAAAGGAACTAAATTAAAGACTTTTTGAGAGAATAATGTGAGGAACTCCTGATAATGGCCTCAGAAACCTTAAGCAAAATGGTTGTAAACTTCAAAGATGAAGGGTACAGAAAACAAAAGTATAATAGTTAGATAGCTATGTACGCTACAAAAATCACTTGCAAGATTTAAGGGCTAAAGTGTCACCTTTTGTGCCTTAATGGATCAATCTTTAAAAAAGGAATGTGTTAGGATGTGAATATAAAAATATAAATTGTCTGTGTTTTGTGGCAGAACTCCCATGACATTGTGAGGATCTAAGTCAGAATCCCCTATATAAAATGAGACACACAACACCCCAAAACCCCACAGCAAGATTATGAAGGATCAAGGGATTTCACTATATCTATTGATTTGACATGATACATGCTCAGATGGTATGCTGATATTACAACATCCTAAAATAGAAACGTTCTCCTTCCCCACTGCAAGAATATATTACCTTGTGAGCTCTCGCCAACACTTTCCTCTTCTTAATGAATTATGGATGGAGAACACTTATCAACATCTAACTAGGAAGAAAAAAAGTAACTCGCTAGCTCTCCACAATGTATCATTACAAAGTAAATGGAAGCTATACACTTGGATAATTGACTTTTAGTAAAGAAACTGTTTACTGAATGTGGGAAGAGGTTATGCAATTTGAGACATTTAGCAGACATTTGTGCGGACAAACAACATAACTGTCTATAATCTGTCAAGTATTATTGTGGATATAGCTAAATCTGTCCATGTGCATTCAGATTTGGGACTCTTCTAATCTAATTAAGTCACTCATTCTTACATTTCCATTTATAGCTCAAGAAGAAAATCACATGGTTGGCAGTATATTTTACCTGGAATACAATAATGTATATCCTTAGCATCAGGAGTTTCTGTAACTCAATCTTAAAATTATTTCTACAAGGAGATAGACAAGGAAAACCCATAGATTAGACGACTGTAAAGCCAGAAGGGACCATTGTGATTTCCTAGTCTGGCCACCTGAAAAACAGGGCTCATTAGGATTCAGTTTTATTTGGTAATTTGTTGGTAGACAGATGTCAGCTGACAAATTAATTTTAAAAAAAAATCAATAAATCACTGTCAACAACATGCCAGCGCCAATCATGTGTTACTGCCTGTGTGACCACTCAGGAAATCCTCTGCAGCCCTATCACCTCCAAGTGAGTGAGGGCTCCATGCACTGCTAGGGCAGAGCGCTAGCCAGGACTATAGAATCATAGAAACTGGAAGGGACCTTGAGAGTCATTGAGTCCTGTCCCATGACAAGACCAAGTACCCTTTTATACCATCCCTGACAGGTGCTTGTCTAACCCGCTCTTAAAAACTTACAATGATGGAGGCTCCTAGCCAAACTTAATCCAGTGGTTTAATCACCCTGACAGTTAGAAATTTTTTCCAACCTAAACTCCCTTGACAATAACTTAAGCCCATTGCTTCTTGTCTTATCATTGGCACTTGAAGAAAACAATTTTTCACCCCTCCTCCCCCCTTGTGACAACCTTTTAGGTACTTGAAAACTGTTACATCCCCTCTGTCTCCTCTTTTCCAGACAAAACAAACCCAGCTCCTTCAATCTTCCCTCATCCATCAAATATTCTAGACCTCTCATCATTTGTGTTACTCTGGTCTGGACTTAGTCCAAATTTGTCCACATCTTTTCTGAAATGAGGCACCCAGAACTGGACACAATACTCCAGGTGAGGCCCAACCAGGACTGAATACAGCAGAATTATTTCTCATGTCTTTCTTACAATAATCCTGTTAATACGTCCCAGAATGGTGGTTGCTATTTTGCAGAAGTGTTACACTGTTGGCTCACAGTTAGCTTGTGGTCCACTATGAAACCCAGATCCATTTCCCCAATACTCCTTCCTGAGCAGCCATTGCCCATTTTTTATGTATGAAATGAACTGTTTTTTCCTAAGTAGAGAGATTTGCATTTGTCTTTATTGAAATTCGTTTGGTTTACCTCAGACTACTTCAGTAGTTTCACCAAATCATTCTGAATTGTGATCCTGTCCTCCAAATCACTTCTAACCCCTCCCAGCTTGGTATCATCAGCAAATTTTACAAGTGTACTCTCATCATCAAAATCATTGGTGAAAATATTGAACAGAACCAGACCCAGCACCAATCCCTGCAGTACTCCACTTGTTATTCACTTCCAGCATGACTGTGAACCATAGACAGCTACTAGCAGAAAGTAGTAGTTATAAAGGAGGAGGAGGAGGAGGAGCACCTCTTTAGCTTCTTTCCCATGTTGCATAGGATTGCAAAAGCAGACAGCCCACAGCTTGCAGAGTCAGCACATTTCTAGTACACAGGGCCCCACTTTCAGGACTGTGCTATTTTTAGCCAAAGGGGATGTGCAAGGGACGTTCTGCAGCTGGGAGAGTGAGGGCTGCTGAGCAGATTTTTACCAATGACTGTGAATAGGGTGCATATGTATGGTGACTGGATAGTGTAGTGGTTAAGAGTGACGCCCTTTGATACGGGAGACCGGGGTTCAAATCCCGGTAGGTACCTATCTACCTTCCCAGTAGGGGTCCTTGGGCAAAAGACCCCCTAATGCCTCACTTGCCTACCTCAAATATGAGAGTGACACGAACTAGGAGAGTCATGCCAGCTCAGACGTCGCCCGGATTAACAAGGTCTGCGCCAGATGTTGGGGAACCAGGACAATCTGATGATAAGTGGGCTACTGGAACAAACCATGCATGGACGAGACAAGAGAACCTGGAATTGATGGAATGCTACTACAACAGCAGACCTAATGAGAGGGGATATATGAAATGTATGAGGGGACTATGGATGGACAAAAAGACCTACATCCACACTAACCGAAAAACAGCTAGTTACCCAATGCTTCAACATAGTAAAGAGGCAGCTGCTCTCACAACTGGAGATAGACCAACTCCACATTACCTCACAGACTCAAGAAGAAGCCCCAGAAGAACAACTAGATGGGCAGCCACCACCTGAAGCTGGAACGTCACTGCCACCCCCTCCATTACAGAGCACAGCAGCTGATACGAGGCATAAAATCATGGATAAACTAGCTCCAGTCAACCCTCGAAACCGATTACCAAGGCTCGTTGGAGAAGTACCATCAGATAATATGCTAGAAGAAGTCAATAGAGCCCTAATGACAATACCTACCATCACTGAAACCAATGAACTGGTATACGCTACAGCCTCTGTAATCCTGGAGATGCTTGGCTACACAATCAAGAAGAACAGCAGTACATATTTTCCAGGGGGATGAGGTTGAAGGATAAGATCAGGGCAATCCGGAGAGAAGTTAGTCAGCTGGTGGAACTACAGAAGGGGGTAGAGATTAAGGATAAGAATCAGCTACTGAGAAAATACAAGGGCCTGACTCCATCTGAAGCCCTAGAGACTGCTAAGCAAAGGCTCACAGCACTGGCCACCAGGCTAAGGAGATATACTAGAGAAGCAGAGGCCAAAAAGATAAATGCCCTGTTCTCCAAAGAACCATCCAAGGTGTACTCCCAACTGCAGTGCAACAACACAATAACAGCAGAGCCACCAACAGCAGAAACTGAACAGTACTGGAAGAACATCTGGGAGAAAGAGAAGACTCATAACACCAGTGCAAAGTGGCTGCAGGACCTGAGAACAGACCACAGCAATCTCCCAGAACAGGAACCAGTCACCATCACAGTGGCCGACATCCAACAGTGGGTGAAGAACACAAAGAGCTGGACAGCACCTGGACCGGACATGATCCACGCCTACTGGCTAAAGAAACTAACAGCAGTGCATGAACGCCTAGCAGCACAGATGAACCAGCTGCTAGCAGCAGGCTCCCACCCAGACTGGCTAACACAAGGAAGGACAGTGCTGATCATGAAAGACCCCCACAAGGGAACAGCACCGTCCAGCTACCGGCTGATAACCTCCCTCCCCACAACATGGAAAGTCCTATCAGGCATCATAGCTGCCAAGCTACAGGACCACATGGGCCAGTACCTGAGCGCAGCTCAGAAGGGCATTGGGAACAACACCAGAGGCTCAAAACACCAGCTGCTCATAGATAGAGCAGTCACCCAAGACTCAAGGTCTAGACAGACCAATCTGAGCACAGCCTGGATTGACTACAGGAAAGCCTACGACTCAATGCCGCACACATGGATCTGTGAATGTCTGGCGCTATACAAAGTCAACAGGACACTAAGGACCTTCCTCAAGAACTCAATGGGACTGTGGAAGACAACACTGGAAGTCAACTCAAGACAGCTTGCACAAGTGGCCATCAAGTGCGGCATATACCAAGGTGATGCGCTGTCCCCGCTGCTGTTCTGCATTGGCTTGAACCCCCTCAGCCAGATAATCACAAGGACTGGATATGGATACAAGTTCAAGAGTGGAACTACCATTAGCCACCTCCTCTACATGGATGACATCAAGCTGTATGCTAAGAATGAACAAGACCGACTCGCTAATCCACCTGACACGGATCTACAGTGAGGATATTGGGATGTCATTTGGACTGGAGAAGTGTGGCCAGATGGTAGTAAAGAGAGGGAAGGTAGTCAAGACTGATGGGGTGGAACTACCAGCAGGCCACATAGCAGACGTACAGACCAGCTACAAGTACCTTGGCATCCCACAGTCGCATGGGAACCACGATGAGGAGGCAAGGAAGACAGCAACATCCAAGTACCACCAAAGGATAAGACAGGTCCTGAAGAGCCAGCTCAATGGGAAGAATAAGATCCACGCCATCAACAGGTACGCCTGCCAGTCATCAGATACCCTGCCAGTATAGTGAGCTGGCCAAAGGAGGACATGGAGGCTGCCGATGTGAAAACCCAGAAGCTCCTCACAATGTACGGAGGTTTCCACCCCAAGTCCAACACCCAGAGACTGTACGCCAGCCGGAAAGAAGGTGGGCGGGGTTTGGTGAGTGTCAAAGCCACTGTCCTGGATGAAACCCAGAGCATCCAGGAGTACATCAGTAAGATGGCACCCAAAGATGAGCTGCTGAGAGAATGCCTGAGGCAGCAGCAGCAGACATGGGAGGAAGATCAAGCAGAAGAAGTGCCATGGCAAGACAAGACCCTGCATGGGATGTACCAGTGACAGATAGCTGAGGTGGCTGACATTGGGAAATCCTACCAGTGGCTGGAAAAGGCTGGACTAAAAGACAGCACTGAGGCGCTGATCATAGCAGCACAAGAACAGGCACTGAGCACCAGATCCATTGAAGCAGGGGTCTACCACACTAGACAGGACCCAAGGTGCAGACTGTGCAGAGAGGCCTCAGAGACAGTCCAACACATAGTGGCAGGATGCAAGATGCAGGCAGGAACAGCATACACTGAACGACATAACCAAGTAGCTGGCATTGTGTACAGGAACATCTGCACAGTGTATGGGCTAGACCCTCCCAAGACCAGATGGGAGATCCCACAGAAGGTCGTGGAGAATAACAGGGCTAAGATCCTGTGGGACTTCCAGATCCAGACGGACAGGCAGGTACTGGCCAATCAACCAGACATTGTGGTAATAGACAAGGACCAGAAGACAGCGGTGGTGATAGATGTAGCAGTGCCAAGTGACAGCAACATCAAGAAGAAGGAGTATGAGAAGCTGGAGAAGTACCAGGGCCTGAAAGAGGAACTAGAACGGATGTGGAAAGTAACAGCCAAAGTGGTCTCAGTGGTGGTAGGAGCACTCGGGGCTGTGACTCCTAAGCTGGGAGAGTGACTCCAACAGATCCCAGGAACAACATCAGAGCTCTCTGTCCAGAAGAGTGCAGTGCTAGGAACAGCTAAGATACTGCGCAGAACCCTCAATCTCCCAGGCCTCTGGTAGAGGACCCGAGGTTGAGGATGACACATACCACCCATAGGGGGTGAGAGAGGAATTTTTTTTTTTTTATATATATATATAGGCAGATCAGTTCTATAGGAGGATTATCACTGGATTTTTGTGGTTCACTGGGCCACTCCATGCACAGAACTCCTATGGAAGTCAGGATCAGTCCATAAATATAAATCTTTTTCTTGTGATCAAAACAAAGGTAAGATGTAAATTGAAAAGTGACTGCTATTTCCTCTTAGGTGTCCCTTTGCCCAAAAAAAGACTTGAGTGTGTAGTTGTAGATAAGACACCAGTGCCATTCTTAGTTTGCCTTATTGATCAGGCACAGCAAGTCATGTAGGAGTCATGCATAGAACCCTGTTGACACCAGTTCTGTATGGTGCATGTAGGCAGCATGGATTTCTAAATTTTTAAAATGCTAATGAACCTACAGGAATCAAGTGCCTTATTTCCAAGAACTCAATATTATCATATGGAATTCAGTCTACAAGACAGGGAAATATAGAAATTTATGCCACATGGAATACGACAGTTCCAGAATGACATGTCTCTCTGTGAAGGAGAATGAATAAAGGGAATAAAAGAGTCATTTATTCAATATAATACAGATAAGTGATTAGCAAATAGGAGTTTCCATATCCTGGAGTCAGTTGGTGATGGGATGAAGCAGCAACATTTTCCTTCTATAACAACCATTTTAAATTTTGACTCATATCACCAAAAAGCAAGTATACTTGCTTTTAATTCTGTTCTCATGTGAGCATTTCTTAACAAATCAAAATACTCGCTCCACAAAAAGTCAACTTAAAAGTATACTTTTTTATTTTAAAAAAGCTTTGTTATAAATTATTAGTATCCAAAATATGCTAAGTGTTGTACAGAAATAAAAGGTGACAAGGATCTGTTCTGAAGTATTTGAAATCTGAACTCAAAACAGTGAGAAAGGGTGAGGAAAACTGATACAAATCTCAAGCAAGCTGTCATATCTTTTTGGCATTGCTTGATATTCTTTTAAATATAAATTATTCCACATGTTATAGTTAATGAGAGAGAAATTACTTTTCAGCGGAATTACTCATGGAATGAATTAAACATTTTCTAAAAAAAATCAAGAACAAAAAATAAAACACAAAGCCAAATTGAATATATTTATACCATAAAGAAAGTATCAAATTCATTGCTGTGAATTATGAAAAGAGAAACTAAACTATAAAACAAAAACAAAAAAAATTGATATTTTCTTGTGAAATAGGAAGCTGTGCATGCAAAATAAGTAATGGATGCTTTGTGTTGTCTGTTGGTATCTTCAATTTTTGCATCAAAGCTCATGGTTCTCCAAATCCAAACTGTATGGGATCAATGGAGGCTGACAATTTTTATAGATAAAATTTAAGCAGAAATGTTAGAAAATGTGGCTGTCACAATAAGAGATTAGACTAATTAGTCATGATTTCACTTTTAATTTCTACTTATTTGTGCACCGTCTTTATGTTCTTAGCGCACTTAACTCCCATTGACACCAATAAGCTCCAAAGGGGTAGCCGTGTGAGTCTAGTTCAGTGAAACAAAACAAGGTGTCTTGTTCGACTTTTAAAGTGTAGCGAATGCATTTGCTGCATGAGCTTTTATGGAGAAAATGTCACATCCTCAGATGCTTGAAGATGGAGAACTTACAGAATAGAAGGAAAAATCCATGTAGGGAAATGAAAGTAATAGGATCAGGTTGGAGGGTTTCAGCAAATCAAAGCAGTTGTTTCGATTCAGACAGCATGCAACAGTATATTTGGAGGAGGAGAGAAAGAAAGAAGGTAAAAATCACCTTTTGTAATAAGCAAACTAGGAGATATCCCTATTGAAGTCCAAGGTAATGGTGTCAAATTTCCCCAGGAATTCCAACTCTGCAGTCTCTCTTTGAGGCTTTGATTTGTATTTTATTTATTTTTTTTTTTAAAGCATCGCAGTTAGCATATCTTCCATGGAGTGAGGAGAGAGATTGAAATGTTCCCCTATTCATTTCTGAATGTCAGATTTGTATCCAATTTTTTTTTGCACAAGACTTTTCTGTTTGTTCAACGTATAAGGCAGGGCAGCATTCCGGCACATGATGGCCTATAATCACATTGGTGGATGAGCAGATGAATGAGCCCTTGATGGAGCAGCTGGTTTGATCAGGTCCTGTGATGGTGTCATTTGTGCAGATGTGAGCAAAGTTGGCACCCAGGTCTGATAGAGGGATATGTTCTTAGTGTTTCTTCTCGGTTCAAGGGAAACAGCTGAACATGTTCTTACCCAGGGGCTATAAACAGGCCCAGGTGAAGGAAGCAGCAGCGGCTCTACCTGCCTTGGTGCAAAGCTCCTGAGGCACCTAGCTAAGCTGTGTGCATCAAGGTGGTGATGGGTCTGCACTCTGTATATAAACTGTATTAGACTGCTGAACAAGAGGGTCTAGAAGTCATTCATGAAAAAAGGATGCCTAAGCGGAGAGGAAACAAACCCTTACATAAGATGTGGTACTTTGATTTTACATAAGCTGAACAAGCTTACATGCTTTTTCTGGATCAGGAATAGCATTTTTAGCACCATGCAAAATTAAGGGCAAAGATACCACCTCATTTTGGTCTATATCAGGACTTTGTGCAACTAGGCAATGCTTGCAATGGTGAGAAAAGGAATAGATATGTAGAAGTGGGGTAGAGAAAAGACAACTTTATATCAGGTTTCTTTTCTCAATATTCTTTTCTAATTTAGCCTATTAGTTCCAATACCTGAGAACAGACAATGACATTGTCTCCATAGCTTCTCTACAGGGAGAAAATAATATCTAGTAATTCATTTATTTTCCACACCTCAGAAGTGGTAACTATATTAGTTTTTAATTTGACCATGAACTAAGTGGAAGGCAATGATTTTTATATGAATTAAACTAATTTTGCAGCTGATGATCTCCAAGATTCTGCTTTTATATTCTGTGTTAAAATAGATAGAAAAGATCATCAGCTCCCATCTTTTGCTGTGGGAGAAACAGTTTTTAGAAAGAATCTGCTTGGTGTTATGGTAACTGAGCCATGGTCTACACTGACAGCAAAAAACAAACAAGGAGTCTGGTGGCACTTTTAAAGACTAACAAAATTTGTTTATCCCATGAGCTTCTATGGGAGAGAATCCTGCTTCATCAGACTCTTGATCTTCAAGCGGGATTCCCTTCCATGAAAGCTTGTGCGATGAATAAATTAGTCACTGAAAGTGCCACCAGACTCCTCATTTTTTTCTTGCTGGACTAGACGAACCTGGCTACCCTTTAGAAAGTGACAGTGACATAGTGGTGTAGCACTGAGGTCTAAATCTAGCCCGAGAGCAGTTTTCCCAGTGTGTATAGCACCATACCTACGTATCTCCTCCCCTGCCTGCAACTCTGGAAATTTTTCACGTATTTCCTCTCTCTGCATACAGCACTGTGCCTCTCTGTTGTGCCTGTGGCAGAGAAACAGCACGGAGAATTTTTCCTACTTCTTTTTTCCTTTTTAGAGAAGAGGAGAGGGGAAGTGAGCAGAAAATGACTGCTTTCCCACATGCCCCAGTGCCTCCTACCCACAGTGCAATGCATTTCAGGAAGTAATGTGAACAGTGGGGACATGAAAAACCTAGGAAGTGATTTGCTGTGATCACTCTCCCTTGCCTTCTGTAATTTGACAGCCTAAAATTGAATTAGTCCCACCCATAGTGTAGACAAGCCCTAAGGCTGAGATCTCCAGTAAGAGCTCTCATCTTTTACTATGTACCAGACAAGCTGAATTCTTTTACTGTATAATCAAGGTACTATGGATTTCTGCCAAGCAGGGACCTGTTACAGATGAGGAAGGGACCTCAAAAGAAATTCACACCCCCATGTAGATTGTAATCACTAAATAAATAAGCAGAGTTGAGAAGATATCAGCTATTGTTCTGGCCATGCAGGCAGACAGACAAGCTGCAAGTGATAGGATTTAAATTTGCTGCAACTTTATTAAGTCAGTTAAGAAGTTTTAGGCAATAAGTTGTTCAGTGCAGGTAATGATTCCATTGTTTCCACGTATTTGAGGACTGCCATTACCCTAGCACTCCTGCAGACTTGACTATTGCTGGATCCTGTTTCACTCACCTAGCATAAAGGTAAAAGAAGTGACTCTATAAAAGGGAACCATTTTATGGCTTCTTTAGGTAATACATTCCCAGAAGTCTGTTTCCTACTCCAATTTATCGGAAAACCAACTCTTATGGATAAGAGCTTGCACTGAATTTACAGTGAACTGGATCCTTACATGGGATTAAAAGAGGGCCATCTATTCCAGAGCATTTAGTGAGTGAAAGTGATGGAGGTAGAAGGTAAAAGTGATGAAGAGTTTGGTAAAGGAAATTTATCTTAAGTCCTAGAAACCTTCCTTTTGTGAGATTATGACCCCTGGAATGACTACAGAATAATAAAATTGATTAAAAAAATCTCATTCTAAGGCTAGTAAAGGCCATTTTAATAATCTGCTTTGGACTCCTGTGTAGCACAAACCACAAGACTTCACCCAATAATTATTTCAGTATGCCCAGTATCTCCTTGCTAATATACCTTGACATCCAATATACAGGCTGAGTGAAATAGACCAGAAGGGAGGGATTCTTCTGGAATCCATTAAAATAGTTGGAAAAAATATTATGTAACATACATCACTTCTTGGTTTGCTGCATGGCTTGGCAGCAAGTTGTGTTCTGGACAAGGTGGATCTATTGTTACCAGTTGGTCAAAACTACTGAAATGCCTATTGAAGTCAACAGGAGTTGAAAAAGGTGAAGACTGTAAATCACTTTAAGCTGTTTAGGGTTGTGGTATGAAAAAGCCAAAGTGACATGTCAAACCTAGACTATTTTGAGAAATGCTTTCGTCAGCTAGTGCAGAGATGGCCAATTTTTGATGCCTGGTGGCAGGCCAATCAAGCACTCAGAGCAACTTTAAGGTCAAGTGTTGCAGTCAAAGCAAACCAAGAACAGTAAGAAAAGTACACACACACACACACACACACACACACACACACACATTACTTCAATTTTATATATAAAATTAAGTAAGAATGTCCAAAAAGTGCTTAACCCAGTCAAAATTGCCCTAAAGTCAGCAATTGTCAAAAAACCTCCTTTTCAAGGAACACTCAAGAATTGTGAGCATCAACATGTGCCCAAGACACTCTTTTGGTCAAAGGAACAATCTGAATCCTGGATAATCTCCCCCCACTCCAAACAGAAGCTATAAGAAACAAAATATGATTTTACCATCATGAAAACTAGGGTTTTATAGCCACCAGTGCAAAACTGGCTGCAATTATCCAGATAAAATCAATCAGATTATAAGAAAATAATTACATGTCCCACAGATTAGCTTTTAGCATCATTTGCTTCAAACACATTAAACTTTGAACCCCCTTTCGTAAGAAAAGCAAGTTTCACATTCTGGTTGCAGTGTGCTTAGTACGAAGCATGATGGGCCAGATATTTCAGTTTATTAAGGCTGTCTCACACCTCCTTAGAAAAGAAATTCTTCTTAGTAACTCACTGCAATAGATAATCCTGTTCTGTGCTTCTTGAAAGGGAATTTATGTGCAGCGTAGAACTATCTTAAGCGGCTCACATTCCAACCCCTTCTGGCATTGATAAGATTAACAAGTGACATAAGCTGTGGGTTTGGTATCTCTGGCTACTTAATTGCACTACTGTCACAGTTGAATGTAGCTCTACCAGTATTTCCCATCTTTGGTCCACAAGAGCACCCATCCTAGGCCCCCAACTCATGAACTAGGATCTCTTGGTTGGGAATTTCCCTTCTGATTGGGTTTTTTCCCCAGGATGCACAGTTTCCTGCTTACACATGGACTTCCCTGGCAAGGTGCACTAACTGTAGGCAAGAGAATGATCTTGCTATTGTGGGGAACTTTCTGGCTTATACACTATCCTCATTGAACTGGCTAGCCAAAGAACTCAAGTCTTTGCTTGCACTGCTTTTACTTATAAGTCTGCCTGACCTTGAGGATTTCTGTCCTTTCTATGTGGCAGAGTAGAGTACTTTTAATCACAAGAAGTTTGGGCCCAGGACTCCAGGACGGGTCGGCCCACCAATCTTGATGTGATCATTTAAGAGAGTCTAGGCTCTTAGACTCTAAGATAGTGGTTCCCAGGTGGTTTGAGGGCCATAGATAGCATTTTTACAACCCTCAAGGGGTGTCAGTTTCCTTTAGAAGTCTACCCCTCACACTGCAGCCAGACAGAAAGAGTTCAGCAAGGAGGCTGCCTCCTTCCTCTCTGATCTCCTGTCTCCCTGGCTGCAGCAGCGAAACCACATGGGTCATGTAGTCATGTGTGCTTTACCCAGGTCCCCAGGCAGTGGTTCCCTTCTGCAGCAAGTGGAACAGAAGATCAGTGCTCCCCTCTTTGGCTCCAGCAGGGACCCCAGCTCCTAGGAACCCAAGCAAAGCTCTTTGCTGTATTTCCTGCTTCAGCCAAGGGGAGAGGACCACAGATCTCATCTCCTTGGCAACACACTTGTCCTAGGCCTTAGGTAGCAATTCCATTCTGCAGCCAGCAGAAGGGGAGCTGCAGGCTACTTTGAAAACACCTGCAGGCCATTTGTGTCCCCTAGGCCACAGACTGGGAACCACTGGTCCAGGGTGTCCCCACTCCAGGGTATTCACTCTGCACTGGTTAGTTCCCTGATAACTACCTATAATTCAAAGCCAATATAATTTATTAAACAGCAGCCAATTAAAAATTAAGGAAAATATGGGAAACGGAAAAAGAACCAAATACCACCCAATGGATATGAATAAATTATAGTGTTTCTGGACCACAAGGGAAATTTTCAGTCTGTTCTCACATGTCGCAGGCCTACCTTTCGGGTCCTGACTGCAGGGCTGCCAGGGCCAGAACAAGGTTTCTGGATTTTGGCAACTCCCCATGCCACAGGTGCCCTTCTGTGGGCTGTGGCTCTGGCCAGGGATCCGGGTCTGGCTGTGGACAGGGAGTGGTGCTGCAGCCATTGAGATGTGGCCATGGGGGGGGAATCCACACCACTGGCAGGGAGTCCCTAAGCACCCCCTAATTTTTGGCACCCTAGGCAACTGCCTGGGTCGCCTCTATAGGAGAATTAGTCCTGAGGGCAGGGATAAAATGTGTTCGACATTTATTCTCACCACGTGCCATCAGGCTCTAGGTGGCAAAACCATTCTTTCCAACATCAGCCCAAACCAGGGATACAATCTTCTTCCAAATCAGGTCTGACAAAACTCATAGTTGGTGGCCCTCAGCTGCTCACAGCACCTCACTCCAGACTGCTCCAGCTACAGCAAGCAATGTGGGGTAGGGGGAAGAATGGATAGAGCAAAGGAATGATGGGGGAAGGACCACAGGGTAAAAGGCAGAGCAAATGCAGGGCCTTGGTGGTGCAGTCCAATTACCAGCAGTTAGAACAGTGGCAAGCCTAGCCCCAACTACACACTGCCTCAACACACATTTGCTGTTTTGCTTCCAGCTTCTTTAGTTCTGACTGCTGTGGCTCTGTTCTCAGGGTTGCTTCTCTGGTTGCTGCTCTTGTCTTAACTCAGTTTGCTCTCACCCAGGTAGCTCCTTCATTGACCTGCCTGCCCTGTCAATCAAGCTAATCTGGATTTTTGGGCTCAACCCATTGGCTGCAGGAACTGTAAGCCTCAGTCCTGCTTTCCTCATAGCCTTGATTTTTCCCTCATCAGCCCTTCCCCTTTTGGTACAGGGAAGGCAGCAATAAGAACCACCCCAAACTGCTCCTAGATTCTAAGAACAAATATAAATAAATAATTACAAGTTACCACACAATGCCCACTAAGCAAATAAATTTAGTTTTTAGAGTTGTTTCCTTCTGACTCAGGGTTCTTGTGCTCTTACATCCCAGCAAAAACCAAACAAGAAGCCCAGCA
>ML681966.1:43408446-43421543 GCA_007922195.1 Podocnemis expansa | reverse complement strand
TACTTTATGACCTGATCCTATGTTTTACACCCCCTTGCATTTAGTTTCATTCCTTTCTGTAAGTTCACCCATCTTTGAAGCATCTGAGGAAGTGGGATCTTCTCCCACGAAAGCTCATGCAAAAATAAATCTGTTAGTCTTAAAGTGCTACACAACTCCTTGTTGTTTTTATACTGGGCTTCATCAGCAGAATTGTTGCCAGCAGATTAAGGGATGTGATCACTCCCTTCTATTCGGCACCGGTGAGGCCACATCTGGAACAGTGTGTCCCGTTTTGGGCTCCCCACTACAAAAAGGACATAGACAAATTAGAAAGAGTCCAGAGGAGGGCAACAAAAATGATCAAAGGGGCTGGAGCATAAGACCTATGAAGAAAGACTGAAGGAACTAGGCTTAGTTAGCCTGCAAAAGAGAAGACTGAGGGGGGATTTGATAGCAACCTTCAACTACTTGAAGGGATACTCCAAGGAGGATGGAGCTCAGCTGTTCTCAGTAGTTAAAGTGGACAAAACAAGGAGCAATGGTTTCAAGTTGCAGCTGGGGAGGTCAAGGTTGGCTATTAGGAAAACCTCTCTTATTAGGAGAGTGATGAAGCATTGAAATGGACTATGTAGTGAAGTGGTGGAATCTCCATCTTTGGAAATATTTAAGGCTCAGTTAGACAAAACTCTGGCTGGGATAATTTAGTGAGAGTGGTCCTGCTTTTTTTGGCAGGGGGTTGGAATAGATGACCTCATGAGGTCCTTTCTAACCCTATGATTTATAAATTGCAGAGATCAAATGGTATCAGAAATGCCAGTCTTATTGCCCCATATAGCTGTCTCCCCCAATACCAGGGGTGGGCTTTTCCTCCATTCCACCTTCTAAGCACTGAGTTCACTTCCTACTGACCTTACTACACTGAACAATTAACTTTTGAGCCCCAACTTCTGATTCACTTTTCACAGTTATTGGATAAGAATCACATGAGATCTTTTCAGAGGGGAAAGGCAATATGCCACATTTATTGAAGCTACAAGAGATTAAACAATTCAGCAGATGTACACACCCCCACACAACCCTGCTGATATTATAGTTACCCATCTGTAGCTCACCCCAGCCCAATGGCAAGTTGAACCAGCTGTGAGAGATGGAGTCAGGGTCCCAGTCAGTCACCATTCTGAGACTCCAAGGGTGAGGCAGGATGAACCCAGAGTTCATTGGCAAGGGCAACCGTTTTTTATGACAACTCCTTTACATGCAACTCTATAGGTTTTTCACTCTTTGTTTAGTTATTCACAGTTGTTAAGTTCCTGATAGTTTCCATCACTGCTGCTTCCTGAAGCACAAACAGCCTCTCGAGTCTCGATAAGGACCTTTACAGCAGGTGGTCCCTGAAATTGTCTCACAGGTTTTTAACATAGTTTCATTATCTCAGGATATTTTCCTTCAGGGGTGTCTGCCTTAGCTCCAAGGCTGTTGATTTGCTCTTTGATTCATCACTGGACTAGACTGGTATCAGGGAGTCACAGCATATGCTTTGCCCTTGTCAGTTGTTTCACATGCACATGCTTCTCATTCATACACAAATCATAAAATTGAGCAAGTTAACAAAGAACAATTTTAGTAAAGTCACAATATAATGATAGCAAGCTAACAAGATAGTAAAGTAATGGTTCTTTTCTAAAAAGAGGGTGATACACATTCTTACACTCAGGCACTGTGGTAACAGTGAATTCCTTGCAACTGCTTTCTAGGGAAAGGGTTCCATAGACAGAATACAGTCAGATAATTGAAGAAAACAGAAGACATGTGAACAATTTACATACAAGTTTCCAACAGGTAATGCTGTTTTAAAAACTGGTATACCAAAGGGTAGCCTTTTTTAAAATCTTTTTTTTCCCCTTCCTTAAAAAGAAAATGAAATGTAGATCTGAAGAAACATTTGTCTGTCTTATGTTTCCAATTCATTTCAGAACATAAATCAATACTAATATTTTGAGTAGTGAATTTTGCTGTGGTAGAAGATTGCTTAAAAAAACATTTATATATAAAAGATAATAAGCTTAATTATCCCTAATATGACCCCATTGACTTCAGTTTGGTTCATTTTCTACTATACAACTTTTCACCCTGTAGTATTCACTCTGGAGCTGTATTTAGTGTAAGTGGAGACAACTGCATGAGTCAATACAATTCTGTTAACTTATCTTAGAACAAGACTGAATTTCATCACCATAATGCTGTGGGTAACTTGCACATAGATTTGATCCAAAGGCTACTGAACTTCATGAAATGATTCATTGACTTCAGTGGCTTTGGATCAGGCTCTTTGCCAACAACTAAAGTAGCATTTATTTCTTTCCACAGACTTTAGTTAGTTCATTGCATTACTTGCCAGTGCAGGAGACTCACATATAACCAAGAAGGAGCAGGTATGCAGGAGTTAGTAACACAGCTCACTCATTTATTTATTATACAATAAGCATTTACAGAAACTGTTTGATTTATATCAGTGTTGAATTCCACACTCCTTTATGAGATTTTCTAGTTGTAAATTCCATATTCCAACCAGTGTATTTTTGTTTTTAATTTATTGCATTCCCCCAAAGGCTCTCCTTTAACTAGTTTGCTTGTTGTGAATTCAGCGGTGATATTCTTTAAACAAACAGAAGCACAGAATAATTTCCTGGTAACACTTCATAAAATGGATCTGAACAAGGCCCCAAAGCTATTCTGATGAATTAATTTATAAGAGTCTAGAAAAAACTATGCTGGCATGTTCCAAGTTTTGGTTTCTAACCTTATATTATGATGCGCACTCAAATTGTTTCCGAGGTTCATAATCTGAAGTTATTCTATTCATAAGGAATATTTCAAATAAATGTAAAGCTGCAAACAAAACAATTATTGGTTGTTTTGCTCATTTGTTTCTCCAATAAGTTAATGGATCTTTATGCAAACATGGATTATTTTTATGCAAAATAAAAGGACTGGTTTTAACAAAATGAAAACAAAACATCCTTGCTGTTGGGAGGACATTAAAATAAGACTAAATTCAAGTGAAAGAATTACTGTTTCAGTATCTGGTAGATCCATTGCTCTTAACAGTAGTTAATTCATGTTCTGCTCAGGGCCAGCTCAAGGGGCTGTGATGTCCCCAGCCAACTTTTGTTTTGCCCTCCCCACTCCCAGGATGGGGAACAGTCAGCCCAGGGACAGACACTGGGCTCTGCTCTCTCACCCCTCCCCTATGTTGGCTGTTCCTTCCTAGGGGAGGCCCAGAGCAGAGGCAGAGTGAGAGAATGGAGTCCAACCCATGGGCTGGCCCAGTCCAACCCAAGAGGCAGAGTGGCTGGCTCAGGGGAGGGGATGGAGCATGGGGTCCAGCCTTCCGGTGCCCGTACGCTTCAGTACTTCAAGCCGATGCCACACTGGCTCATTCCTAGAGCCAGCTCTGGTTCTGTTCTACTATTCAGAATTGTCAAGAAATATTGGCTTCTAGGTTTCAAGATGGTATTTCGTTAGTGGTTAATTTTCTATCATTCCATAACTATGCATTAGTACACTTATTGATAACACGCTCAGTTCTATGCATTTTTACTGCAAAAGGGGATCTTCTCCTATAATACAGGCAAAAAATGTGAGATAATACTATTGAGCACTTTCCAATTTAATATCTATTGACATTGGTAAGATAGGGAATTTTACCCATGGGGAAGCTGAGCCAGGGTTCTCAAAAATATTGAGGTACCTAAAAGATTCAGGTAGGTATTAACGAAAGTTCATTAGTTCTCTAGGCACCAAACTCTAACTGAAAGCTTTGCTCAAATGAGCATGGAATGAGTGTGACCACTCTTATTCAGATTCATAGATTAAGGTCAGAAGGGACAAATATGATTATCTAAGCTGACCTTCTGCACAATGCAGGCAACAGAATGTCATACCACCCACTGCTGAAATAAACCTCCAACCTATCACAGAGATTTTAAATGGTTACAAGTTCTGGAGGGGTAGCTCTGGGAGGCAACCCAATCCTTGCTTACAAACAGTTCCACAACTTGAAGCAAATACTCACCAGGAATTGAACAGTATACAAGAACAGCAGCAACCCAGGAACCTAGCTCTGCAATAAACCTTCTTGTTAACTCTACCCACACATTGACTCTAGTGATACCATCACAGGGCTCAACCACATCTGCCATGCTATCAGGAGCTCACTTCCCTGCACATGTACTTATGTGATATACAACAATAGCAGACTTGAAAGTTGCCTTACTTAAAAACTTCAAAAACATACTTCAGTGTGAAATTGCAGAGCTGGACGAGATTTGCAAACTTGACACAAGTAATTGTCCTTCCTCACAGATTCTCACCTTCTTTCTAATCAAGTATTGCAAATGGACCTCATCTACTCTAACTGAACTGACTTTGTTAGCACTTGCCCTCCCCATTGTAATGCTTCTCCTTCATTCCAGAGTGTGTACACACACACACACACACACACACACACACACACCCACCCCTCAACTGTAGTTTCCACTTCATGCATCTGACAAAGTGGATTGGAGCCCACAAAAACTTATGCCTGAAGAAATGCATTAGCCTTTAAGGTGCCACATGACTCACGAATGTTAAGATTTTAAAGTCCTCAAATCATAGTATTAAGACTTAAGGGAGAGTCATAACTACAGTGGAGCCAATGGGGCAACACCCCGGGCAGCCCGGAGCAGCTCAATGAAGCTGTTCTATTAAATGGGAGGATTTATGGTGCCAGCTCTAAGCACCACTAATGGGAATGGGCATGTTCTGATTGGAACGCACTGCAGGTGGCAGAACACCGCATTATGGCTCTGCTTTAAGGCACAGCAAATCCATCAGCCAGGGACCCATGACCCATGCTACAGGGAAAGAAGGCAAAATGCCTCCACAACTTTGCCAATCTGCCCTGGGGGAAATTTGAAGCCTCACTTGAGTTAGTGATGAGATGAGCAGCACAGATGATGGGTTATTGTAACTGAAACAATAGCATCCCCACTGTTTATTAGCTGTCTGGTCAGGGTTGCCATTTAAGAGATGCTAGTGCTCAAGTTAACTCAGATTTAAAGCACTTGATGTGAGCTAGATATTTTTTGTATGTCAAAGGGAAACAAGTTCAGGGCAAAAGAAACCAAACTAAAAATAAAAACCACACAATCACAAACCAAACCAACCTCAAGTTATAGCCCAGTGAAATAGTGGGAGCAAGCCCGGAGCAAGCCTCCCTTTTGTCTATTGCTGTAGTTCAGGGGACTTCCTGATATTTCAGAGTTCTGCACTTCTGCATCTAGTCCTGGACCAGGAAGTACAGAAAGTGCATGGAGAGTCTGGAACTAAGATTTTAATCTGTTATTTTGTCTGCTTTGGTAAAACCTGAAATGACAACTTTGAAAGTGTTTTTTTTTTTGTTTTAATACTACTATTTTGGGGCCCAAATCCCCCCCCCCCACCCAAGCAACATACCTTGTTACATACTGGACAGTTACACACTGGAATTCATTCAGCTGGATGTGGAATAACTACCATGCTGCTCTGTGGGTGCTATTATAGTTCACTCATCCCAAAGCCATTCCTTCGGCCCAGCAAGTTAGGAGAGGATTCACATAGCTGGATGCTTAATTTAAGTTTAAGTTTAATAATACTGTGCTAACAATAAGCTTTCCTGGTCAACCAAGTTTATTTATAGATATCCTTTTTAATGCAGCTTTTATCATCTTTGCAGCTTACTATAACTAAGTGATAAATACAACACACAATATCCAGTCAAATTCAGCTTTGAATTAAATCACAGAGAAATGGGGGTTGGGCCCACTTACTCAATTGCTAAATTTGTCTCATGTTGTAGCAAATAGTATACGTGACTTTTTTCCCCTGAATTTTACTCCTAGTATAGACTTTTTATTTTATTTGTTCTATTAGAGGCTGAATCCAACACCCTTAAAAATGTTACTTCAGGGGAATATAATAAAACCTCCAGTTCTTTTGATAGTTGTTCCTTATGCTTTCCTCCAGTTGTTTTCTATATGTCCCCTCATTTATTTTCACACATATCAAAGATGGCTATTTCTCTTTACTGCTTCTCAACAAAGTCTATTGACTTCAGTGAAGATACAATTTAATTAACTTGATGCACAGGAAATTTTGGGCCTCAGATACACTTTATTTTTGTCAGATACCACAGCCTAAAGCATTACATTGCACAGCCTTTTAAAAGTATGTGTTTTTTCTTCTGTTCTCCCATTGCACCTCTACATAAAGACCACTACCTGACTCCACAGAAAAGCATTAATGATCTAGAACAGAAAAAAAACAACAAACAAAAAAAAAATAACCAAAACACAAAATGGGCCTTTGGAAATCTGAATTGAATTTCTCTCACATTTTGAGAGACTGAACAAATAACATTCAGATCTGTTTTACTTCAAGACAAATTAATCTTTTGTTCAGGATTTGGCAAAGCTGAGTTAAGTATCTTGCTCTGTATGCATTTACCCCATATTCTGATCTACTTCCTGGTAAGTATTCACAGTCTCCCATGACCATAGTATACAAGTGCCTTCCAAACACTAATGGATTTAAATTCACAATAGACCTGTGGAGACAGGGACTATAACACTATCCCTTTTTACAAATGGGTAGGAAATGCATTACAGAATGCCTGCAACAGAGCTGGGTACTGAACCCTTGTCTCCTGAGCCTGAATTGAATGAGGTCATCTAGCCACAAAAACCTACACTTCAGCCACTCATTCTACCTGTCACTACAACCTTTGAGTCCCTTCTGTTTGGCATTTCCCGTTGAATACAAAATGCTTAAATAACCACAAATGAGTACTGAAATTTCCAGGATTGGGCTGTTTACCTTACATCATACATTTGACAAACAGAAATAGAATAATTCCGTAGATTAGTGACTAAGAAAAAAAAAAGTATGATTTTAACAAGGCTTGTCTGCCTGAAGAAATAGTTTGACATAGACTTAAATATTAAATTTAAAAGGAGGCTTAGATAAAGAACTATGGTTATCTGTAAAACTGATAGCAAAAAGTAATCAATCATTTTTATTATGGAATTTCCTGGGTAAATTAATCTTTTAATTAAATAGTTCTCTTGTGTGCATGGAATATGCTGAGAGACTAGTTTGAAAAATAAATTAAATTAATTACCTCAGACCTCTAGAAAAAAAAAGTTTTCTTGTTTGTCAGTTTTTAGCCAACCTCCCCAGTAGAAGCAAGGATTGCATCTAAAAAGATTTATTATTTGTTTGCTTTTGTTTTTAAGACAAAGATGTTAAAACATAACAAACAAGCATTAAATCAAAGAGTTAAGAGGAAACCATCCCAAGACAGGGGGAAGCCATGGGTGAGCCTGGTCCACCCAACTGAAGATGAGGCCTGCCCACCATAGTGCACAGAAGCAGCATAAACTTCATCTCTGTGGTGCCGTCCAGCAGCTGTGACAGTGGAGTTTGCACCACCTCTCCCACTTGGTATGTAGCAACTGGAGCATTTCAGTTAACTTCTGATCACATGACTGGAAGCTGCCTTTGGCCAGCCCTGCTTTGCAGATTCAGGGGCCTGGCCAGAAAACAGGGACCAGCTAGGCCCCTTCCTCAAGATTATTTTAATAAGATATGTACAAGAGAGATTTTGAATACAGAAATTATTTAAAAATGAAAATAAATCAGTATTGTGGGATATAGGTGCACAATATTGGCCAGCAGATTTTAACATTGGTAGAACTAGCCACTGAAAACTCTGTTTCCAGTCACTAACACGTCAGAATTACAATCTGAGCAGCTGTCATTTTCAAATAAAGATAGAATGCCCTTTCTACGACATCTGAATTGGTTAGACAATCTAGCAACTTCCACACCAGATAGTTGTCTATTTGTATTGTGATAGCACCTAGGAGCTCCGTTCCTCAACATGATGCTAGGTGTCCTAAAAACAGGGTCCCACTCCAAAGTGTTTGCCACTCTATTAAAACAGAGGAGCACATATTCCTGTGAACTGTAAACTTCTACATAATTTGGATAAAGGCAGGGACCAGGTAGGAATTCAAAAGGAGCTGCAGTTCAAACACACATGGAAGAATTAAATAAAAGTTAAGTCTTCAATCAGGGAAAATAGCAGTGATAGTAACTAGTTTACACTGGACTGAATACATAGTAATGCTGTTTCTCAAGTATGCAGTAAAAGGAAAAAAAAAATAAGGGTCCTTAATGTGATGGTAATAGGAGCGGGGCCGTGCCTGGGGGTGAGCTGGGCAACAGTCTCGGGCCCCAGGGCTCACCCCCACTATCATGCTCCCTCTCCCTGCTGCTTTCAGTGGCAAGCAAAAGGCAAGAGGAAGGGTGGAAGTACAGATCCAGGCCTCTGGGATGGCCCACCCCATTTCTGGCCCACTTAGTTAAAAAGGAAGATTGTCTATCCATATCAGTAACTATTGGAGAACAGAAAAGATCAAGGACTTCCAGGTTTTACGGTCTGAGTAATGCATGCATCATGCAGTGATAGATCATCATCATTGGCCTCTGGAGTTCTGCCAGTGGAGAGTCACTATTGGAATAGCATCTAATTATGTTTGGCATTTACAACCACCTTTGTTTTCCAATAACTATATGATAACCAACCATTTCCCCCCTCCTGGTGGTGGTGGAGAATGTTGACTCTAGACTTTAAAAAAAAAAAAAAAAAAAAAAAAACACAAAAACACACACCAAAATAAAAAGCCACACAAGTATTCATTCTTTTCCTTACTTCTTCAGAAGAGAACATGATCATCTTTTAAAACAATTCTTACCAGAATATCTCCTTGCAATTAAGGAAAATGTTTGCTCTTCTTCCCTACTGCATAAAATCTTGCCCCCAGTATTTCTTAAGAGCTGTCTACACAACAAGTGGGTTTCTGATGTCAATTTAGCATGCTGATAGGAATGATCAGGTATTCCTAAATTCTAAGGCTAGAGAGGATCTTTGTGATGAACTAATCTGACCTCCTGCATAGCACAATATTTGATATAAAAATGGGTCCCCTCTACTACAACTGCTGGTAAAGTCCCAATGATGGTTGATTTGTGGATTGGTCTAGCTTCAGTTTCTGTAACTCTTCTGGAGGTGGAGTTGGCAGCAGTAAGGGCCTAGTTCACTATCTAGGGGATCCTCTTACAAAAACATAACAGGCTCAAGCCCATATCCAGTAATCTAGAAAAACCAGGTGCAGAGCTTGGTTGAACCATTCCTGAGTACCTTTATGAGAAGGGAAGTATCCCCTCTTAAGTACTGAGTTCATCTAGAGAAAAGAAAGCTTTTAATAAAACATGGAAACAAAACTATCATTCATGCATTCATTTAAAAAACAAAAACAAAAACAACCCCCCCCCACCACCACCACAGTTCCGCGCTTCTAAAAGATGATGATCAGGAGCAAAACCCACCCTGCAGTATGTTGGGCAGTGTCCTTTGTCCAAACAAGTTTTCCTTTAACATGCCATTCATTTCTTCCTCCACTGCATTCCATGCACAGTTGCTACCTATAGTCAGAGACCCAGGGTTCAGAGGTACATTTATGAGAGTTCAACTGTAACCCTGAGGAGGGGGTGGTAGTAGTCAGAGTGCAATACCTCAGCTGTTACAGGTGCCGCTGCAACTCACTCGTAATTGCCACCATTCGCACTGCTACTTACGCAGTGCCTCAGCTGTCACTCTGCCAGTGCTGCCCACATTCTCTACTGTGAAATCATAGTCTGGCGTTCCATCACGGATCCCAAATCTCAGTGGGTAGTGCAGCCTATGCAGTCTTTCACTACAATACCATCCCACATCAGGCCTCCTGGTTTTCAGTTATTTTAGCTACAGTGATCACTGAATAAACCAAGGACTCACGCAAATTTTAAAAACAAATGAACAATGGAGAAGGGAGGGATGTCTAGGACTCCTGAGGCCGAGCCTATATTACCAGATAGGATAGGGATAAATGTTTCTATTCCCTTCTGGTTAGGGATTTTACTTTTCCTCCCTCTGCTTATAAAATCATAGAATCGCAGAAACTGGAAGGGACCATGACAGGTCATTGGGTCCAGTCCCCTGCACTCATGGCAGGGCCAAGAACCCCTATTAAAACCATCCCTAACAGGTGTTCATCTAACCTGCTCTTATAAACCTCCAATGTAGGAGATTCCACAACCTGCCAAGGCAATTTATTCCAGTGTTTTATCACCCTGACAGTTAGGAAGTTTTTCCTAATGTCTAGGCTGAACCTCCCTTGCTGTAATTTACAGCCATTTCTTCTTGTCCCATCATCTGTGATTAATGAGAAAAATTATTCTCCCTCTTCCTCATAACTGTTTTCAAATACCTGAAAGGTTGTTACCATATCTTCTCTCTCTCCTTTTTTTTCTAGGCTAAAGAAACCCAGCTCTTTCAATCTTCCCTCATACATCAAATGTTCCAGACCTCTAATCATTTTTGTTGCCCTCTGGTCTTTCAGTTTCTCCACCTCCTTTTTGAAACGATGCACCCAAAACTAGACACAGTACTCAAGCTGAGGCCTAATCAGTGTAGAGTGAGAAGAATCACTTCTCACGTCTTACTCACAATGCCCCTGTTAATACACCCTAGAATGGTGTTTGCTTTTTTTGCAACAGTGTTACAATGCTGACTCATATTTACCTTGTGATCCCCTATCACATCGATGGATCCCTTGCTGCAGTACTCCTTCCAAGGCAGTCACTGCTTAGCAAATCAGGCTCAGTTTAGGACAGTATAAGTATAGTTCTGCTACCCTTTAATACAATAAGGATAAACATTACCCTTCCACTCAATGATAAAGTGATTGGTAACTCAACAATAACCAAACATGATCACTTTGCGTAAGTAGCTCCAACATGCTGCACGGTTTTGGAGAGTAGGTGTGTTCATGTAAATACAGTCTGTTCCCAAAGTTTCTCTTCCTGCCCCAGCTCATCACTAAAGTATCTGGGGAGAACTCATTCAGATGCTGTTTATGCTTCCAGTCATTGGATCATGTTGTACCTTTCTCTGCAGGAT
This sequence comes from Podocnemis expansa, assembly GCA_007922195.1. Lineage (NCBI taxonomy): Eukaryota > Metazoa > Chordata > Testudines > Podocnemididae > Podocnemis > Podocnemis expansa. The sequence continues at coordinate 43,410,475 of ML681966.1, read as the reverse complement.
TGAAGAGCCCATTACTAAATATTTATTCCACATGTAAATATTTACAGATCATCAGGTTAGTATAGTCTTCTGTTTCTTGAACTAAAATACATTGATCTTGAGTCAGCCACTATAACGGCACGTATTCTATTCTTTTAATCATTTATGTGACTCTTGTAACTCTCAGTTTATCAACAGCCTTCCTGAATCAACATCAGAACTCAATACCATATTTCAGCAGTGACTGCTCCAAATACAAAATGTGAAATAGCTCAAATAGGACAACAAATTATGCCAATAAGAGAATTAGACTACCTAGAGCTGAAAATTGGCTGCACTTTTAGGGACAGAAGCAATCCACAGTGTAGAATAGAAATGGTTTTGCACTCATCTCCCACTGATAATGCACAACAGTGTGTTTAATACAGTGTTTCCAGAACAGGAAAGAGCATGTATGGAGATAGCTGGGAAGTGAAAGATCAGTGAAAGCTATGCACCTATTACCCTCATGAAGGCAAACAGTTCTGCAATTTCCAAATTCAGTCACAGAAAAGCAGAGCTTGTACACAAATCACTTGAATATCTAAAACTTCCTATGTTTTATTTCCTATAGCGAAAGGCTGATAGATGTGTATTTTTGCAATAGTAATTTGTACCCTTCCATTTCCTGGTAAAAGCTATTCTTAGTCCTTAATTGAGTCATACTTTATTTTTAAAATGCTGATTCATGAGAAAGGAAAAACCCAAGAATGACTCCTAATAACCTCCCACTCATGCCCACTCAGAACTGGGCCATGTTTCTAGAACCAAAATGGAGGTGCTAGCTACAGAAAAATTTTGGTTCCTTTTATCTCATGTTATCTTTCACTCAACACTAGTCAAAGATCCTAAGGTTTCTAGAACCTTTTATTTTAAAATTCTTAATGGTGAACTTAATTTTAGGTATACCCTATTACAGAATTTAATAGCTATTTTATATGGTAATGCAGTCATCTTTCTGATGTGATAAAGCATAAAACCATGTTCATCCACCTTTTGCTGGCATTTCTTCCAACAGGGATTCCATTACCATCAGGGGTTAAAGTAAGCCGGCACACAGCAGAACGTTGTTCTGCAGCCCACTGTTTATAGGGGCTCAGAATTCCAGGCCCCCTAAAAATAGAAAATGGAGCCTGAATGGTGCATTCCATGGACCACCATTTAAAAACAGCAGGCCCTGGAACATACAGAGTTCCGGTTCCATTCTCTGTTTTTTAGGGGACTTTCAAGTATAGGGCGCCTAAAAATAGCAGGTCCCAGAATGGCGTTCTGCCACGTTCCGGTTGGCAGAGAGCTGGGAGATTTTAAATCTGCCTCCCTGAGCTAGATCTCACTGAACATGCTCTGAACCTCAGAGCATGCTCAATGAGAGTAGGGTCAAGGCCTGTACCTAAAGGTGGGACCAGGGCCAGGGCTGGAGTTACTCTGCCCTGCGGCCAGGTAAGGGGGCCCTGGGCAGGGGGGGAGGTTTGGGGCCAGGTGAGCTGGCCCAGTGGGAAAAGGGCATGGAGGAGGGATCAGCCTAGGCAGCAGACATGGCACAGTGGGGAGTTGGGGTAGCAGTGGCCAGATGGGGGACGATAGCAGTAGCTGGGGTGGGGAGCTGGGATGCGGGATGAGGGCCTGCCCAATTAGGAGGGTTCCTGGGCCTGCCAAATTATACTTTAACCTCTGACTACCATCCTCAGCTGCTCACCTATCCAAAGCTATTGGCACTTCCTGAGTATTCTGGATTAAATCAAACCATCCCACCCATCCCTCAGTATTAACCAGTGCTGATTGTACTTATTGTTATCAAGGTAGCAGGCTCTCAAATCTAACTTGACATAAGCAGAAGAGCAAATTCACTTAGTATATTTGCCATTTTACAATGCTCCCCCTAACAGCTGGAGGCAGCTGAGCAACTCACATTACTTGCTGCATGGTGCCCCCCGTGGGCCTGATCCTGCCACCACAACCACCCCACTTTCCCTGTGGGCCCTCTCCCCAGCCAGCCCACTCCCCTCCTCCC
>ML681966.1:43359064-43401034 GCA_007922195.1 Podocnemis expansa | reverse complement strand
GCACATGTTGTCTCGGAACACTTTGTTCCGAAACAACATGTCCGAACAGGGCTGTTTTGAAACCTCTGTTTCAAAACAACCCTGTTTTGAAACACAACGAGGTTTAAGTTGTTTCGAAAGAACCACGGCCATTTTGAAACAAGCTGTTTGCTTGTTTCAAAATGGCCGTTCGTCGTGTGGCCATGGCACTTATTTCGAAACAACCTTTTTAGTCTCTGGCACACACTCCGGGTACGGCCACTTCTGACCCCTTCAAAGGCCGGGCAACCCCGCGGCCACAGATGCCACTCCCCGCCCTGTCCCTGGCTGGGGGCATGGCCCATGGGCAGGCAGCGGGGGGTCATTCCCCGGGGCAGCAACACCCCTGAGTAAGTGACATTGTTATGCCAATATTGGAAAAAGTAACCAGTCAAAGAACCAATAAGGTGGTGACCTTGCTCTCAATAGGTACTAAATATGGTAAAAACAAAGCAATGGTACCTTCTAGAAACTGAAAGTAAGGTTGTGGAACAGGGATAAAAGGCTGAGAAAAGCCTACATGAACCGGAGGTCTACAGAGGCACATATCACATAGCCGAACTCCGGACTGACCACCCAAAGTTCCCTCCCTCGCAACAAATCAAACTGCCAGTAAGCTCGCAGGTCGAGAACAAAACGTCCCACTTGGGATAAGACCAGTGCACCTAAATCGAGTCAAAACCGAATCTAAATCAAATGAATAAGCCACAGTTTTGTAAGTATAAAGGATAATGCTTAACAGTACTAATTGTAGCCCAGTATCAATTAAGGGTTTGGTAAATAGGAACAGGTTTAGGAATTATAGTCATACTTTTGCTGTAATAACCTGTTGCTATCTCTTTGTTTGTGTCTTAGAACATTAAAAAAATAAGAAAATACGATTTATTCTAATTAGATGTAAATAAATTGAGTTACTAAAAGAAATAAAATATACCCAGTGTCTGCCTCAGTGTCTCATCCCCTCTACCATATCCAAAGAATCCTTTTCTGAAGCAGAATTCTCCGTACTGGATATAGACTTTTTCCTGATTTTATATTCTGCTTTTAGAGTGCCCTGTGCTGTTGGACAGGGACACAATTAACTTCTTTTCTGGTATATGGTGATCTCCTTCCCAAAGAGAGAGAGAGAGTTAAAAAAAAAAAAAGTTCTTTTGTTTTACAGTCAGGAAGAACAGTTGCCTGTCACTGCCACCCTATTATTTTTCTAGGTTAAGATGTTAAGCATTTGATAAATCCCCAAGATTAATAAATCCAAGAAGGAATATAAAATATTTCATTGCACTTGCAGAAGCTAGCTTTTTGCAACTCTTAAGAATGTTAGAGGCACTTTGTCACTGCAAAGTCATTACTATTTTGTATCTCTGTTACCAAGAGAGCTGACAAACAGTTCTTCAATAAAACTCTGATACATACTGTATTTTCTGATGGCATAATTAATTCTGAACATTAGACTATTTGAAAGAGTAACAGTCCATTAAATGAGTTCTTTTAGTGATCAATGTGAGAGGCTTTATAGTATCCTTTATTTTTTCTTTCAAATGATATGTCACACTGAAGGTCTTTAGATGAAAGTTAGTTGTAAGTCAACAGAAATAAATACAAACTAAATAAGATTAATTCTTTTCCTTAAATACAGAATATAGTCAGAGTGCTATATATAATGGTGTGAATTTGACTATATTGGGCTTGATCTTGCATAAAAATAAGTCAATGAGATTTTTGTCATTGATTTCAATGGGATGAGATCAGACACATAGTTTCATTTTAAATATTTCTGTTACCAAATAAATAAATTTCTGTTTGGTTGGAGACTGGAATTAAGAAAAAATATCAATGAAGAAAGTAGTGTGATATACATTCAATTAACTGTATACATATTCCTGACAATGTTGATTATTTTAAATTCCTTAGAGCAGGAACATCTGGCATTGGCTACTGAAGACAGGTATTTAAACAGACCTTTGGTTTCATCTGGTAAGCCAGTATCTTCAGACCTAATCCTACAATATCCTAAGGGCTTGTTTTCGTTGATGATGGCGGATTTGCTGCAATCAGATTGATCTCCCTGATCGACTGATTGAGCTGATTGGGAAGACAATGCAAGATGATACCAGCAGGAGGAGTAATGCTGAGTCGGAGGGAAGGGGTTTCTCTAGCTCAGGCTGCTGAAGACAGTGTAGTGCATAGAAGGTAGGTAACCAGATGGAGAAGTCCACGGAATTGTAAGTACCTTGAGCATCTACCTTTAACAGCTGCCTTAATCTCATGTCAGTAGAGACCAGCCCTAAGTGTATGGTTAACTACAAAGAACAGTGGTAGGACTACTCCTGGTAGTATTCATGAGAAGTAGCAAGTTGCATCTTAGTAGTATCTTGACTTATGGTAATCAGTGTTCGCAGATTAGGCACTATGTTCCTATTGTTTATAACCATAAAAAGGAATGATATTCAACTAATTTGATGATGATAGTACCAACTCCCATTCCATAGCCTTGATGAAGGAATTAATTAATCTTTTAAATAATATTTTGAAATTGCAAATGCAGTGATCTGTTGAACTTTTAGGTTTGAACTAGTATTTAACAGAAAAGATGCAGTCCACTAAAATCACGACTAGATAAACAATATTTTATTAGATATATATGAAAGCCATTTAAATTTGCAATTAATATGTCTATAAATTCCAAAAGAAAAAAAAGCCAATAACAAGTGCCAGATTTGAAACAATGAGAAAATATAAGCAATTAATCTGAGCTGTTGAGATTTAACCTACACAAATAAAATATAATGGCAATTGTTTTTAGGGGAGGAATTTTAAGAAAAATGAGATGCATATTGTAGATTTCATCCAGGGAAAATACAAATAAAGAAATAACCAACCTTAGATGAAAGATTCATAAATCCCTGAAAATTAACTTTTATATAGTCTCATGAGTATGACCATAATGAAATTTATTGATGTGATCATAATCAAGTTCACTGAGGCACCTATATTTGCCTTTTGTGAACATAGCAAACCTGGTTGAATCATGAAGAGGGCTAGGTTATTGCACCCATCTCTGTAAGTTAAAATAAAATAAAACAATACTCAGATATTATAATTTTTAGATATTCAGTACTTTAAAGAGGAAAAGAGGAGTAACTTGGACAAACTCCTTTACTGATGAGGAAAGCCACAACCCTGTAACTGGACCCATATGCAGTGACTTCTTTATCTGCATGTAGCTGAAGCCAAAAGAACTCTGCTGAGACACTTCACAAGTTCCAAAGGAGTAGCCCTGTTAGTTTAGTTCAGAAAGAGAGAGAGAGAGAGAGAGAGAGAGAGAGAGAGAGAGAGAAGTCCTACGACACTTTTAAAAACTAACAAATTTATTAATTGTATGACTTTTCATGGGAGAAAATCCTACTTCATCTTTCTCCCTCAGAAGCTCAAGTGGTTGATAAATTTGTTAGTTTTCAAAAGTGCCACAGGATTGCTTCCTTGTTCTGCTAAGACACTGGTGTCTTTCCACGTATAAACAGGAGCTTCTGTGATCTTTAGGTACCTAAGACAAGAAACCAAAATGCATATTTGCAGGACTGAGCCCCAAGTTTGTAAACTTGGCTTTACTGAACAATTTAAACTGGGGATTTAGGCTGAGTGCTCCCCTCTGATATGTGTGGAGTAATTTTTATCTTGTGGTTAAGGCATTGATATATAGGATTCAGAAAATCTGGGGTCTGTTCCTGGACCTGCCATTGACTTAACCACACAACCTTGATCACTACACTTAATTTTTGTATGCTCCAGTACCTAAACTGTAATAAAGGGAAAGTGATTGGAAGGTATTTGAATGAGCCATTGTTTAGAGTTATATAAATCCTAAAGCTGAATGGAGAACAGTTCTCTCATCCTAGGCAATTTTGAGATTTTAAAGTTTTTTCACATCCTAAGTTTATGGAAATTTCTATTTTCAAAATGCCAACAGTAGACATTTCAATGGTTTCAAAACTGTTTTCTACATATTTTTAAATTAAAAAAAAAATGTGTTGAAGCTCATTCTTCCTGCACACAGAATCAGCACTTTCTGATGGAAAAACATATTGTCAAAAATCTCAACCATCTCTACTTAAATATCTGCAAAGACATAGTGAAAATATTGGCCTTATTCTGCTGCTACTCACCCCTAGAAATTAGAAAAAAACAGAGATATGTTCTCTAACTTCTACTACTGGCAAAAATGGACCGTACTTCAGAAGAGGATTACACATAGCGGAGCTCTGCTTTACCACCTTCTTCTGTTCTGTGGTCAGCTCCCACAACAACCTTGTCTTTTTCTTATTTTGGGAAAGGATCTGCTTCTGCTGTATATCTACCACTTTTAGTGGAATAGAGAATCAACATACTATCTAGACTTCTATCACAGTTTGAACTAGTGGTAGAGCATCTTCACTGGGCATTAAATAAATTCATTCAAAATGTATGAAGGCTTCTGTTTCTGTTTTTCTCTCCTTCAGTAAGGGGAAAAATGTATATCTTCTCTGTTAATCCTGTTAATCAAAATGGAAGCTAATGCTCTTGTGAAAAGAGTTGTGAAGAATTGTTGGTCTAATGGGAGGGAATAAATTGTATTTAGTGCATTGGATACAGCACAAAACAAATCTGGTTGACTAGGACATTCTGTTACTGAGTTGTCTCTATTAATAGGCTTCAACTATCTGTTACAAAAAGAGTAATTACTTTTCCCCCTCTATTTAAATATACTTTGCATAGTCAAGATGTTTCCCAACTGAGGTATACTGTACATGTAAGTTATATTTTCCCCTTTCAGTCACAACACAGTTTTTATTTTGACATTAGGTTTTCTACAAACTATACACCAGATTCTCTCTGTTTTACAAGGAATGGAGAATGTCCATTAAAGGTCTGAAATTACATTGTTTTACATAATATATGCCAACCTTTCAGTAATTAATAACAATGTCCACATTCTGACATTTTAAAACCTTTATAATTTAAAAATAATCCATTCTAATTTTATTAAATAGGTAAACAAATAAACAAACAGTCGTGGAATTGATTAGAGTAACACAAGGGATTTTATTGAAGAAATGGGATCAAATTTAGCTATGGCTAGATATCAAGATTTCCTTCCTTAAAGATAAGATCTAAAATTCAGTAGTCTTCCAAGGAATGTTATACAAACTGCAGCATGTGAGTCATTTAATTGTGCTTTATAGGTAATTAGATTAAGTCATTGACAAATTGGTAGAGGGGACCATATTAATCATCTAATCAGTTTTTTCTCTCTTAATTTCTAAAGTGCTTTACAGGTACATACACCTTGGTAATGAATTTGGATAATACATTATATAGGCTAAATTTATGGAAGGAATAGTATGATGGGGCAGTCTAGTTTAGCAATTGATTGATCTTTATCTAGTGGTGGTAGATATGCCAAAGGCCAGAGATGGGACATTCAATGGGTGGGCTCTGAGTCATTAAAGATCGCTCTTTTCTGTGTATCTGGCTAGTGATTCTTGTCCACATGCTCACGGTTTAACTGATCACCATAACTTGGGTCAGGGTTGGGTTTTGTTTTGTTTTTTGGTTTTTTTTTGCTTTCCTCTGTAGTATGGGGCACACAGCTCAATCGCTAGTGGATTCACTGTACCTTAAAGACTTTAAATCATGATCTGAAGACTTTGCTAACTCTTACGGTAGGAGTCTATTTGCAGGAGTGTATGAGTGAGGTTCTTTACCCTGCAATCTGCAGGAGATTAGAGTAGATGATCATATTGGTCACTTCTGATCTTAGAATCTATGAGGTTCTTTAGAAATCTTTCCTATGATTTAGTGATTATTATTTTGATTGCTACATTGTCAGGCTGTAGAATTGAGTCTGATTCCTAGTTCACTTATACTGTTGGATTTCAGGAGCAACAGTGTAAATGAATTTACTATAAAACTGATGCATATTAAGAGAGAATCAGGCCTTATGCTGCTTGTACTTTTGAGGAGAAAGGCTTTCTTTCATGAAATTCATTTGTTGAGAATTTTGATATTTTGGAATTTGCTTTTATTTTGATTCTGAAGCGAAGGGAAAGAAAAAAAGATGAAGCTCTGTGACCCTAAATTTTTTAAAGAAGTTCATTCCTATTTAACTTCTATAATTTTATATTATATTTTTACTATGGGGTTTCAAAAATAATTGAAAAGAAGTATCTTTTAAAAATGAAAGTAGAAACATTGTTTCCATTCTGTGGGAAAAAATGTTTTGACCTCTTGTTCTTACTCGTGCTCTCTCTTTTTAATTTTTTTCTCCTAAGCAAATTTTCATTAAAGGTGATGTATTTCCATGAAACATTTTACTATTGATTAGTCAGCATTTTTCATGGAAAAGTATTCCATGCACCACTGCTATAAAGGGTTTGATCTAATACTACTGATGTCAGTGGTTGTTGGGTCATGTCTTAATGATTTCAAAGATGTGTTATGTGGTTAAATTAAATTCATGTGTGCATAACCTTTTGTAGTATCTTCACATGGCACTATAGAGATGCAATATATTCTTATTTTACTGTTTTAATAATCCTTTCTTGGTTTATTCCAATAATTTTTTTTCTTTTCTAATGTATATCTCAAAATGAACTACACTATTAATCCAAGCACACTATTTTCCCTGGTAAAAGTAGGAATCCTGAGAAAATCCAAACATGATGACAAAGATCCATATCTGGATTGTTGCAACTCAGGAAAAAAAATCTTTCCCAGAACAGATATGAATAGGGAAGGAAACAGGCATTCTAAACTTCTGCACAAGATTAGATCCAGACAATTGTTACACTTTAGAACTAATAATAATGGGTGAGAGGCAGAAAGTACAAACTTCTACAAACTCTGAATGTTTGGCCTGCTAAATATATATAGGGCAGTATTTAAAACATTTTGAAATTCACCTGTTTTGAAACATGAACTTTTATACCATACCTGATGCTTTTATTGTATTTATTTGAAGAGTTATGTTAAACACATTTTCATAACCAAAACTTTAAGGTGGACATCTTAAGTAATGCATGCGAGGCTGGAGCTCTTACATTATATTAGCATTGCATGACAAGATTTTTTTTTTCAAGTGATGTGAAGCATGATATTATTAACGGCTTTCGTAATAGTATGTTTAGCTGTGTCCAATATGATGAGCAGTTTGGTAATTAAAACGGTGATAACTGCAATAATATTAAATCTAAACTAGTTTTATCAGCTTATTACTGGCCAAGCATAATTCTCCACTTCAGTTTGGCCCATAGAGTTTAGGATTTCCTCGTGAAATGAGCAAAAATGCTTATGCAGGAGGAAAACTTTGTCCAAAATTGTCTCACAGAGTTTAACTAGATCTTTCTTATACCCCACTGAAGAAAATTAACATGCCCTGGAGAACACTAAACCTAGCACATAATCACATTCAGGAAAACCTGACTTACGTTAGTCACTACTGTTATGTCAATCCATACCACTCCTCTTAAAATGCATCTCTTTAAGAAACAAGGTGACCTAACATTTGTAACTTTAGGACTAAATTATGGCATTTAGCCACTGGCCAGAGATGAAGATGGTGTCATCATATCCCAGTGGAGTTCAGAGAGACATAACTTTTCCCTGAACAACACGTATATCTAGGATGTGGCAGTAGGATACATTGATCTTTTCTGCTCCATATGACAGCACAGAGCCAGAGAGAGGCCACAGCCACATCTTTCTGCTCCTTTTGGAGCACTTGCAAGTATGAGTGGCCCTTATGTGGATCTGATAATGGTGGAAAACTTGTTACATCTGCTTTTTTTCTTGCTCATAATAAAATGGTGCCTCAATACTAGAAAACACTAAAAGAAAGGTTCTCATTCTGTAAAAATCAATAAGCAAATAATTACAATAACAGTAATTAAAGACTACTACTACTAATGTGCCAATTCTATCATAAAAGTCATATGAAAAGTCATGAGTAAAATCTTTCCCTTTCTCCAGTTTCAGAACCCCTAATTCAGTCAAACCAGCTCAATTTGTTTAAAGAATGGTTGGCAAAATACAGGGAATCCATGCAATATAACATCACCTGTGGCAGAAAAGAGAGAAAATTCACTTGAAATGAATATAAATAGCAGAGAGGAGGAAGTAGGCTAGAATGCTAGGCTGGGAGTCAGCTGACATAGGCTCAATTCTCTTCTCTACCATAGACTTCTTGAGTGTACTTGGGAAGTCTTTCTGTGCTTCCGTATTCCATCTATAAAATTGTGATAATAGTGCTTCCTCCTGGGTTGTTAAACAGAAGAGGTTCATGATATTGAAACAGCTGTGACATATTTTTCCTATTATAATCTTTTAATTTCCTTATAAGCAAATTTGACTCTCTCTGTAACAGACTAATGATGATTCATTTTGTTTGCCAAAATCTTCTCTGGAACTTGTTTTGTTTCACACAAGGAGGCGGGGGGAGAGATGACAAAAAAATGAGATTCTTTTCTCTCTCTCACTCTTCTGGTCTTTCACCATGCAGCTGATCTTTATATGGCTGATGCCTTTGTCTTCAGCAAAGTTCAGGAAATATTGCATATAGTATCAATTTTAAATCCTATTTTGGCTTAGTTGCCACTTTCGTAAAATTAGGTTTCCCATATGTCAAGAAAAGTACATCACATTTCTGAGATTACATCAGTAAGTAACACAATATCAGTCGCTGGTGTGTGGAATGATGTGGAAACCCTTTCTAGTAGCTAAGGTCCAAATTCTTATCCTGAACAAAAGCAGTTTAAATGAGATTTGGGCAACATTTCTGCCTGAGTTCTAAATTCCTAGTTCCCACTCCAGCAGAAAACCACTCCATGGCTGCATGACTTTGAAAGTGCCACAGGAATCCTTGTTTGTTTTGCTAAAATAGACTAACATGGCTACTCTTCTGGAACTTTTCCACATCCCTGAGAATCAGAGGACCTGTGTTTTGTTCCAGGATCTGTGATATATGTGCATGGTATGACCTTGCTTAAGTCAGTTAACAACAGTATAATCAGAATTACATGGTCTTGCAACGTTCCCCACTTGCCTTCTTTCCCTCTAATGAAAGAACAAAAATCAAACGAACCAAGCAACAAACCAACCAACCACAACTCACAGTATTTTACTTATTTTTGTTTCCAGAGGAGAAATACCACTCATCTACTTTGTCTCTCTAATATTCTGGGATCAAAGTGTCTAAATTAACACTGCAAATATATTCTTGTATGTTAGTTCCATCACCAAAATTAAACACTGTACACTGACAGTGTGTATAAGTTATTAGCAAAACATTCCAATAACCATTTATTGAAAATTCAGGCACAAATTCTGGCCAATAATTCAGGCTTTTCAAAGCCTTGTAAAGGGACTGCAAGCTGGTTTAATTGGCTCCCAGTGAATAACCTTATTTAAGGGGATTTCCCAAGTAGTTTAGGTACATCATGCTGACCCACTACCATCATCCTGTATCGCCCCCATGGGAGTGGCCAGATGAGTAAGGAGTATGTGTAGCTGGAACACACAGGAGACTGTTGGAATCTTCAGTAATTTAGGGAAGCCCCTGAGGTAGCTACAACTTACATGAGGCCCTGGAACTAGGATCAAGAGACACAAAAGTGGTTTTTTTCCCACCAATCTCAAAAATTGCAATGCCTGGGGACTAGGTAATGAACAAGGTCTTACTCTGTATGCATTCCTGTGAGGAATTGCAAAAAGGAATCATGTTTGTATGACAGTATGACTCTGACATCCTAGAAAATGCAATCATTTTAAAGTTTGCAGCTTCCAGAAAAAATTTAATCCTTTTAGTTCATTCATCATTACTTTGATGTAACATGGTTCACAGTAACTGCAGGTTTCATTTGCTTGTTGTGTCATGTAATAATAGGATTTATAATAACTTGTGTCCTTTGATTATGACTTTTCATAATCATAGATATCTTAACTCCCTCCCGCCCCAGTCCTATCATTGTCTTGATAAAATTGACATGTCTGCTCTTGCTAAAGTAATAGAATTTCCACTTTCACCAGTAGAATGAACTTTAGAAAGTGTTTAATCAGAGATTTTGTGCTCTGGAGCACCTTCAGAACTCAACTAATTTACAAAGTTTATATTCTGAAGTCAAAATAGCAACTTAGTTATTAAAAGCAATTATCTGTACAGGAGAAAAAAGCTTTAAAATCTGTTCCTTCAAAATCTCAAGTGGCTAATGCATGACTCTGCATGAATCAGAGGGATTCATTTGATTCCCAAGCTGACCTCTTCCATAAAATTTAATTTCTCCACCTCAAACATACTATTTTTCTCTAATATAAAAACCAGCAAACTGAACCCTATTGTGCCCCTTTTACAATTAGTCACCCCTTTGTTACATTAATCTTTTAAAGTAAATGGAAGGATTAGTGTTTGAACACAATACAAAGCAAAGTCTGAATACGAAATAATTGTGGACGTTGTCTGTGTTTCAGTTTGTATTATATTGTGCTACTGATTAGTTTTTGACTTCATTTAATCTCTGATTTTCATTTGGATCCCAAGGGTCAAGAATTAAGAGAAGTATTCTGTTTATAGACTTAATGGAGATCAGGATCATATTGTAATTATATCTGAGAATGGCAGATAAGCTTTTACTCTTAACAAGTGTGATTATTTAAAAGAGATCTATGATTAGTTTGGTAACAATAATTTTAAAATGTAAATTACTACCGTAAAAGAAAACATGGGCCATATTCTGCTGTTATTTAATCCATAGTAACTATTATAAATTCTATTAAGTCACTCCTGAGATCCACTGGTGTAACAGAGCCAAATTTCTTCTGGCTTTTTATAGTGTTTTTATAACATCAAAATTTATTTGAGAAAACAATGTAAATATTAAGATGGAATTATATGTATGTAATGAATGTACAACTATAGATCTCGCATTTTAAGCTTTTAGTTAATTTTACAGTATATCAATACATATTGTTATCTCTGGACGGCTACATGCTTTATATTTATAAAGGGGAACTAAATAAAGTGTTTGTTTACTCTAAATGTCCATGGAGCTCTGGCTAATATTTACCACACTATGGCTGTGTTCAGACGAGAGTTTTATTTCAAAACAACAGCTGTTGTTTCAAAATAAAATTTCTTATGTCCACACGACATTCCGTTATTTTGAAACTACGGGACCCATTGTTTTGAAATAGCAGCCGTTATTTTGAAACAGTAAAACTTCGCTTGAAATCAAAATAGCCATTGTTTCAAAATGGCTGTTTCGAAATAAGGCTGTTCGGACACGTTGTTTCGAAACAACACCATTGTTTCTAAACAACTGTTTCAGAACAACATGTCCGAATGGCCTTATTTTGAAATAACCATTTCAAAATAACAGCTGTTTTGATAGCAGGATTTCCCTTAATTCGAATTATCATTTTCTTAATTCGAATTAACTCATTTTGAAATAAAGACTTTATTTCGAAATAACTCATTTTGAAATAACTTATTTCGAAATAACAGTTTACGAGTGAACATAGCCTATTTATTGTCTTGTAGCCCATCCTTTCAACAAAGAAATACATGATTAACTACATTGAACCTTAAAATCATGCTGCCTGATTCCACGTTGCTTTTCCTATTCCATTCCCCTACCCCTTTCCTTCTCAACTTGATTTTAGGTTTTGGTAACTCATGAAGTGAGAGAGAGTTATGGCTTCATGCCATTTGAAATCTGGAAACCAAAGCTGTTTACAGATGGCAGAAAGCTAATTTATAGCTTTAGCAATTTTATGTGTATAATAATAGCTGCTAAAATCTTATCAGAATTCACTAGGAAAAAATAATTGAAATCCGTGGGACTATTCAGATGAGTAAGGTGAGCAGGATTTGGTTGTCTTCATCATAGTTGGCATGCCTTTTCTCTGAGAAGATGTGGTCAAAATCTTGTTGAAGAGTTCAGGACTCTGTGCATAAATAAATCCAGCTAATCTGATTATACGTTATTAATTTTGTTTGCTGTTAGTAAACATTTGGGCAGTTTTTGTCTATATAAATGTTTCAGAAAACATCAAATTCAAACTAGTATATTAATATATGAGTATGAATGTTTTCACATGAATTTTTATATTTGTACAACATACATCTGTGCTGAAAACTATCAATATTGTATAAATATCTGATCAGTTAGTAGGTACAATATGCTTTATCGTTAATAACCAAACATACAGTTAGAATAGTGAATGCTGAATAAATACACACACAATGCATGAACAATCCATATATGGAAATTTGTTTGTATAAAAAGTCTCATACAATACTGAATACTGAACAAATTAGAAAAAACTGCATGCTATTTGCAAACTATTTGCAAAATAGTGCATTCATCAGAGAGTCCGCATTTTGTGAATAGTTCAGCCAGTAATATTTCTGTGTAATAGGTACCTGAAAGAGAAATGGGTAGATAATAAAGACACGTAGCTTATAGTTCTTGAAAAGAATGAGTTAATCATTTTTAGATACTGTATTCAATGGATATTAACTGTTTGCAAATGAGCCTACAAATTACATTCTTTGACTCTGAGTGGCAATAGCAACCAACAGTAGAAAGTTCATACAATCATGTTAGAAGGGATCACAAAGAACATTTAGTCTCAAGAGAGATGGCTCTCTAATGTGGTTTTTGTTGTTGTTTTGTTCTGTTCTGATTTGGTTTTTTGAACCTCAAGTGAAGAAGCTTCCATGACTTTTCTTGGCAATTTGTTTCATGGGCCTACTGTTCCTACAGTTAAGAAGATTTTCCTGATATTTAACCTAAATCTGCTATGCTGTAGTTTGTACCCATTGCCTCTTGTCCTTTCCTCCATAGCAAGAGAGAAGAATCTTTGTCCATCTTTTTTTACGGTAGCCTTTAAAGTATTTAAGGACTGCAATTATGTCTCCCCTTGATGCTCAGTTTTCCAAACTAAACTACAAGTTCCCTCCTCCTTTTATCATATGGATTGTATTCCATCCATTTTGTCATCTTTGTCAGTGGCCTATGGGTGCTTTCTAGTTTCTCTACATCCTTTCTATACATTGGTGATCAGGTGGGCCTAACCAGTGGTTGCCTCATCTAATGGTTGCATTTCCCAGTGGTTGCAGTATTCTTTACGACAACAGACAAGCAAGGTCTCCAGAGCACTGAAGTACTATTTAACTCTTTGCTGTCCAGTAAGGGGTTTGTACTCATCATCACAGATGGTTAACAACAATATTTAGGACTGTAAAATACAAAAATATCATTGAACCAAAATTAATATGATTACCATTTAAATTGTTTAATAAAAATATTATTTTACAAAATATTACAATGTGATTTAATATATCATAGGCACATGCAAAAATACTGGGAAATACATAAAGGAAATAAGTGTGTTGATGATACTTCCTGTTCTGCTTTATTACAAGTGAAAAAAATTACCAATGAAGAGTGTGGTTGAATACTGAAAAACACACTATGAATGGTTAGTCTTATTCATTTCATATGTCTAGTGAGAAAGAAGACAACCTTCTGTATTCACTTGGTTAACTGTTGGTCAACTGCTAATTGTACCAATTGCATTACTGGGCAAACTATGCAATCAAGCCTCAATTTTTGAAACTGTCTGCCTATGTCCTTGAAACCCTTGAAAAACAAAAGGTAGTCAGAAGAGAACTCTATTGACATTTATTTCAGAAAATATTATTGGTATCATATCTATTTATCTCTGCAGTGTTGCAGTTGGAATGAATACTCGTAGTAATGTAACTTCTGTATTTTTATGTGCTATTTTGCATGAAAACTGAATTATGTAAAAATTGACAATTTCACTTCAAATAAAATTTCAGATCCTTAATTACTTCCATTCAGTATCAGTAACAACATAGTATTATTATTTATAAGAAGCTGACATTGAGCTCAGTTTTGTGGAAAGAAATAATAATGAAAACAAATCAGCAAGTGCCTGGGAGTGGGGTGGGGGAATATTGCTAGATAGCTATATCCAAACTGACTAAATAAGATACCAGCTATTTCTAATGGACACAAAGCATTCAAAAGTCTCATGTGAATCAAGGCTTTTACTTTTAAATTCATGGTAAACCCTCTTTTTTTCATTCGTTTGTTTGGTTTTGATGATGATTCATGTGAAGTGGTGGTTGCTAGACCAGTATTAGCTTACCGCAGCCCCTTATGATATTCTATTCACTACACAGCTAAACACCATAAAATCAAATCTGAAGGTGAAAGAGCCACCACTTTTCCTCCAGGACTGATGCAGAAAAACAAAACTTAAATGAAAAGCCGGTCAGTGCATTCACATAATCTCTGACCCAAGAGCTAAAACTAATTTGGACATTCTGCTAATCTGTTAAAGTTTAAATCCAAAAGATTCCCAGAAGACATTCTGTCTGACATAATTATGAAGGTCACAAGACTCATCATATGTGGAAACTTTAAGATCAAATCAAATCAAATCATAGGGCTGGAAGGGACCTCATGAGATCATTGAGTCCAACCCCTTGAGAATTGAACCCAGGACCTTCTGCATAGTAAGCAGAGGTGTTAGCCACTATGCTATTTACAGGGTCACAGTCTAGATGACAGCTTTAATAGGATAGCCCAAAATCTCTTAGGCGAATTCTCCACTTTAGAAGGAGACTACTTGTATTAGTCTGTTTCAGCAAAACAAATAAGGAGTCCTGTGGCACTTGGGGTATGTCTGTGCTGAAGGCTTAAGTCAACTTAACCAACTCCACGGCTGCATTTGGCATTTGTTCAGTTGTCTTTAGCACTTGCTTAAGTCAACTTAATTACTCCTGCCCTTAAAGTCAATTTCAAGTGCTAAGTTGACTTTATTAAGTCACCTTAACAAAATGTGGTTGCCTAAATCAACTTAATAAAATCAATTTAACCCAGGGTAGCCACTTAAGTCAATTTAGTCAAGTCAACTTAAGCCAGAGGATCTGCTCAAAGTAGACTTTAAGTCGACTTAAGTGCCTACCATGACTTAAGAAAATGTGGACTCTCTAAGTTGACTTAATAAAGTCAACTTTACGTTGACCATGTTAACTTGACTTAAATGAGACCTCTAGTGTAGACATAACAATAAAGACTAACAAATGTAAGCTTTCATGGATTACAATCAACTTCCTCAGATGCATTTGAGGACATAATCCAAGAAAGTTTATGCTTTAATAAATTTGTTAGTCTTTGTAAGTGCCACAGGACTCCTTATTTGTTCTTCACCTTAAGTTTCTAGAAGCAGGCAGTGATTCTAAACACACAAATATATAGTTAGCAATTCTTTAGAATAGATCTTCAGAGTGGGTGTCGATACAAGAAATGATAGAAACATGTTTTATTCTAGTCACATAATTTTTTCTTCCAGGTGGAAATAATAACCTCTGTTGGCATGATAAGGTAAGTGTGAAATCACTACCATGGACCTCCCCTGAAAACTATTGAATCCTCCTGAATTCTAAATTGTATGATTAGAAAACTACCCAAAAAAGAGGTAAAAAAAGAAAAAAGAAATGGTGAGTAAGTGCAGCTATTCCCTCACTATTGCTGTTGTCTCACAACAAAAGACTCTCTCCCATCCTTGAAAGGTCATGGATGACCTATAATGAAAAGAAAAGATTGAAACAGAGACAATAAGTACTTGTATGTGTAACTCTGGCTTTAATGGGAATTTTGCTAGAATAATCTTTAGAACAACTGGAGGATTTGATTGCTGTGATAAACTATATTTCATTTTCTTTGATAATGAAGCTTATGGACAACAATTTCTTCATTTTTTTTCAGTACCACTTATCACTGCAATTAGGGTTACAGATAGCCCAAATGAGCCTTTTCTGAAGACTTTTTTCAGCTCCTTATGAAATGCAGCTTTACAGATCTACATTTCAAACAGTCACAGGACTAGAATAGAATGCTCTGAGAGAGTCCAGGATCTACTGTAACACTTCAGAGCTCTACTGATTATAATTTGTTTAATTCATTTTAGTATCACTAAAGATATTGCATCAACATGATAACTAACAGAATAGAATTGTCAATAGTTAAAGGGCCAGTTTACATAAAATACTGGTAAATTTGCATATAAATAAGATTTTACATTTAAATCTCCTGTGGGTGAATTTGATACAATGGCCCTCAGAATCAGAGTTCTGAAATGTCTCATTTAACTGACTAAAGTTTGCTTGGTACGAAAAATAAACCGAAGAGGACAGTCTTTGATTGGCTAAGCATTCCTTTCTAGGGAGAGATTACAAGACCAGCAAAGTACATGAGGCTGTGTATTTTATTTTTAAAATATTAATGGTGATATACTTTCATTTTTTGTGCTACTTTATTTCATAATATTCATAAGAATGTAAATACAGCTACTGAAACTGATTTAAAGATAGGTTACACATCACAGTTAATAGTTCTGCAGTTTCACATTTGAGTTCCTTTAGAATAGCATCCGAAGCCGATGCCTCATTACTGTTTCATTTTTCAGTTTGTTTCAAAGCAGCTAATGATAGCTCAATCTAGTATAATTTCTCACCTTAAAAGAATGGGCCAGCTTTACAAATCTCTCTCACACCTTCAGGCATGATGACCTATGGCAAGAATTCATTTTGTTTCTCCACAATAGCCTTATCTTCCCTGAGTGCTCCTTTAGCATCTTAATCATCCAGTGGCCCATTCGTTAACGCATACAATGTTTTCTTTTTCTTTGTTTTGACCCTGTTTGCATGTTAACACCTTGGCAATTATTTTAACCAAGAAAGGCAAAACTATAACATTTTTAAAATGCTAATTTTAAGTCTTCTTGTCTTATTATGGAGCATCTATCTGCCATTATGTGAACTAGCTGATTAGACTGGATTTACATCTCCCTGTTGGCACTATTTCCTTCCCTATAAATAAGGGCTTTGCCTCACTCCATTGTTTATGATTTCTTCTAGAAATTTTCTTGGATGGACACTGGGAGCCATCAGCATATTTGGCTAGTCCATAGCTATACCTAAAAGGCTGGTTGTGAATGTTCCCAAACTCTCAATATATTTTGGTAACCTACAAAGTAATACTTCATAATTTCATAAACAATGATAGCACATACACTTTAATGGGGTGTTAATGTGTAGTTGACCAAGACTTTTAAAATGATATGTCACAAGACATAGTTTTTATAAAACACCAATTATATAGCAGTTGTGAATATGGAATTTCAAGGAGCTGTTTTGAGGCCCAGTGTATATACGTGAAATTGAGACACATACAATTGTATATGTGTATATAAAATTGTTCTTGCAAAACTGCAGTTTTTATTTTTCTTTTGTTTTTCATCTAATCAACATTTTTATGTCAAGTGGCAACTATAAGATTGAAATTTAACTTTTTCGTTTTGAAGGATACCAGTGTACATAAAGAGACATTTTCTCATCTTTTTCATAATGCACTGCATGTAATGTAATCAATAAAGATGGAGGGTGTAATCCTGACCCTACTATGATCAATAAGAATTTTTTGCCATTAACTTCAGTGAGAGTTATGATGTTAGCCTAGATTGTAATGCAATCAAAGCATGGGGCAGGGTTAAGGTTATGCATACATTTGTTAAAGTTTAACATTTATAACTCATTATTAAAGTTTATTATCCTACTGAGGCACAGACGCTTATTGGTTGTTCATGATATAGCAGCAGTTCTGGTCAGGTCTGACACATTCATTACGTATAATATACTGTTCTCATAATATATACCCAAATATGTCATATATGTCATGTCATCGGAAAACTAATAACTTCCTGATTGTGATGTATCAGAGTACAATCCAGATTAATGAGTAGCTGTGTCACTCCTCTTCTCTAATCTGGGGCACCTTTTACATGTTTTGTTGCTATAGCCTGAAGCCTGGACTGCTCATAAAGAATCCCCATGATGTAAGCCACTTCCAGCTATTCTATGAGTGTGCTGCAGGCAGCCAGCCACATTGCGGCTCTCACCAGCTTTGGTTATACTGTAGAGTAACTGAAAACACTCCCACTCTTGAAATTTCCAGCAGAACCATATATCCATTACCTCACCTGGATAATACAAGTTTATAAAAAGTTCATTATTTCTTTAATAGAGTAATATTCATACAATGTGCCATCTCAAAAGGAATCTCCCTAACAGTTTGAACATACTATATTACAAATAATGATCCAAAAAATAAAGATGCCTAATGTAATAAACAAATTAAATTAAAAGCAAAATTCTCAACATGTGTTTTCAGTAGTGTTACCAGAAGCGTCGCTGCCCCAGGGAAGACCCTAGGGCATGTCCCCAGGTCCCACCCCCTGGCTGAGGGGTCATGCCCCAGCCCTGATTCTGTGCTCAGGCACCTGCTGCCGCCAGTCTGGCCCTGGATCCCTGGCAGAGGACAGGGCAGAGAGTGGCAGCTGCCACCACAGGTGGCCCAGCCTTGGACGGGGCCAGAAGCAGCCATCACCTCTGTCAGTGACTGGGCACCGGATCTCTGGCCAGAGACTCAGGGCACTAGTGCTGGGATTCGGGGCACGAGCACTGTCTGCCAGGGACGCCCTTGAGTGTTACCAACAAAACTTCTTAGGTCAGGAGCCATTCTGAATCTGACAAAGGCTTCCTTTGTTTGGTCACTTCAGATGCCATGAATAAAATAACCTAAGGAAGACAGCTGGTGTATCTTGGCATGTATACCCTTCTTTCTTACAATTTCAGTTTCCCTTTTGAAAAACTTTTCCAGTTGTGTATTGGGCAGCAACATAAATCTATGGCAAAAAAATGCTTTGTAATGGGGCATTTAGTAGTTTTTGCCAGAAAATAAGCAGAAAGAATAAGAAAGTGATAAATAGGCATGCCCCATAGTGTGACCCTTTGGGATATTTGAAAAAGAATTGTCTATGAACCTTGACCACGAGATGTTCCAGATGCCTCAATATGGTAGGTGACATGACAACAGACTATGGGTATGATTTCCAAGAACTGCTGAATATCAACTCAGCAATGTGCAAGACATGGTCAGGGTATGGCCTCCCTTCCCCCTTTTAATGACCCCTTTGCAATAAGGAAATCTGTTACTTCTGCAAGTGTCAATGCCAAGAGACTATATGAATATGAGACAGTCTGACTGGAGTGAGTGTCTCCTGAGATCCAAAAACTGATCTCATTCTGTACAAAAGGAAAGTGCAGAGGAGAAGGCCCCTCCACAGTGGAACCTTGACTGGCCAGCAAGATTCACCTAGAGATTGTAATAGTGACTGATGAGCTATAGCTTTACTGCTGTTATCATTTATCAAATGCATTATTAGCAATTATACAATAGTTCAATCATAGAATCATAGAAACTGGAAGGGACCATGAGAGGTCGTCAAGTCCAGTCCCCTGCACTCATGACAGGACGAGGCACCCTCTTAAATGAAATTTGGGCAGCAAATTCAAGGTGTGACTTACATGTGTATATGTTAGCTCTGGGTGAAGCATAGTATTTAAGGCACTTATTGCTGCAGGGAAGGTAGTGACATAACTCCTTTCTGGTCTGCTTGAGCTACCAAGAGTGGCACACCTATCTATGAGTTTGATAGAAATGAGAAGCAACACAGGTTCAAATGGGCAGTCAATGTTGTCTCCAGCCCTTTTGACACAGCTGCTTCTGCAGACATAAGGGTGATCAAAAGTATGTGGAACATCTGAAAATAAATCCAGTGAAACTTGCTTTTGTTTGTTATTGGTGTAAATGAAAGGCCTGTCATCTACATGGATTTAATTTCAAAGGAGAATCTTAAATTCTGGTTGATTGACTATTTTTGTTTCTTGCCTATGAGAACTTCAAGTGGGAAAAAGTCAAAGAAAGAAAATAAAAGTATTCAAGGACGTCATTTTTATGTTTTTTTAAAAACAAACAAACAAACAAACAAACAAACCTTGTGATGCTTCCTGCTGTAAACACTTGTGATGTGCAGGTAAGAGGTTTTTTACTAGAAAAGTAGGGTTCCATTAGCAAAAGCAAACTGCAAGATTTTAGGTAAATCATAACAGTTTTGGTCATAGAATATAATCAGGTCTATTGTAGAGATAAGAGCTGAAATCTGCACACATATTATTTGGTGCCTCACATCTGAGTCAAGAATTGTGACTGAAATCTGTAATATCATTGATTAGCAAAATAAGTTTTGCCTCAATGTTCTGATACTTCAGTTTTTAATGACACTTGAAACCTCTCACAGTGAGGATCAGAAATCAGCATTCTCATTTGGGAACTATGAAGATGAGAAAGGAACTATCAGTTTGATCAGACACATTAACTTCCAAGAGATTTGCCATGTGGTTAAAGATAGTGGTTTGTCAGTGAAGACTCTGTTCATTGATGCTTTGGCGTAACCTTTTTAGAGGAATATTTTCAAGGTTTTGATGCTCAAAAGAGTGGATAGTGTCAATAACAATAACACTACTTATATTGTACCTTACACCTTTTCATCCAAAGTACACTGAGAATTTGCTATTTTGGTGGGACACTGAGAAATAGAAGAATTGTGCTAGATATCTGTAAAAGAAAAAGTGGGAATTCCTAAAATAGACACAGGGAAGAAGAATCTACAATACAGTATGTGAGTTATTAAAGACATATGTACATAACCTGGCATGCTAACTGATGTTATTAGCATGATCACAACTGCTTTTGTAACTACAAGTGCACTGGTCCTTGTGTCCATGTTAAAGTCAATAGAATGGCATGGCTAATAAACGCATCAGCCACACTAAAAGCAAGCATGATGTTACACAGAATCCTGCTGCTTGGTCTATCTGACTAAACAAGTAAGAGCTACAGTTTGTTATGGATAGCAGCATGGAGAGCCAGTCTACCATGATGAACATGCAATTCTATCTTGTCACCAACTTTTGCTTCAGATGGTGGCAGAAAAATATTTTAACTGCAGTTCTCAGAAAACATGCTATATAACTGGCTAAAATGAGTTAACATCTTTTGTAGGACAACAGAATTATTTACCACAAGATGGATTTACTGCATTGTCAAGCACAGGAGAACGGATGCTTAGACTGACATGGTCTTTAGGCTTCTAGAACATGGGATACCATAATGCAATGGTGTTATGATAAGGGACCGCTGTTCTCAAGGCTATTTTGCTTTAATCCAAAGGTTAAACAACAAGGAAAAACTCATTGCACTTCCTTCTGTAAGAAAATAAATACTTTAAAAAAGTTAACTGTGCTCAGTTTGAGTTTTGGATCATAGATGATGGAGGGTCTTATTCCATTTGACCTTATTCATACATCCTGTGGGCAGGCCTAATCATCCTGTGAGCAGGCCTTCTTTCCTGTTTTATTCCCAGTTCTGAAAACACGTAGAACCATACATTGCTGAGTTTGCATTTAAAACTCTTTCTAATGGGAGGAGTACCTGAATGTGGTGTGGGAGCTCAAAATATTATGTTTACAAACCTTTTTCGGAGGGTACATTCACTGTACACCTCTGATGCATTCCTCGTGGACTTCCTTAAATGAATGCAGAGCATGACATAAATCTTTAAATCACAAGATTATATTAATGCTTTTTCACTGTCTATAAGGAGCACTCAAGCTTTCATTAAACTAAATTTGATCCCTCAGTCTTTCTAATCAACTGTAAAAACTCACTCTAATTTACATTCCAACATCACTATGCTTTCCATTCAGTAATTATATTAGTAAGGAGCTACCTGAAATCTTTGGTTTTATAGAACTTTAGTTTGTGTTACAAAACAAAACAAAAACAAAACAAAAAACAAAACAAAAAAAACTATTAAAAACAGATAAATGAGAGAAAATGAAGGAGTGTGTAAGAAAGAAAGAAATGGACGAGAAGAAAGACAGGACAAGAAAATGGAAGGAAATACAAATTAAAAACAAGAGTAAGAGAGACTAAAGTAGTATGCTAATATGACAGCATTCCACAGTCATGTCAAAAGTACTTTCTTTGAAGGATACATATCACCAAAAGAAAAAATAATGTAGTTGTTTTTATTGAATTAACATTTTCCCGCACAGTTCCAATCCTCCCAATACAAACCTATTCAAGAAGTATTAATTATTATTATTTTACTACTAAAGCAAGATACAAGTCATTCTCATCTGAAATCCACAAGGAGTTAAATTTAAACCCTGTCAAATTGCTTCATTTTTAAGTCAAACTACTGGGATAGGTTTAAAATTCTAATCTTTTTATTTCCCTACTACTTTCAATGAACAATTTCTCACGTTCATTTCAATGAACAGTAATGTCAGAATGTTCAAAAACCAAGTGTTTCAATTTCAAACATAACCCCAGAGATAGCACTGATATAAAAGCAATTTTTTATCCAGTTAGGATTTGAATTGTGGCTCTTTGTGGTTTTTAAATCAAAAGTTGAAAACAAATAGCAATAGTTGTTATGGTATCTTGGCAGGTTAATGTAGTATGTCAAATCACATTTGTGTTCTATGGTACCATATGCAATACATACTGCATTTCATTGTTATTTAAAATAGCTCTAGTGCTTTACAATATGAATTAAATGGAAGAAGTGGGAGATAATCATTAACAAAATTGCTAGAATGTGGTGTGCATTTTTGGCCAATTGTAAAGTGCCATGATAAAAATGTAAAAATAAATATTTTCTGACTTCATTTTTTATATTGCAAAATGCTATTTCTTTAGGGTTATTTAAATCCACAGAGAAATACTGAACTTTATTTAAAGCCATAGTTCCCTCTTCTCCACCCCAGAGGTATCCCTTACTGTGTCAGGGGTTTAGAAAGTTTTTCTCTGAATAAAAACATTTGGGTTATTTCATTATAAGCCCTCTGCATTCATGAGGTGAATAAAAGCAAACAAAAAAGGGACAGTCTTAATTGGTGAACTATAAAGAGATTAAGTCTGCTTTGATAATATTTTACTAACACAGTAATATGATTATGTTCCTGATATTTCTGCATTCCCCTTAAAACTATATACCAATAAAGAAGAAATAGATTTCTCAAGAATAAACAGACTATAATTTCCCAATTTATTAATCTTATTTTGTCCTCTCTTATTTTCAGTCTCTTAAATCTTGTCATTCTTGCTGGGCTGTTACTGTTGTGATAATAAGATAGAATATTCAAAGAGATTCAAAGCTAGAGCAGGGACTTAAGGAGGTATTGTCACAGCCAGAGGAGCAGGCAAAGAGGATAAACTTAGCTACCGCATATTAGAAGTGTAACATGAAAAATAGGAGGGCGAAAAAAGACTAAACCATGATCAGGAGTGTTGTTGTTTCAGGGAGAGACCCAAGGCCAGGACCCACCCCCTCAGCACAGGCCCTGTCCCCAACTGGGAGTAGGGGTTCCAGGCTCCTGCTGCTATGAGCCCGGCCCCTGATTCCCGGTTGGGGATGTGGCTGGGCGAGGTTGTGGCTGCCGCGGGTGATCCGGGCCAGGAGAGGCAGGTGCCACCACGGCTGCCCTGGCCCCGGATAACCAGACTGGGATTGGGATGTGTCTGTGAGCAGCAGGAGGCACCCCAGCAATTGGAGGCACTGGTACTGGGACTCAGGGCACATGCCCCCTGTGCCAGGCACCAGCGATGCCCCTGACCAAGATAATGTGTGAATAAAGCTTGCCGGAAACAGTGAAAAATTGGTCTCTTCCCTGAGAATCTTACAAAGATGTTAGGCAGAGTGTCTATATTAGACATAGATGTTATACATGTGTCAAGGCATGGTAAGTAGTTGAGGAAAAAATGAATATCAACATATGATGGATACTTAGGACTAGATTCAGAAAGTAATTTGGGAATTCAACAATCAGGGTTGTTGGATAAGAGGCAGACACCATGAGACGTGCTCTATGACTTAATGGTGCACATACCAAGGACATGGAAGGACCAGGTTTCAATGACTATTTATTCACGGTGGAGCACCTTTCCCAGGAATGAGCGAGGTAGACTAGCATCTAAATATTCCATAACCCATTGGTTAGAGTTGGGTTCGGCATCCCATGGCTCTGGAGCCTCATGTGGCTTTTTAACGGCCACCATGAGGCTCCAGGGAAACTGGGCTACTGGAAGATACCCTGTGGACCCCAGCACCACAGCTGGATTAGACGGCTCCCAGCCAGCCCAGGCCACCCAGTTTGGGGGCACCGGGGCCGCTCCCACCCTCCCACCACAAGAGCATGGGGTGGCTAAGCAGCTGGCACCATGGCCCCTAGTGCTGGTGGAAAGTGTGTGTGGCCAGGGACAGAGGCTGGTCTCTGTCCTTCCTTCACTCCACTCCAGTCTCCGGGGATGGCAGATCAGAGCTCCCCACTGCTCGGCCTACCTACAATTGTCTGTCCCTCCCCAGGTGGTAGAGAGGGGCCAACAAGGAGCTGCAGGTTTTTGGGGTGGGCCCTCAAGCAGCCTGCTCAACAGAGTTCGGTTGCTCCATTCCATGTTGGGGGGTTAGGGGAAGCAACCTGAGCTCTGGTGAGCAGATTGCTTGAGGGCCACACCCCCAAAACCAACAGCTCTGCGCTGACCGTTCTCTGCCCCCTGGCCAGCTGGGGGTAGCAAGGGGAGCTGCTCTGCCCTGCCAACAGAGGGAGGGAAGATGGTGCAGCCTCTGGCCCTGGCTGCCCACATCCCCCTGCTGTGTCCTGCCAGTGGTAAGGCCCACAGCATGGACACACATCTGCCCCGTGGTCATGCAGTGGGAGGATGGGGGTGGCCTTGGCAGGGCCAGCGCTAGGCAGTAAGCAGGCCCTTCGCTGCAGGGAGGCACCGGCATTTGAGGGGAACCAAAAGGGGACAGCGCTGTGGTGCTCCCCTGATGACATCTCTCGTCTGCGCCGGTGTCGCTCTGCTGCGGGGGGGGGTGCCACAATCCCCAGCACCAGCCCTGGGCCCTGGTCCTCTGAAACTAGGTGGCCTGGGCCAGCTGGGTGCCATCTAATGCAGCTCTGACACTGAGGGTGGCAGGGTGTCCCTCTGCAGCCCAGCATCCCCTGAACTGCATGGCGGCTGCAGATAGGTAGCGCAGCTGTTCTCCACTCTGCTGTAGATGTGGAGCAGTGCTCCCGGCTGCCCAGAGTGCCCCTTGCTGGTTGCCACTCCCTATGGGGCAGAGAGTGGCTGGTGTGGGGCTGCTGCTTTTGGGATCAGGGCCCTGAAGCGGCCCACTCTGTGAAGTTCAGGCCACTTCTCTCCCAGACTCCAGCACTAAACAGACCCACGTCAGGGCCTGGGGGTAAGAGGGACTGTGTTTTGCACTGGGGGGTGCTGGCAGGGTAGCACTTGAACTCCCTGAAACTGGTCTGCTCCAGGGCCCTGTTCCCCCGAAATGAGCAATGCCTCACAGACCACTCTCTGGCAGGGGACGGCAGCAGCCGGGAGCACTGTTCTGCATCAGCAGCAGAGTAGAGGGAGGATGACATGCCTTCTGGTCCTAGCTGCCTGTCCTCCCCGCCCCTAGGCGCCAGGGACTGCAGCACAAATGCCTGGCCACCTCTGGCCCATGTGGTTGTAGAGCAGTGTAGCACCAGTGCCCCAAAACTGGGTAGCCTGGGCTGGGCCCCTCCAATCTGGTCCTGGTGCTGGGACCAGCCAGGTGCCCCCCTGAAGCCTGACAGACACCCTGAGGGCTGTCATATTTGCCTCCCTCCTTGCCACTGGGACCCTTCCTGCCCTGTGTGTGGAAGGGCTGCACAGGGGATGGGGGGGGAGAAAAATGTGTGTTGGCCCCCTGGCACCAGACAGCTTTGGTCCACCACTGGTGGGGAGGGGGCACTGAGAGGGCCAGCAGCAGGGGGGAGGGACCAGTGGGATCCAGAAGGGCCAGCCAGGCTTGCAGAGATGAGAGGATGACAGATGGTCTAGGGCTGGGTGGAGAGGAGGGGAGGGCATGTGCTGTCTGAAGGCTGGGTGAGTGCACCGGGAGGATCAGCTGCACTGGAGGGGGCTGTTAGGAGCTGGAAGGCTAGCTGGGCATGGAGGTATTCTGGGTGGTGTCTGGGGCCAGCCACAGGGCCCAGGTCAGGGCTGCCTCTGGACCAGGGAGGGAGAGGGGCTGCAGCTGGGCAGGGGGATGGGGGGCACCAAACAGTAGGGCTGCAACCAGGCTGGGGCAAAGCAGAGTGGCACAGCTATATGAGGCCTTGGAAATCTTGTTTATTGGTGGGGCAGGAATGGTTCCTCTTCTCTTTTGGGTTGCCAGCCCCAGGTTAGAGCAATCAAGGTAAGAATATTGTTCAGATGTATTCCCACTACCCTCTTACACAAAAAAGTGAGGGGAGGGGGGAGAAAGAGTTTGTGTGTGGTGTATTGGGGAGGAAATCTGCAGATGAGGGGCTGTCTCCTGAATATTTACGTACCTTTATTCACAGAGCTAAAAAATATGAGGAAACTGCTCCTTCTTGAATATAGTGAGATTTAATCCTAATCCTCTCTGCCATCTTTTTAACACCCAAAACATGTAATTAGAATACAATACAATAATTTCAACATACAATGACTATATTCTTTGTGAAATAATATTCTTGCAAACCTTTTAATCCATATAAAGAGAGATCCTCACTTCAGTTATATCTAAAAATTGTTCCATACAATACCTGTAAGACATCATTATAAAAAGTTATCACCAAATCAGCATTTCAGGAATATATACAAAAAAAAGTGAAATTTTGTTACTCAAAATTTCATGAAAATCTGAAGAAAAATTATGATCCACTGTCCATTTAATAAAATGTGAAAAAGTAGATAAAGAGGTACTAGTACTATTGTGGATTATATAATTCCTATTTACAGATATTTAACATAGCTGTTAAAATATTTTATATGAAATGTTGAATAAAATAAATGAAGTACAAAAAGAATAAAAAGTATGAACATATTTCATGTTGTCATGTTAACTTAATATTATAAGGTTACCTATTATATTGATTCCAAAAAATATTGCTGTGATACTGGCCCTCCCTCTAAGGATGCTGAAGTTATTTACATCTTCAACTGGCTTTTTTTCTTCAAGGCTACAGAATGCTGTTCCTTTGATTATATATCCAGATAGTGAAGGACAGGTGATAAAATCCACCATTTTTTAGGTTAAAATAAATGCTAATAATTGCCAAATGAATTTTATGCATAAACAATCTAGATTTCATGGGAGAAAAAGAGGGAATGAAATTTCTAAACAATTAATAAAATATTGAAGGGAATGGCAACCAGAACATTATCTTAAAATCCACGACAAACAGGCCTCATTTATACACAAACACAAATCAACTTTAGAGTCACATCACTACTCATGAACAAATATCAATATTTGTTCATACTGTCATACAGTGGTTTGTGGCTGGAATTACAAAAAGATAAGAAAATGATTTAAACTGACAAAATGTATTTTGTTTTAGGCATAGATGTATTCTGTAAGGGCTCTCTTAAGGTACATTGCTATCATCAAGCAGACCTTAAGGGACCTTCCTTACAAGACTCTGAGAAATAGACATCAGAATATAATCATGCACTGCATATTGGCCTAATCTAATACTCAGTGAAGTCAAAGATGCTCTTGTTGATTTAAGTGGAAGTTACATCAGGATCTTTTTGATGTAGCATGTATCCCACACAGTTTCTGAGTAAGTTAATACAAACCTATAACGTTGACAAGAAAGTTTGGTTTAAAAGAGGATGAAGTCCAGATCAGGAGGGGTTGGGTTATGATTATGAAGCAAGAAAGCTGAGAGCACTCTTTGAGAATAGAGAGATGATGAGTAAAAAAAAAAAAAAAAAAAAAACCAAGGGGGACAATATGCCCTCAGATTCCAGCTTGACTAGAAGATGCTGACAAGGTGTTGGTGAAGCATAAATCAGCCATTGGGGTGGAACAGGATCTGTAAGTGAAGCCTGAAGAATGATCAGGATTTGGGCTACTAGGGGGGATGATCCTGGAAGCTAATGAGCTAAATGGCTACCTGGGTGGAAGAGAGAACACATCAGTGATGGAGCAACTATTTGCAGGGCACACTGTATTGGAAAAGAGACTCTATGTGATGTGTGACCACAAGGAGGCACTCCTATGGTGAGTGAATCCTTTCACAATTGATGAAAAATTGAAGTATCCTGGTCACACTGAGAAAAAAGGGACAATGTGGATCTTTAGGTCAAAGGAAAGAAGAACAGTGAGCTGAGGTATAGAGCAGAAATCTTATGTGAAGGAAAATTTATCTTCCCAAACTGGAACAGACAGATCACTGGAGTTTCTTCTTCAATAAAAAGGCACTAACTTGACCTAAGACTATCAGTGTGACAAATTGCAAGTCTGTGCCACAGACCAGGCAGGTGTGAGAGTTCTTAAAAAGAAATTATCAGGGAAAAAGAGCAGTATAATGGAAAATGTTAAGCCAAACTAATATTTTGGTGTTGTTATTGCTTCCTCTATAATTATTAGTCAACTCTGCTCATGCTGAAGTCAATGGCAAGAGTCCTGCTGATTTCACTTTCAATATATGTATATAGAGCGAATAAAGCTATCCTTTAAAAAGTGTTTTTATTGGACATATCATCTATTTAACACAATGTAATCTTGAGCCAGTTATGAAGCTGAAATGACAAATTCCACCTGAACTGCTTAACATTCTAGTTACAATTGTTCTCGTAAAAGCACATTGCTGTTGTCATTCATTCTTTTCTCTTTGAAAAATAAGATTATTATTTACTTGGGTAATTTATGCTAATTTTTTAATTATGAGCTGTTTTAATGTAGTGCATCATATGTTATGCACTAGATATGGTTGCATATGATGCTTACTTAATTTGCATCCTATTTCATGAACATTTAGAATGAAGTAAAATATCCATATCCCTACCATGATTCAAAAAAAGGGCTCATTAGTACAACCGTCTATGAAATTCATAGGAATAGAAAGAAAACATGATTCAGTATTTCAGATACTGGCTTGGTATTCTAGATCTTGAAACAGTTTGCTACTCTGCGACAAGTCTCATTCATGATCTAGAAAAAGTCACTGAATCAGTGTGCCACAGTTCTAGTTGAATTTACCAAAAGGGAATAATAGTGTTTCTTTCCATTATAGATAACTAGTCAATTATTTCCATCAAATTGTTTGCCAGAATATGGGTGAATTTATTGACCAAAAATGTCTGACTCCTTTGAAAATTTTCAGCTTTTCAATCAAGATATTTTGGCCAAATCTTTTGGTTTTCAGTATTCCTTTAAGAATTTTTGAATTTTCATTGAAATCTTAACAATTTCCACACTAGTTTTCCTTTAAAAAAAGCCACTGGATTCTGAGAAGCTTTTTTAAGTACCTTAAAGATTAAGATATGATCGGATTCTGTGGTAATGAGTCAGTGGAGATAAGTAGGTAAGGAATTATGCCAGAGAATCAATGCCTATAAGTGTTCTTTCTGAGAACACTCAATTCTTAGGGAACTGAACAAAATCAATTTAGTAATTAGTTATTAGTATTCCTATAGTCTGGTAGTAAAATATTGGACAGCAAGAAATAACACAATAAAATCGTTGGTCAAATTTAACTTCAATGAAATGAATTCCTTTCAATGAAAGGAAAAGCTGTATACTCTCACTCTGGGGCTGATGGTAAGTAATTCTATTCCTGCATCTGATGAAGTGGGTTGGAGTCCATGAACTGTTATGCCCAAAGAAATTTGTTAGTCTTTAAGGTTCCACAAAACTCTCATTGTTTTTAATTCTCTCATACATTCAGGTCTATCATTTTATTACTCTCAAACTATGTAAAAATTATCAGTTTGTCTCAGAAACCAAATATCTTTGAAACTGATTTTTTTTAATACAAAGGCATGATCCAGAACAAATGCCTTAAATTTTAGTGTGATTTTTAACTTATTAACTAAAATTTCAAGACACAGATGCAAAAGTGTTTTCAGGTATCACTTTTTCTTTGTACATTTTTACAGAGTATTGTCTATTCTTTTAAGGATGTTCAGTGAAATATTCAGGATTATCTGAGAACTTTGAGCTTTTGCCTAAAATTTAAAATAAAAAAAATGTACATATTATGGGAAATATTCAAAAACTTTCAAACATTGGGTACATGTTGACTCAAAGGTGAGACAGATATGTTCTTTGCAGAGAAGATTATCCAGAAATGATGATTCAATGTTGCAGGCCAGAAAAAGAATCTAAAACCATTTGGGCAGTTTGCTATACTGAAAAGATTACATGTTTAAAACTAGAAATTAGACAAAATAATCAATTTCAGTCCTGGCTGTTTTCCCATGGGTTTCCCTAAATACTTTTCCTACCCAAGGTTATGTCATATTAGTGGAAGTGATGGCATTGTCTTAAGTCTTTCCTTCAAGTACTGCCACCTTTAGAAAAAAAATATTTTCTGGTAAAATGTCCATTTAAGCCCAAGTCTTGCAAATACACATGCACTTAATTCTAAGCAGATAAATACTCCTGGGGAAGTTAAAGGAACTGGTCAAATACTTAAGTTTAAGAACTCACATGAGTGTTTCCAAGGTCAGGTACTTAGTTGGTAACCATTATATTCTGATATGGTGAAAAATTCCATAAGTATTGCTTCAGAACACAATACTCTAGAGAGGAATTTTATGACTTTGAAATATTTTAAGTCACTGAGATCATATTTCACTAATCAGTAATCTAGTTTTATTCTTTATTTTCTAAGCATTTTTTAATCTTTTACTTACTATTCATCAGTGACTGCTTGTAAAGCTAAAAGTTATTATAGACATCTCCATAAATTTGAACCACCACCAAACTCTTCTTCCTCCAAAACTGAACTAACAAAGGCATTTTATCTTCTCTCAGGCTGGTATCCTTCTGCCAAAATATGAATCTGGATACACAGCGTGTCCAGAAAGACTTGTGTCCCACTAAAAATAAATGCCAGTCAGCACTGCAGCAACTTTATATC
The DNA here is from genome assembly GCA_007922195.1 of Podocnemis expansa. NCBI lineage: Eukaryota > Metazoa > Chordata > Testudines > Podocnemididae > Podocnemis > Podocnemis expansa. The sequence goes on along the minus strand of ML681966.1, from coordinate 43,370,043 downwards.
TGAGAAATGTTAGAGGAACAGAAGGATGCTGTTTCATTTTTCATGCTTTGTTTTGCTGGCTTATATGTTTATTCTGAAGTTCAGCAAGCAGTACTGGGAGTCAAACTATCCTACCAACAGAGCACATTTCAATAAGCTTCTCATAAATCCTAGCTTTAGCACTCCATTTAAAAGATATTGTAGGGCTCCTGATTATAGGTCGTTTGATTCTGTAGGATTGAGAGACAAGATGCTGACTGTATATAATAAATGACCTACTCTTTCATATAAATTAATTTGTGTGAGGGATGTTTTCACATCCTACATTTTAAATATCATACAACTTTCTTGTCATGGTTTAAAATTAATTATGTAGTCCTGCACAAATGGCAACAAGAGTAGTATAAAAATCAAAAAGGCATTCTATCTTTGTATCTGTGCAGCATGACCTGAATGACAACATCTAATGTAAAAAAAAAATTAAAAATGTAACATCTTTGTAGGTTATATGTTGGTAACATTGCTGTGTGGCTAATTCAATATTATTCAGAATTCTCATATAAAGATTTGTCATTCTGTCAACTGTATTTCAGCTGCACTGAGTGATAAAACTAGTAAATTGCCGGTTAATTATTGGAAAGTACATGTGGTGATTATATAACTGAATTTTGGAAATACTGACTAAACATTTTTCCTATTTCTCTACAGTTGTGTAAATAGAATGATGAATGTCTCTCATTTCAGAATTTTTTGTTTCAGGAAGATTAAAAATATGTCAGTACTACCATCAATTATAACATGAACTGATTGCAAACCAGTTCTGCAAGAAGAAACTCTGGAAATCTGAATTTAGATACAGAAATGAAGTTAATATATAAATAAATTTGTTAGTCCTTAAAAAGTTCCACAGGACTTCTTGTTTGTTTTACAAATGAAGTTGTTATCCTTCTCCAGTGTTACCCTATCTAAATGCATGAGGATATGCAAAAGTCAAGCAAATAGGTGAGGAACAGCGTGAGTGAAGCTAATTTCAAATTTTATATTTAACCTTGACTGCAATACAATATTCTGGTTGAGCAAAGCATTTGTGTTTCTTAAAGTCCTCCACGTATTTACATTTCAGTTTAATTAAAATTAAAATCTTCAAAAATAATGGGACTAAGGCTATCTGTATTATTGCTAATCGTAGACAATTTCAACAACATTTTACTGGAAAAAGTGAACAGTTAAAAGTTATATTTTGTGTCTGTATGTTTCATATTGTTTAATACAAAGGGGAATAAATTGAAAAAAAATTACAGCACGAGAATTCCTGGAGAAAGCATGCAGAGGAGAAATATGTCTCCATAGTATTCTCTACACCTGCCACAAACTCTTCTGTAACAAACATATAATTAACTATTGCCATGAGAATGAAGGCAAGACATGATCTACTAGAAAGCAAGGAACTAGAGAACTGATATATGAAGAGACATGTTCTCAGAAAATGGTGCAAACAATATTAGAGGAAAATTATAGAAATTAGAGCTTAAGAAAGCATTATTAATGTCCCCTAATGTCGAATGCAATTCGCCATGGTACATACACTCAGATCAAGATCTGTGCACCATTTAAGCCACCAACGGCTGAAGTGGGATGTGAGTACTGCACAGGGGTAAAATACATTCTTTTTGAGCCTCTTTGGTGGTGTCCATGAGCACAACTGCCTGCTCAGGGGACAGCTGCAGTGCAGTCATTGAGCCATTTAAGCTATTCTGCTGGGAATGTTAGATGGATGTTCAGAGGTGGATAGGGACAGACACACAGGGTATGATTGTAATGCTGTAGCTCAAGAAAGGTGTCACATTTACTTTAAGCTAACTCTTTACCTTTCAGAGTTTGGATTTTATGGGCAGTTTCAAATGGTGTCAGTGTAGTTTAGGCAAATTAGATAGTGTCAGTAGTCATTCTGTGCTGTCTATAGGCAGCTCCACAACCAACAGCTATCACAGAAGCTTTGTAGAACTCAGCACAATGGAACAGGCTCTGACCTGGCCCCACCTTCTTCTAAACCCACCCCCACACTGGAGCTTGTGATGAGGCATAGGGTAACCTTGGGAATAATCTTGAAATGCATTAGTACTCAGCCTGACTATGGGTGAGAAAATCTGGTCAAACATGGTTGTATTTATACAGTAATGCAAATCTCTGTTTTGGAAGGAAACTTTGAGTTTGCCTCAATTTATAAAAATTAAATTTTGAATTAAAAAATGATTCCTCTGATAGATTATATCTATATGTATAACCGGCCTGCTTACTGTCTAACTGAGTTAGCAGCAGCACAAGAAGAAAAACATTTTAGGAAGATAACGATAAAATATATATTTACGTTTGCCACCACAATGTCTCAAGACTCTGTTAGTTAAAATGGATGGATTTTTTTCCATTCTCCATATTAAGATTTTGACTAAATCTAAGATTTGAATATGTTATGTGATTAAGCACTGGGTGACTAGAATAATTAGAGCTCATTGTTTCTGGTCATTTTAGATATCTCTTTAAAACTGAAGTTTAAAATCCCAACAAAACTCAAATGTTTTCGATTATGTTTTATCTGACAGAAAAAAAAAAATAAAAAAGCCTTCAAAATTCTATCCATCCAGAAAAATAGGCACAATAATCAGAATTGGGCCCATACTGGAACATGAGATCTAAACTTGGGAAAAGTTAGTATTTGCATCCAAATTTCAAACTCAAACCACTCTTTCCAAATGCCCTGTGAATTTTAGAGAGTTTGTCATCTCATTCCGGAAGGGAACACAGATACTTATCTAATTTTTAGTATATCTTATATGACTCAAAAGGTATTGAGTGAACCAGTGTTTGCAAAATGCTTTGAGGCCCTGAAATGTATAGTTCAGTGCTGTTATTATTTTAGTAAATGATAAAGCTTTTGGTAACATTAGGAGACAATGGAAACAGCTATGTCTCCTTTTAAAATAGATCAGTAGCTGAGAATTCATAAATTCAACAACTTTGTTTATTACCTTAGAATGCCCAGCACAATCATGGTCATAGCTGTTTATTTGAATCTAAAGCAGTTGTTTTCTTTTCCATTTTGGGAGGTGTGTGGGGGGGGGGGAGCAAGATGGGAGGAGAACTTGGGAGGAGAACTTATCTTTTTGTCTGATATTCTGAGGGACAGCTTTTACTGGCAACCATGTATTATAATGGGGGATGGGGTCAAGGTGAATACTGCTCCTGTTTGACACTAGTATAATAAGAGACATGAGCAGAAGCTGCCACATCACTAAGTGACATTTTTATGGCCTTTGATGGTTGGTCCAGCTTTTCCCGTTTGATATCAGTCTTAATTATTTTCATTAGCAGTTTTTTTAATGTAATTTCTTTTCTGACCTTTTTTTTTTTTTAAATCAGTTTATTACTCAGAGTTGATCTATTACTCGGGTCTTCTGCATGCATTCTCTTTCTAATTGAACTGGTCATAAAAAGTCCCTCGTAACTGTAAATCACCTTTCATTGTGTTGAATTTGTTTGAAATTACTGGAGCATCTCAGTTCCTAAGAGCTCCAGTGATAGAAACATAAATACTTTTAATAAGTTATAACTAGCCCAATAACATTCATTATAACCTGTGCAAGCATTTAACATAAAAACCCCATAGAGTGGTTTATTGGCTCACCTGTAAATGTAGCCTTTTTATAAATCTAAACAAATGAATGTTTAATTAAATGTTGGCTCTGTATACAGAGGTCTGTCATCTCACTGTGAATTGTACTTTTCTTCAAATCTAAGAGCAACTAGAGCCTAGTTGCTAGACCTTACTCTGGGAGGTGTAGCAGAACATTACTGGTATATCTAAGACATTTTCACTCACACAGGACCCTATGTGCACACAGGACTGTATTTATGATTTATAATTACAGCTCCCTTGTACACCAAGGAGGATGACATTATGTTTCAATTAGTAACCACACAGGAAAACAACAGTGGTAGGTTGTATCTAATGAAATCTTGTCTTGACAGCAGAAGCCACAGAATGGACAAAATGGCAAGCTGCTACTTCATAAAATGTGTGAAAGTAAACTTGAATTTACAGTCCCCAATTTAATCAGGAGAGCAGAAATCTGTTCAGCTAGGATTCTGAAATCCCCTAAGTGGCATTTACAGCAGGTACCATAGGGTTGCCTTTTTTAACTCAATGAGCCAACAAGATTGTGCTATAAATCTGGGGAGCTAATTTCAATACACAGAAGAAAAATAGGTAAAAGCAACAATACAGACTTGTCTCACATTATTTTATACACTTCAACCACTACTTGGAAAAGGTGAATTTTTTTTTAATATAGAACTTAGACTAGGAACAAAATGTACTTATTCATATAAAATATGAAAATAGACTGTCAAATATATTTCTGAAATGGTTGTTCATATGAGAGAAATGTTTTATACTTTTGTTTTAATGACAAAGGGACTCTATACCATAGGATGGTCAAATTTGTTTTCTATTTCAAGTTATTGCTTGGAAAACTTAAGAGCCCCTTCCCAAAGCAACTTTGCATATCTCAACTTAAATGAAAAATTCAGATGAAGTCAATGGAACTTCATAGACTTGAACCAGTTCTAAAGTTGGTCCTAAGATTCCCTCTCATTCTTTTATACCAAATGTCCAAAGTGAAATTGATTAGACTTTTTTCCTTTTCAAATCATGTGAAACATTGTGGCTAGTTTATGTGGTTAAACTATGTTCTGGATTTCAGCTTCCGGGTCCAAAACTTTGACTATGTTTCACTAGGATAATAGGAGGGTAATAATCTACTTTTCAGCAGACTGAACAATAGAACCTCAGAACTGCAAAAATCTCAGGAATGTATGATGTTCATGATTCTAAAATGTTCATAATTCTGAACAAAATGTTAGGGTTGTTCCATCAGACAGTTGCAACTGAATATTGACTTTATACAATACTTAATTTGAAATTTTATTATGCTTAAGGAAAATTCCACTTTCCCTTTTGTTAGTAGTTTACATAAAATTGCTTATAATTTTTGTATGTTGCATGATAAAATTCCATTTGGAAGGTCCCCCTTTCATAACTGATAGCTCAGGCAGCCTCTGCTCCTTCTCCTGGTGAAGTAATTTCCTCTTCCTTTTCAATGTACTGGTTACATACAGATAAAGAAAAGGATGTTTCCCTGCTTCAGATGCTTGTTATTTAACTTCTGCCCTGACAAAAATTCTGGTTAAGGAGAGAAGTAGACAGGGTTCCTGCAAGAGACAGGTGAAGAAAAAAATAACCAGTGGATGGTATATTTGATTAAGTTGGGGCATTGTTAACTGCTTGAAACAGCAAGGTACTATTATTAAAGTTCATTGCAATTGCTGCTCAGTAGATAATTTTTCTTGCCTGTCATTTTGACTAGAGGTGGTTGGAATTTTTCAAGTGGAATACTTTCGATTAAAAAATGCCAACTGAAACTAAATGTTTTCTGGAAATATGCCAATTTTGACAAAAACATAAAATTAAAATATGAACTGAAAGTTCCATTTTAACCTCTTTAGGAATGGAATGTTTTGATTTTCCATTTCAAAATGACTTTTGGTCATTTAAAATAGATAATATGACATAATAATATACAATATGCTAAAATCCAAAACAAAAACAGAACATTTTTACCAACCAGTTTTTTTTTTTAATTCTGTTTCTTTCAAAATTGAGAATTTTGTTTTCAGTAACTTGAGAATGCAAAAAAATTCATCATGGAATTTCCTACAAAATGAAAAATCTGGTTGCTGCCCATCTTTAATTTTGAATAATCTCTGCATAAATTGTTAAATAAAACTGCTGGAATTAGTTAGTGCCTTTCCCTCCCTGTTTAGCTGTTTATGATATTGTTGCTACTTTTACTCATTGCTCTTTGTCAAGTCTCTGGGTAAATTCATGGAGTTCATGTATGATTTGTTTTAGGTTCCAATCACTTGTTTGTCTTTGTTAAAATTACTTTTCTTTTTTTATGAGAGTCTTTAGTGACTGGCTTTAAAATAGGGTTAACAATAGAATTAGCCATTTAAATCAATGCTGAATTCTAATTTAGGAGTAGTAAGTGAAGGGCCTTCTCATAGGAGCTCTCTCAGAGGTCTCTTATCTAACTCTGCTGTTCCCCGGAAATCTTTTACCTACTAAATACCTGTAACCCTGCTGCAAGGGCAGGCTGGCAGAACAAGGGCCAGGTTCTATACCTAGGGATTTCCCAATAATGTAGCACCACGAACCAGCTTGACCCCCCACTCAGATTTCTGGGAATCCTGCACTGTTGCCTGGGCACCCCAAAAGGGTAAGCCTTACCCACTCACATGCACAAGACTGAGTGTAGTGAACAGAACTTTCAATAGTAGCAAAACAGAGTGTAAAAAGCCAAATAACAGAAATCAGCACTGATCTAGCTAGTCAGTCCAGAGCAAAGTTCCCAACAACCCACACTGCATAACAAAATATTTAAGACTTAATGGCAAAACCAGCACTGATCTGGAGAACCAGTACTAACTAGGCTCCCAACCAACCCTAGGGTTCATAGGGAGTGTCTTTCATGCCAGTGGTCTGCCGGCACCACCTACTGGCCACTCACTCCATCAAATAGCACCTGGCTTCACCTGCCCTCTTCCGGCTCCACCCACTGGTCGCTGATGCCGCCCAGCTTGCCGCTCTCACTGTCCACTGGCCCCACCCACAGGTCTCTCACACTGCCCAGCTCGCCACTCTCTCCAGCTGCTGGATCTGCCTGCTGGTCACTCCATCACTGCTCCTCTTCAGTAATTTCAGCTCAGAGAGAGGGTGTTCCCTCTCTCTGGAAATCACAGCCCAGAGAGTTTGCCTCTCATGATGTCAGCTCTTAAACATTAAGTAGCTGCAAACACCTACTGTCCTTAACATAACAAAAGGGGGCCTCAAAGAAGCCCAGCCAGATCAATCATTTGACAGGGGGGCTGGGGTGAGACAGGAGTGCCTCCAGCATTTGTGCTCCAAAAGGAGCTAATGTAGACCCCACCCCTTCTTTTCTTTCTCAGGCCGAAATAGCCAGTGGCCTTTTTTACAAGCCTTTTTTTTTTTAAACTAAGGGTTGCTTTTACTCTTTAACTAACCCAGAGAGATTTGAAACAAGCAGAGAATAGCATATCACAACAGACAGTGTTTCATATTTCTCTTTAGTAGAATTATAGATGTTGGCAGATTTGTGATCAGATTACCCCCAGATACCATTACCCACTATGCCCTGCATATACCATGCAAATACCATGCTCATACAGGACCCATGCAGATTAGTTGCTCCCCTTTAGAAGCTGTTAGGCGCAGTTCTTAAGCCTGCCTTAAATACCTATTAAATCTTCTTAATGTTGGGAAGCTGAATGGGAAGAAGCCTGTCAGGGAATATCAAGAACTCAGTTCAACTCCAGACTTTCTCACTTATCTTTAGCATAACATAGCTTTATGCGTTTAAGTTAAATGATCTCTAATTAAGAATATATTACAGATCCAGAGTTGCACTGTCCCTCTCCATATTCATTTATACATACATCTCATTGCACTTACTGTACATATGAAGGAACCAGTCCCCTTACAGTTTTCATTTACACGTATCATTGCACTTAGTGTACATTTCTAGGAACTAATCCCTGGGAAGGACGGGGGATTTGGGGCACTCAGAGAGCTCTGCCCCTGCTGCCTGGGGAGCGGCAGGGGTACCGGGGTGCCCTGGAAGCTCAGCCCCTGACACCTGGCCAGTGGCAGGGGTGCTGAGGTGCCCTGGCCAGTGGCTGGGGTACTGGGGAGCCCCAGAGCTCTGCCCCCCCACTGGAGAAGGGGGGGGGAGAATGCCCCCCCATCTCTGCCCTGGGGGCTTTTTTTCTTCTGCCACTGGCTTTGCAGAGTCAGTGGCAGAGGATTAGCTGGCAACATGGCCCTGCCAGGGGGCCATGTTGCCACACCTCCCATGGTCCCCCTCTCCTGAATTGAAATAGCAAGTCCTGTATTCGGATTTGCTATTTTGATTTTTTTTTTTTAAATTGATTCACGTTGAATCGATTTAATGATTTTATTTCAAATTAGTTTAATTTGATTTAACAAATCAAATTAAGCCTGTATGTGTGGACGTAGGCTTTGTAAGTGACTCGCTCAGTTCTTGCCCTTCTTATCTTAGATCAGAGATTCTGCCTCTGACCTCACTGACCTGTTTCCCAATCTTAATTAACACATAACATTCTGTTTTCAACTTACTATTCTATTTTCCTCCCTAATTCTGCTTGCATGAAATACAGCCTCCCCCTTGTTTAATTACTTACATCAAGCCAGGCCTATTCTGAGTATAGTATTTATAGTTATAACATTAATAGAGAAAGTCTGATTCTATTTTAGAGACTTATACTCAACAAGTAGCAAAATTAATAACAAACCTGAAAAGAGAATAGAATGTTAGTCCAGTGAACAAGCAATATGAAACTATCAGGCACCATTAAAAAAATCAACATTTGACAATCATTACTGCACACCAGGCTTACAAATACCAACTTTATAGTGACTGTAGCAGAGTGGCAGGGGCAGGGCTCCTCAATGCCTCTGCTACCCTCTCCCTCCCAGATACCTAGGCTGAGGAAAGAAGGAAACAGAAAGGTTCTGCAGTTGAATGCACAAATTTAGAGCCTGGGAGAGCTGGGCCCAATTACAGAACAGGGAACAGGAGTGGATTGTGGCTCTACATGTTGAGGCTTTGATCAACTGGCAACAAGACCCAGTGAGGGGTCAGGGAAAGGTTTGTTTGTGGATTAAGGACTGTAATCTGCACTAAAAATAAAAGAGCACAGGTGAAGTATGGTGAAAAGCGTGAGACCTTTTGTTGCCTCTGGACAAAGAGGGGATGGCAGACAAAAAGGGAGAACAGAAATGGCTTGTCACATGGGGGGGGGTGTCTGGGATTTCCTATTAGTTAGTATCATTGGGGCTGCCAGTACAGAGGAGACCCTAAAGTGACTGGTCATCACAGTGCAGAAATTGCAGCAGTCCTATGAGGCTCAATGACAGGTCCTCCAAGACTTCATTAAAGAGCAGGTGACGGTCCAACAGCAGATCTTACAATGTGTGATGAGTCAGGGGAGCAGGAATGGTACTAAGATGGTAGAATGGGGACTCTGTAGAATGGGCCCCACAGATGACCCAGATGCATATCTGGGGACTTTTGAGTGGGCGGCAGCAGCAGCTGGCTGGAAGGGATCCACTTGGGCCTTCTGTCTCACCCATACCTGGGTTGGAAGCCTAGGTGACTTACAGGGTATTGAGGGAGGCCCAACCCAAAGACTGACACAGTGAAGGCTGCCATATTTGACAGGGTGGGACTCTCTGCAGAGAAGTACTGGCAGTGGTTTTGGGCAGCCCGCTGGGTGGAGGTTGTGTGACCATGGGCCTTTGCCCAAAGATTAACTGACTGGCCCACCTGCTGGCTGTGACCTGGCACCTGGACCATGGAGGAAATGATGGATCTGGTAGTGTTGGAACAGTTTCTTCTAGAGCCTTCTAGATCCAGTGCGTGTCTGGGTCTGGAGACATTAGCCAGCCTGGATCTCCATGGCCATTCAGTTGACAGAAAGTATGTCAAGGTGGAGGTGCCCAAGAGGGCAGTGAAGTCCATTAATGGCATGGAACCTAGAAGGAAACAGCCAGGGCTGACAGCCAAAAGGGGGGCAGAGCCAGGACCCAGTCACAGTTGGGAACTGACTTGCTTACAGTGTGGCCTCCCCCATCATAAAAAGTAAAGTTGCTTACAGATGGAATGCATACTAATGGATTTTTGCAGGTGGACTGGGGACCAAGAGAGGCCAAGGAGGTGGCCATTAGATGAAGTGCTGGTACAGGGACGGAGAAAGCCCCGATAGGGAGTGGTGGACTCTGCCTCCACCTGCTTGCTAGTACTAAGAGGATTGTTGAAGTGATGCTGGGTGGTGCCTGAGGCAAAGGGGGAAGTGCAGTGTGTCCATAGAGATACCTGGAGGTATCCTGTGGACAATTACCACTGAAGGCCTTGAGCCACTTCCAGTGGCAGCAGGTCAGGGTCATAGGTAAGTTGCCCTATTTGGTCCTGCAGGGTAGTGATGGGGGATCCCTTTCCTGAGAGGTGGGTAGGCAAATGGGGGGCCCTCAAGACGGGGGCTGGAAAGAGCCCATGTAGAGAACAGAGCAATGTATGTGAGCAGTGGGCCCCCTCATGGTAGAAAACACCCATAAACAAGAGCAGAAAGGACAAAAGGAAAGAGTTAGCCCTTTCACCTTTGGCTCCTGATTACAACAGAAGTGGAAGAGAGGGCCAGAGCCCTTCACTACCTACTGTGCCTGAAGAGTGTTGTGTCTGTGTGAACATATGGCACTATGCAAAGGAGTGTACAGAGCGCAGGGCGTAGCATCCTGAAGGAGGCAAGGGCCAGGGATCTTGGTGCTGGACTTGGTGTCTGGTCAATAGACATCCAGGCATCCCCACAGAATAGTGTGAAGCAACTGAAAAAGGAGCCTCTGGAGCAATGTTCCCTCTAAGGTTTGGCAGCTTGTGTGCAAAATTTTCAACCCGTGTGCAAAATTTTTTCTGAATACAATTTGTGTGCAAACTCGTGCAACAAAAATTACTGAAAAATCTAGACCAATGAAAAATTAATATAAACTATTTAAAATTGTTTTTTATTACTAAAATCACCCAATTTATTTAAAATTTACCCAAATTACTATACAATCAAAAGAAACTAATCCATGGCTTTCAAACAACCCAAGACCAAAGTTATATTCAATCCGGATCCTAGGTGTCATAATTCTGCCTAATACCCTCATCTCCTGTGTTCTACATGCAGAATTACAGTTCACAGGGAAGCCACCTAATTATCACTGACAGCTAAGATACACAAGGGCTGTGTTCACACGGCACTTTTGTTTTGAAACAACCTCGTTGTTTCGAAACAAAAAAAAAAAA
>ML681966.1:43169183-43354064 GCA_007922195.1 Podocnemis expansa | reverse complement strand
GGCATGGAGGACCCTGGGCTGGGGCTGGCCACACAAACGGCCAGGCCCCAGCTGGAAGAGGCGGAGCGTCCACGGGCTCAGGGGAAGGAGGAGTGGCAGGGCTGACCTGAGCCCCCAGACCCTCCCTTCCTCCGGCCGAGGGGCTGGGCTGAGGCTCGCGCCCGGACACAGCACTCCGGCGTGTCTCCCTTCAGCCACACTGCCACCCTGAACTGCCCCATGCGCGGGGACAGGAAAATCCTGCGCGGCAGGATTTTTTTTAAGTGCACGGCCGCGCTGCTGCGCGCCTTAGAAGGAACAGTGCTCTACAGCCAGGATGAAGACGCTGGCTCTGTGGGGATAAAGGCCATTGGGGTGAGGCATGCATGCACCCAGGGAGGTGAGAATGAGTTCCACTGAGGAACTGGGGCACTTGGGGACCTCAGAAACCTACCAGTAACACAAAAGGAACCCCCACAGATTGGCTCTTATGTGAGACCAAAAAGGGGAAAGAGCTGGATGAGCCCAGTAGGCTCTTGGGAGGGTGGATGAAGCAGAGTTGCAGGGGTGGGGCCCCCTCAATGCCTCTGCTAACCCCCCCTTCTTCCAGTCTTCTGAGCTAGGGAAAGAAGGAAGCGGTCAGATCCCAGAGCTGCATGCATTAATTAGAGCTTGGGAGAGCTTGACCTGATTTGGAAACAGGGAACAGCTCTCTCTCTAGCTCTAGCAGAAAGTTTATAAGCTTGCTGAGAAGAAACCAGAGGCGGCTAGCCAGGCAGGAGGGTTGTGGCTCTATCCATTGAGGTCAGCTGACCAAGGCTTCAAGACCCAGTGAGACACCAGGGATGGGTTTGTTTGGGGATTAAGGCCTATAGTCTACACTGTAAATAAAAGAGCACAGGTGAAGTATGATGAAAAATGTGAGAGACCCTTTTTGTTCCATGTGGAGGAAGAGGGGATGGCAGGCTAAAAGGGGGAACACTAAGGCAACGTGTTACAGTGACTATTGTATAAAAGTTGAGGAACAGATTGTTTCTAGTCCTTGCAATGGAATCAGGACATTCAAGAAGGCAAAATAATTCTCCTTCTTTTCTTTGCTTAACTTCATAGTGGAAATGTAGTCCTGCACCAGAAGAGTATGGTCCTAAAGATATGCAGTTTTCCCATGGACATCGGATTCATGAGTTCCATAAAACATGATTCTAAAGGCTGTCGGAAACAGGCTGCATCACCGTTTTAGTCCCTGATCACACATGAAGAGGTGGACAGTGCCTTTCCCAGTTCTTTCTAGAGAAATGTAAATCTGTGACAACCTCAAGATAGGCTATAACTGAGGTGCATAATCTAACCCTGAATCAAACAGTGTCAAAACTAGGAAACCAGGAAGAGATTGCTATTTTAAAGTGAAAGTTTGAGTTTATGACAATCTCGTAGACATACTTTAAAGATCCTGTGAATTCAAGAAGGAAATGGCAATTTTGAAATGGCAAATCATATTCTGAACATGACCAAGTCACTGACAACCAGGTCTGAGTTATCTACAATGGAAGATGAAAAGTGTATGAAACCCTTTTAAGCATTGTTGTTCACTGTTAGTCTCAAACAAAACAAAACTTACTTAGCTGGGGGAAGAATGGCAAGTAAAATATCTGAATAGGTGGCCATTGCAGGTGGTAGTCCAAATAAAGTCAACACAAGCTGTATAAAGCTACCCTTCTTCATATTTGAATTTCTTGAAAAGTTTATTAACAAAAAACAGAATATAAACTTCAGCTTAGGCCTTCTGTCTGTGTCTGGCTGTTCTTAAGTTTTTCTATCACAGGACCTTCCTGTCTCCTTTTTCTTTCTAAACAGGCAGTGTAAACTCTCTTAACTTAATAACATTAACAAGTCCATACTGCTACAATGAATCACCATAATAAATTTTTAAATTAATTTTTTACAGGATTCTGAAAATTAACACCTACTAACAGAGTAGGTAAATAGAAGACCCCTCTGGCCTTAAACGCAGTCTTGTTCCTCTGTTAGCAGTGAAGTAAGATTCCCCCCTCCCCACCACCACCACCACCACCACCCTTCTCTTCCTCCTGTCAAGTAATGGGTGAATAGATTTTGTGTATTGTCAGTAAATGTTGCAAGCTTGAATTAGTAGTTAGAGGGAAATCCTTAAAAGATAATTATTTCTTTTTTGTACCTATGGGGACAAAGATTATTCATGAAAAACATGAAGTATAAATTAGAAGCTTTTTATGGCACAAAGTCTTTTTATGTTCCAGGACATCTTTCATTTAGATCCATTGTTAATAAATGGACATTATTAAATTAATTACATCCCCATCCATAAAACAGGGATAATGACATTGCCCTCCTTTGTCAGCCACTTTGAAATCTGATAAAGACAACCACTGTATAAGAAAAAAGTATTATCATCATTCCAGTGTCATATCAGGGAGACATTTAAAAAAATAAATAGTTTACATAACTAAAAGTCTTTAAACATAAAATGGCAAAAGCCACTGTTTAAAATTTGTCTCTACAAATCACCAATAAATCCTGTTCAGAAACAGACTGCCTCAGTAGGTTTGGTTATTCAGGACTTGTGTTATACCCTCTTCAGAATTCCTGCATTTTAGGTGCTCAGATCCACCCATTCTCAAGGGACCATACCTAAAACTCTTGTTATTCTAAGAGCAGTCTTCTAGAGGTCACCGATTATGATATCTTGCATTCCTAATATATTCTTGATCAGCTCAGACATATTGTTAAGTATCATTGTAAGTGCTCCAGTAATCACTGGGATTGTCGTTGTTCTCCACTTCCATAGTAGTTCTACTTCCTGGCAGAGTACCTCATATGTTGCTAACTAGTCTTCTTTCTTTATCTTTCCACTTGATGGTATTACTGTATCCATTGTAAGTCTTCTTTATTTTCTTTTCTACAGCAATATACTGTAAGGACTGTGACAGTAGCCAAACCCCATAAAATCTTAATCTCTTTATCCTCAAAGTGTTCTAGAGATCAGTGGCTGTAACACCAATCATTTGGTTAAATCCATACCTGCTACTGAACCTCTTTTGAGTTTGTTCATATGCTGTCTCCCACCCCAGCCCCTGCAGGTGGTCAATACATGCTCTATCATCTCTTCCTTTTCAAGGTACATACTGCAGTTGGATTGGTGAGGTTTTTTTTTCCCACTAATTAAAATTTAAGGATTGCTCTTGTGCATTCATAATGAGGATCTCTGTCTCTTTTGAAGTACTCTTCTACAAGCCACAAATAGCCCACTACTCTTTGGTCACTAACGGGTTCAATATTTCTCCACCATTATTTCTTCACTTATTTGCACATACTGTATATCTTTCAAGCTTTCTTTGGAAATTTCTCTTTTTTCTTTTATGCTTTCTTAGGCTGGGATTCATGTTTAGCCATGACTTGTCATGACCAGATCTTTTATTCTGGCTAACTTCATGCATTTTTATGTTATATTATTCATTATCAATTGCAGAACAATTTTTCCCATTACACTGTCAGATGTATAGCCAGTTCATGTCTTGATAAATATTCATTGTTCTAGGCATCACCAGGAGCTTTATTGGGATGTCATTTTTGATTCCCCATTGATTCCACATGATCACAGTAGGTATGTGCAATGCTGTTGGTACCACCCATGTATAAATGGCTCAGATCAAATTCTTTGAGTTTTGTCCTTAGAGTAGTTCTTATCCACGTATAATACTTTCTTCACGTCTTTGACTACCTTCTGAGAGTTATTAACTGTTCCAGGAAAAATCCATGCATCCCAACTGCTGCAATGCTTTACAAATTTTCATTCCTCTGAAAGTTCTTCAAAGTGTCTGACAAAGTGCGATTTTCTCCCACGAAAGCTCATGCAGTAAGTTTGCTAGTCTTTAAGTGCCACAGAACTCCTTGCTTGTTTTACTGAACTAGACTAACACAGCTACCCCTTTGGATCACTCCTCTCAGTACCTCTTTAAAAAAAAAAAAAAAAAAAAAAGATTCCTTTGCATTCCTGGTTTTGTTTCTCCACATTTCAAGCCAGTCTGCAGTCTGATTATGTGGCACATTCTTAGACCAGATTTCCCTCCAGTAGCACTGAAACCTTCCATAATATTTATTGGCTCTATTTTTTCCTCTTCTGTGTTTAATGTTGATCAGATCAAAGAATCTCTTAGTATCTTTCATGAACAGTCTGTTGTCTTGATACTGACAGCTTTGTGCTGAATAGCTTTCAAGCCTATGACTCAGTTTGAGCAACATTTGTTTATAATGTTTCTTCAAAACTCTCATGCCTTTCATGCTTCTGATATGTTATCCCAGGGCCATTGATTTGTGTTTTCTCTTCAAATGTTTTTTCTCAAATTCATCCAATACACTGGTATCTCAGCATAAAAGGCTCAATCTTTGATTTAACCTTCATTTCATGAAGGTTCTTGAAAGTCGGCAGTTTTCCATTGGTTCACATATGGTAGCTTGATTCTAAGCCAATTATATCGTTCAGCTGTCTAATACCTGTTGGTCCTAAATCTTCATTTAAAGCTTACACCATACAATTCAGTCTTTGGTGGGCCATAGGTTTCACATTTGGGAACATTGGTTGGTGCTCAGTGTCTTACACCCTGCATGATCTATATCAACATTATTCCTGTATTTGTTTCATATTTGCCCTCAATGTTTCTTCCATCTGTGACTTAGATTTATCCCATATTGCTTTAATATGTTGTATATGGTTCACCATCACTAATCCTCCCTTTTAGGCTTTCAATCTTCATTTGCTTTAATTTTCTCCTTTAGAATAAAACTTGCAGTTTTACCACAAGTCTATGCTTGGCCATTTCTTTCTCTGAGTTATTTCTTTCATTCGTGTATTGGAACATTCATTTCCTCAGACGTCTCTTCTGCTTTGGCAAAAATCCAGCATTTGATCATGTCTTGATTTGTAGCACAAGTCCATTTCACAGTTGTTGGCAATGATCTTGGCTTTCCTTAGGTTGTTTGGACAGTGGCATAATATCTGCCTGGAGTTGTCCACCTTCACATAAAACACCCTGCTGAATGAGGAGCCTGCAGTCGAGCGAAGACCCCTTTGCAGCATTCAAAGTAGTTACTGATTTGATTGTATTCTCCCTATCAGGTTGGGTTGGCAGATTCTACTCCACTGTGTGCCAAAGCAATATTCTTATGCCCCAGATATTTATTATTGTTATTAAAATAAAATATGTTCATATTGGAATTCCAATAGCAAGTTTCATCTTTTTTTAGATTAATTATTTTGTGTAAGTTTTGGAGGTTCCTTGTTTTCTATGTGAATACATTATTTTGGGAATAGTTAGTACCAAACTGAAGTCAATGGAGCTTTGCAGGGAAGCAGGGGGTCGGTTGTCCATATGGAACTACGAGGTAGTAGCAGGATTGTAGTCTCCAGTTTCGCTACTGAGACAATTAAAAGTGAGGGAATCACTTTTTTCCCCCCCTCCCTGCAAGTCCCAGAGAAATGCATGGCAAAATAAGTCTACTTTTCATTTTTAGATCATGCTATCATAATTTATCATAAATGTCATTCACATATATGTGCACAGGGTTATATGCAAAAGTCTGCCTTATATGTGTCATTTGATTAATGGTCCCAGAACATTGTTCTGCATGAGTTAAGAGAGAGTTAGGAAACTGCTGTGTTAATTACTGATCTTCATGTTGTGTCATCAGTTATGAATGTCTGTTCTCATTCCAAGGAAAAACCAGTACTTCAGCATCACATGAGTCTCAGACTTCAGTGGTTCTGTGCTGATATACAGAGTTGTTTCCATAAGGCAGTTTTCCCTTGAAATTGATTCCTGCAAGTTAATGTCTGACCATTCTGATAAAAATATAAAACTTGCTCCTGCTCAAGCAACCCTTGTTGCACCCTCTTCTTTCTTTCTCCTCTTAACTGCTCCTCAGTCTGATGGTGAATTTATTCATTTGACAAACACAGTCATTGTAGAATACTCTCTCCATCTCTTCTAGCCTCCTAAAGCTCTCACTGATGCCCAAACCACAGCCTTTTGGCATGAACACAAGAACAGGAGTCAAAAATCTTTCACCTGGACCTGAACTGTATGATTCTCCATATTTGTACAAAGTCCTTACCATGCACTTCTGTAAATAAATACAATAAAATGAATACCTGCAAAAGATAGAGAGGATATAGATGTAGCTGAATTGTGCTACTTTTTGCCAATATGTTCATGACTAACTTCTTTCTCTATCTTATTCTAGTGATTTTGCTCTATAACTGTATGTGCCAATGTTTGTGTGAGCAAAGCTGTGCATACATATATGGAAAATGTTACCTAACAGGTCTTTTTGAGCTCTTACTGCTGTTCTCTTCATTTTACATATTTCAATAAATGTACAGAAAATCTGGCTGACAAAAGACCAGTAGAGGATTCTTTGGGCACCATCTTCCATGTTCTGAAACAGATGGTAATACATTATGGTCTTTACTTACTGTTGTAAATTGACAGAGGAGATCCTTTACATGATGTTTTGGCCTACCACCTTTGAGCTGTTACCATATGCAACTAGAAAAAAAATGTAATGGAAGTACCCACATATCTGGATTTGTTCATGAACAGATTATAACTATTTTATGTAAATAGTTATTCTGTTATTAAATAAAAATGAGTAGCTGCCATGACAAGCGCTATGTCAGATGGTATTGAGCTGCTTTAGACTGAAAGGTTATTTTTAAGAATGCTAAGTGTTTTCCTGTCATTGCTCCATTCTAATATGGAAAACACTTTTTGAAGGCTGTTTGGCATCTAAAGAATAGAAAATTACTTAAATATTGTCACATCCTCTTTACCAGAAAGATTAGTAAACAACATGTGCACAATATGTACTTAAATTATATATGGGAAAATAAAGGAAGTCAGGGTATAATTTTAGAATATTGGCCAGAAATTCAATTTTGTTTTATAATTACTTTTGCTTGCAAAGAGCTTATTGCAGAACACAGGCCTGAATCATTTCAAAAATATTTTTCATGTTGAGAAAAATTGAGTGTTTTTTATCCACCATTGAATGTTTCCTCTCTGTAAGAAAATTCCTCTTTCTCTACCAGCTTCGCAACACAGTTTCGTAATGCTTTAATTGACTTAGCATTCTAGTTCTGCATTCAAGAAGGTTTCCTGTAAAATCATATGAAGCCTGCTGCTTTTGTGTTTGTCAGTATCTCACAGGGTATAATAGATGTCATTTTAAGTGATCTCAGACATTGTAAGTGCAGATTTAATCTGGTATAAGTAAAAGTAGAGTATCTGTCTTTCCCCTTTTACAAACACATTGGTAATGGAAAATGCAGCACCACAGAATGGCATTCTGTCACTACAGATGTACCCTAGGGAAACACAGCAATGCAATGTACATTGCGTGCAATAGTCTTTAGGTCCAGTAACCAGAATCATAAATAATGTGCCTTTCACTTTTAACATGTTGGTACTAGATGGCAGCATTTGCTGATGTGCAATAGTTTGACATTAAAGACAGGTGCTCAATATCTATAGTAACTGAATGGATAATCAGTCATACTCTGAGATCATAGCTGTGACTGTATATTGACAGCTGTATTCTGCTTTCCATATTAGATACCTTGCTGAGAGTGTTTTTTCATCAAGACCTTAGAAAACTATTCAAAAATGTAAATGCCTGAAGGACTATGGCTTATGACTTGGATATTTTCACTGGATCTGAGAAATAACAAATATCTCTAAAAAGATTAATCTTAACTGAAACAGTCAAGGGAAGAGAACTGTTAGATCAATCTTTTAGCAGAATGAAATTCACTTGTTTTCTTCTTAGGGACAGAATTGAGTTCAGCAGAACTGAAAAGGGTTTATATTCTGAAGTGTGTAGCTAGATTGTTCTGTTTTAAATTTCTTTTTATTATTCATTAAATATTAAAGGTGTTGTCTCTTTTAATTTCTCAAATTTAAATACACTACTTTTTTTCTACAAAGCCTCCCATATTCTTGCTATTTTATAAAAAAGGTCATAATAGTATAACAACTTCATGATAGTCAAGTGCATAGTTTTTACACAGAAGACTTAATTTAATAACCTAAGAAAATTTGCAGGGAAAACATTGCCAAGTGTGAGCCAGCTCTGTTAACCTAGCAAACCTGAAACTCCATTGGAGACAAAATATAGTCTTAAGGGAATAGGCTTAAAGCAATTTAAAGAGCCTCTGTAAGACAACAAAATGCACATTTGTGGCACTGAAGCTTAGCAGAGACTCTCTGAATGTTCTTCAACATGTTGAGATTCTTTTTATTTCATTTAGCCAACAGAATAGATTTACAATTACCCAAATATGGGCAAAAGAATTTGCTAGGTTTTGCAAAAAGCTTTCTGAGAAGAATATAGTTTGCCTCTGTAACTGGTTTTTGTTTTTCTAAAGCTCCTAAAGGAAGAGTGCTTATCTTGAAGGGTTCATGCACAGAGTCCTAGAAAACTCACAAGTAATTATTCTTTCCAAGTACAATATCTTTGTAGGAATATATTAACTTTCTTCTTTCCTTATGCACTGAAACATTGGATTGTTTAAGTTTAAAATGGCTTCTGGTGTGTTCTAACATTTGGAGAGTGGTATTTCCCACACAATCATCTTCTAACAATTTGTAATGCATTTTGACCAATTTACAAAAGCAAAGATACTCAGGAATAAGGGTTCTGCATACTTTAACTCACCTCATTTTTCCAAATATGTGTAGAGGGCTCACTTTCATATGCACTGCAGTGTAACATAATTAAGAATGGAGGAGAGACTTTGTATGAAGAGTTACAGAAGTTTCAGTACTACTTTAAGACTTTTTTTTTAAAGGCAACCTTCAAAGCAAAAGTTAGAACAAAGTTAACTACAGAATCAAGAGAGTTGTGGGGAGACAGTTTGGCAGAGAAATAGGCTTTAGCTGAGTCTTAAAATTCCTTCTCCTTCCCTTTACCTTCATAAATTCTTTCTAATCTTTATTTTAAAAATTTCCAGTGAAAGTGAATCCATCATGACATTTGGCAGATAATTCCAACAGTTAATTAAATGCACTATTGAAAATTTACTTCTTCAGTTTCCAGCCACTGGATTGTGTTATACTGTCTCTGATTGAAGCACCCATATCAAATATTTGTCTCTCATGTAGGTACTTATTGACTGTGATCAAGTCACCCATTTAACCTTCTCTTTGTTAAACTAAATAGACTGAATGCCTTAACACCTTTGATCACAGCTGCATGAGGAACCCATTTGTTTAATCAAGCTGTTTCATTGTCCTATGCAATCCATGCATACCATATTCCATGTAATCTATTCATATGATCAAGGGAAAATGAACAAAATATTTCTATTATTGCATTCTATTCTTCTCAGCTTAATTTGTGGAGGTATCTAGTGCAGAAAACTTTTTCAACCAATTTATAATTTTGCTTTTCAGTGTACCTTTAAAGAGAATCCATGGCTTTTGAAATTTGGCATAGTAATTATACTGTTTACTGACCTCCTCCACAGGAGAATAATCATGAGTAGTGACAATCCACAAGCTTTACTTCTCTGTACTACTCCATTAATTTGCCTCTACCCTTTTCTGGATGGATAATCTCGACAAGTGCAAATGATTCATATTGGTCTGGCTGCAACACTGAAATGTAACATGTGAGTACTAGAGCTAATATCACAGATCCTAGAGAACTTCTTCCTAGCCTCCCACAAGGACTTCGGTGAGGTGAATCCAAGCTCCTGTGTTGTGTGTCCCTGGCATGTTTCATGCTCCTGAGGCCTGAATGGCATCCAGCCACTGGCCCAATCTGAGTCCATAGCTATATAGTCTAGACACAAACTGAGCATTAGGAACCCACTGTCTTAACACCTACTCCCTTTAGGTGTAGCATTAACATGGGTTCTTAAGTATACCAGTCTCCCAAAACTCCACCCAGCAGGACTGAAGCTTCTAGAGCATAGTTTAACTCTCTTCAAGGTCACACAGTAGCTATGAAAAAGTCAACACACATGCGCTTAGTATACCCTAACAACTTGTGCACTTTTATATTTAACCACATGAAGCACAGCGTAGCAGGTGTTTCTGATTCTCTCACAGGGAAAGTCAATGACCCTCAATTTTGTAAATACTGGTGAAAGTGAATTTGTAAGTTGTGGTCTCATCAAAATTTTTTCATACTGAGCTTGTCCTCTTAGCAGGAGGGAAGATCTGCCACCATCCTGTTTCCATTCCCCACCTCTCTCCTGTCTGCTTCCTTGCTCTTAGCCCTTTATACAGTGCCAGGCTAATTGGGCTGGTAGATGCCTCTAATTGTCTTGTTATGTAGACAGCATTTATCAGCTTCTGTCAGCAATCAAGCAGAGAGCATAAGAAAAGGGTAAATAGATGTGACACATGGCAGGACCTTTTGGAACCTGGAATATGACCTGTAGCACTTGGAAAATGACCTTTTTGGATGTCTACAATTTTAGAAATACTGCCTGAAGAAAAGACTATAAGATGTTTGCTTAAATAATATCTTAACCAGAAAGAAGTGAATATGATAAGTGCTATGGTAACAAATTGTGAGTGACTTAAGATCAATTAGGAAAGACAGCACATGCACAAGATGTGTTCAGGTAATGCTGTCCTCTTCCCTTTTCCAATGACCTGTTTAGAATAAGGAAATTTATGGCCACTGCAACTGCAAGTTAAAGTGAAAAGATAGTATATAAATATGGGCCAGTCTGATTGTGTATTGGGGGGAGAGAGAGAATGTGAGTGCCTTCTGAAGTCCCAAGGCCAACCTCATCCGTAAAGCAGGTACAGAGCAGAAATTCCCCCCACTGGAGCAGAACCTACACAGGCCATCAAAATCTACCTGGAGATTGTAATACAGGTTGGTGACCTATTGTTTTACTGCTGTATTCATTTAGTTTGCATTTAGCAATTATGCAAACTATAGTCTCTACACTGGGTGAATATTCCATCTTCTCAGGAAACCCACCGACCTCTTCCTGAACCTTGTAAACATAGGTAAGTAAACTCTTCAGGAAAAGGAAGTTGTCCTCAGCAAGCTCTCTAGACTGGGAAACTGAAAAAGGTTTTCCCTCAGGGAGCCTCCAGCAGTGTGAACACCGGAAAACCACCTGAGCCTTTATTGAACCAGCCCTCAGGGGTGGGAATCTGATGGATTTATTCAATGGATACTGGAGACTTCAGTCAACTTAAGTAACTCCAGGGCTCTATTTAAAATTTATTAAGTCGACTTAACTGTGTGCGTAAGTTGACTTAACCCCTCCCCTGGAAACTGACTTTAGTTTTTAAGTCAACTTTACAGGGAAAGAAGAGACAAGCCTCGCCTCAGGTCCCAATTGGGCTCTAGGTCACCAAGCAGCTGGGAGCCTGATATGGCTCCAGCTGCCTGCTGTAGGTAGTGGGGGCTGAGACCCAGCCCTGAGCTGCCTGCCACCACCAGATAAGGAGTAGCCTGTGAAAATGACCAGGCTGGGTCACTTGGCTGTCTTCCCAGTGGCAGAAAGGCTGCCACCAAGGAGACAGTCCAGTCAGTCTGGTCAATTTCACAGGCTACTCCTGACAACAGGAGTAGCCTGTGAAATTGACCAGGCTGCCAAGCTGCCTGCTGGCGGTGGTGAGTGGCTTGGGGCCAGGTTGGGCTCCCAGTCTCTTGCCACCACCAGCAAGTGGCTTGGGGCCTGATCTGGCTCTGAGCTCCTTGAGCCAGTTCCAACACCTGCCCCCTGCATCAAGGGGCTGGGAGCTGGATTCAGCTCCAACTGCTTGCTGGCCATGGCAGAAGCCAGATTGGGCCCCTGGGGTCAGATTGGGGCCCCACAGCTAGGTCGCATACTGGGGTAAAGTAATGGGTGGGGCCTGAGCTCAAGCTGGGGTATGTCTACTAATGTAGACATACCTTTAGGTTAACTTCAGAAGGTTGACTTAAGGTTGACCTTGTGAAGTTGATTTAAAATAGCACACCACCCCATGTAGCCGTAGCCAATGAGCTCCCAAAATGGAGGTATATGAATTGCAGGTGGTGAGCTAGAAGTGAAAGGAATCTATCTTGCTGACCCAAAAGTTCAGGATAATAGTAAAGTGCTAGTGTTCTCCCAACCAGCTCCAATCTACCTCCCTAAATGAGAAATGGTATGATGTGTGGCTGACTCAGTCTTTGCTCAGTGTCCTGTCACACACAGGAAGAATACAGATCATGCAAAGCAATACAGAATCTCAAATGCAATGTCCCTCACCTAACCCTGAGCCTCTCCTTTCCATTGGCAATCTTTGGGGTGCAAGTTGTGTTGCTTCTGTCAAGCAGGAGGCAGAGTCTTCTATTTTATTTCCTATCCTACCCTTACAATAACCTTCCTCATCTTAAATGAGGTTTAGAATTGTTACCTGCCCAAGTTCACCCATATATCTCTTTATCAGCTGTTGCTAGGCCCACCTTCTTTTGTTCTGTCTTTTCTTATTTTCCATCACTTCTAAGCCAAAAAACATTCAGTAATCAAATTAGTGTAGGAAACACTGACTTAGTGAATTTATTCAGTTATTGGTGCTGGAACTTTTGAGAGGCTATAGAAATTGTGGGAAAATTCACTTTTAAGATTAAACATTGCTGTGCTATATGCTTGAGTCTGGGACTAGAAAGGGGCAAGGGAAAATTCCAGAAGAGGTTTATAGAAGTAGATTATGAAAAGTGCCAGAACAGTTTGCGTATTGACAGTTCTAGAATGTGCTAAATGTTACATGCAAGTATCTTTGATAGTCTAGAAATGGATATTAGTTACGAATGAGATTTCCTAGGTTAGTGGAAGATGATGTTGCTTTTATGAGATATAGTCAGTGAGGTGCACCAATGAGCAAATCCCGAGTTCTTACACAGGCAATTTTCCACTGGCTGGGAAAGAATCTGCCCAAGAACTTCAGGATATGTTCCAAAATCATTAGTATTGTTTGACACTGATTTACAAGGGGTTGGAAAGGATTTGTCTGAAACTTCCTGGGGAGATCTAAATAACTTTGCTTCTGTTTGTGGAGGGGGGTGGGGAAATATGCTGTTATCTGAACAATATTAGGCTATCCATCAAGTGAAATAGCTCAAGGTGTTCTTCCCATTCTTGTTCAGCAAATTCATCTATTTATTATTTAAAGAGATGATGGAGGGAGACAGTGGAATTGTCTCTTCACTACAAGGGAGTATCACATCTCACTTGCTCATGGCTGCTCTTGTCTGCAGTGCTACCCACATCTTGTCTTTTCAAGCTGTTCATACATTAAAACACTAGATGTCAGGTTCTGCTGCAAATCAACTGTAGATCTTAATGCAGTATTAGTCTTTTCCCTAAGAAAGGAAGAAATCATTACATAAAGAACAAGACTGGGTATCATGGCAGGCATTTGAGTTCTACCTGTCTTCCTTATGGTCTTCAAAACCTTGCACCTAGAAATTTGCCTTTAGAATGGAGGCCTAAAACCTTGTAAGCTGGAGTAGTCAAGAGACTCTCAGTAGTCTATAGTTGACATTTGGCTGCTATTCAGAACCGAAAGAGACATACCTGCCAAAGGCCTCAAACAAAAGAAGGTGACTGGGTACTAAAGCTAAGAATTGACAAGATAGATGAAAAGGGAAGTGAACTGCATGTTCGCTTGGATTCTATGTAAGAAACATTCCATGATCTCCCCATCTTAAAGTCTCCATACTTCTTTCAGCACACAAGGAAAAACAAATCTCTTTTCTCAGTTTAGTCATTGACACAAGTTTGGGAGTTTATAGGTGGTCAAAGAACTTTGGAATGGTACATTGCAAAAAAAAGATAAGGCATTTTTCAATAAGCAAACAAGAAAAAAAAATCTGAAATCCTCTAACCTTAAAACTCCTTAAGTTATTTTTTCCATTTTTTTCAGGACTTTCCAAATGAATTAGATCTCCACAAATATGGTGTATGACAACTCATGGAACCAGTGAAATGCAATATAGAAATATTACTTCATCAGAACAAGTCTCATTGGGTGATCATTTGTATTTTAAAACAAAAAGAAACAAGCAACACCACCAAAAATAGTTCCAGCGGGTAGTCATGTTAACCTATTTCAAAAAACCAAATACAGAGTTCAGTGGCTCTTTTAAAGAGTAATATTTTTTGCATGAACTTTCCTAGGCACAATCCCACTTTCAGCTGATGAATGAAATGTAATATACAGCATGTTAGCTGTAAATATATAGATTCAGAGAAGGATGGGTCACAAGGTTAATTCAAACAGATCTGGAGGGATAGAATACTAGCCTCCTTCTTTAAAGTAAATAGGATTTTTGGATTCAAGTTCTGGAGTAGTGAGGCAGGAGCTGAGAAGGATGATTTAAGGGAAATTACCTTTTGTAATGACCCAGCCATTCAAGAGTTTTGTTCAAACCCAGTTTAAAGGTACTTAGTTTGCATATGAATTCCAATTCTGCAGTTTCATGTTTCAAGCTGGTTTTGAAAGGCCTTTTTTCCCTTCCTCCTGAAATACTCTAATGAGCATTTAAAAAACAAAACAAAACAAAGTGTCCACGTAGACAACACTGGTAGACTAGTTATACAACAGGGAAACTAATGGTGCTTACTTAGAAATAATATTTGTAACGTGTTGGTTATGAGATAGCTTGCTATGACTTAATTAAAAGCCAGTGCTTTCTTCTAGCTAAATTCTGCCATACCTAGAAGCTGACAAATTTATTTCCTCCTCTTAACACTGAAAACAAATATTAGATCAAACACCCCAGTTCTAAAATACATGTCTGCATAAGGATTGTCACTCTAATCACACAAATTAGTACATCCATCTGTTTTAGATACTCATACAAATGATGAAATCTTTTCACTGAGAGCAACAGGGATTATGTCTCCCATTTGGCAGCTGATTCACAGCTCTCCTTGCATAAAACACTAATCTAGCTTTACAAAATTTTGCATGTAGCTCTTTGCACTAAGTGGTTCAAAGTACCCTGTTTGAAAAGTCTGATTAATTCAGTACACAATTTGGCTCAGTGATCTGCTTAACTCTTGACCAGCCTAAATTATGCTCCATAATCCAGTCTAACCAATAAGGAAGATCTTTTGCCTTTTATATCACCTCTTAAATTTTCTACCTCTTCTAGGCATTTCACTTTTCCTGATTTTTCAAATTGTTGTTTAGAGTTTAAGTTCAGGACCAAATCATAACTGAGTTGCATCCTCAATATTATAAATTTCTTTTTGTACAGAATTATATCACAGGCAGTTCTATATTTCCATTCTGATTATGACATTACCACTATTTACCATTCTAATATACAATCTAGCATATTCAAAATTTGTATTCATTATAAAATTCTGTACATTTTTTTCCAGTTTCTAATTTACCATTGAAGGATTTAGGAAAGTGGATTATCAGAAAAGAATTGTCTGTACAGTTCCTGTTAGATATATTGTCTTATTAGGGTTTCTGAGAAGCAATGTTAGAGAGAAATACTTGGGTGATAACTCTTCTGGGTTTTCCATTATTGCAAATAATCCATTAGTCCATCTAGTCTTTGTCTGTTTATCTGAAGCATTTGAGTCCCAGTCATGAACTTATTTCAGCACCTGATCGTACAGGGTCTCTAAACTGATATATTCATTTTATGAGCCTGGTCTGCAATGAAAATATTAAACCAGACATTTCGCGTTGAAAACTTTGGCATCAAATAAGCCAAACATGTGGGTTGTTTTGGTTTTTGGGGAATGGTGTTTGTTTTTTCCATTGCTTTTACCTCCTCTGTGATCTTTTGTTGTTATATATAATTTTGCCATCAGAGAAAATCCTTGATTTGTCAGCCAGAGCTCAGAGAGGTGGAGAGATTTTTTTCCTCATTTCAAAATTATTCTCAGTGTTCAAATTTTCCCCAAAGCTTGCACTTAGTAACTCACTGTGCAGTTTCATGTCATTAATTGAACATTGATCTCCCATCTGTTATTTTAACTGAGCTCAAAGTTAATACATAGAAACAAAGCTTTAGAAGCACTGTTATTCCTTGGTTGAGTTGTTGTTTTCATTTGGGTGCGGTCTGTGGTCTGATAGCTTACAGATAATTTCTTTTTAGGTGAATAAAAGTTTCTTAACGCTTTAATGAGAACAATGAACTCAGTTTCCCCAGGCTTTCTTGGCGCTACAAGGTTTCTTAGTAGAGTGAACAGTTTGGGGCTAACTACTGACAGAAATACAGCTCTTTTCCTCCCTTCCTTTTGTTATGTGCTTCCAAAAGCTCTTGTAATCATTTGTCATAAATAATCTCTGTTGTTCCATCAAAGTCAAATCCACTGTGACTGCTGAAATAGGCCACTTTCTTTCCTTGGTTCTTTTCTCTTTTCAAAAACTGGAGTCTAAAATACCAAGATCTCAAAACTAACCACAAATTGTGTTTGCTCAAGTGCAAAAAGTTAGCATCAGGCATAAATGTGTGCAGGAACTGCACCAATCATTATTAAAGAACATGAATAATTAGACAGTAACCCACTACTTTAAGTAGTAGGAATTTGCTAGAAAAAAAATATGATTTAAAACATCTATGTATTAAGATTTCTAATTTTTCTATATAATTGTTTGCCTTTCACCCTTCCTGGATAGGCAATAGTAAGATAGTTTGGTATTTGACATAGAAGAAATGCAAGCAAAAGAACATATAAATCCTATTAAAAATTTGATATAGCCAATGGGAATATTGTAGATATAACTGCCAAATTGAATGATAAATCTCTTTTCAGTGCAATGTAAACAAGGTCCTTCTGAGTAGCAAAAATAGCAATGTAGATGCATTATGTAAGTTCTCTTCATGCATAACTATTCATTCATATTTAAGAGATCTCTATAGTTACAATTAATTTACTTAAATATACCTAAATAGTTTGTGTTTTGAAGTTTTAGAACTTCCATTACTATTCCTTATTTTAAACCATTTACAGTTACCCACAAATATATCATTCATTCTTAAACTTGGGATGCAGTTTTTGTTGAGAATATTTAATTTAATTTAGAAAAAAAATGAATTCAGACATGGACATTCTTATTTTATACCAAAGGAAAAGATGCATTAATTAGCTTCAAATGCCTTTGTATCATATGATTCAAAACTGAGTCCTTTAAAAAAAGCCCATATAATTTAAACTGTACATAAAGCTTGGAACTTGCTCCATAGGTCATCTTAGTGGGTGGGGAGATCCATTCTTAAGAATGTGTGTATCAGTGTTTAATAAATAATGACAATAATAAAAACAAAAGTGCTTCAGTTAGTTCAACCTGCCTCGGGGGGAGACAGCCACATTAGGGCAGAGGTGAAGATCTCTGCTCTGAAGGATGATGCTCACATGTCTGCTTTTATTATTTTCAGCAAGATGATAACCACAGAAAGAACACCAGCTTATTCAAAGAACTGGGCACTTGCTGCTCATTCAACATCTGATGGTTTGGTGACCAACACCAAATCAGCAATTCATGTTCTCATGCATAGGAGATGTGACCTGTGTAACTTGTTGCCAAGATCCAAAGGGGGCAGCTGTGTTAGTCTAGTTCAGTAAAACAAAACTTATAGACTAGCAAATATATTTATTGCATGAGCCTTCATGGGAGAAAATCCCACTTTGTCAGACACTTTGAAGACAGGGGAACTTAGGGAATGGAGGAAATAAATGCAGGGGGAGTGTAAGTCATGAGAACAGGTCACACTGTAACAGCAAATCAAAACAATTGTAAAGATGCTGTTCCCCAGTGTTTGAATCTTTACAACTGTTTTGATTTGATATTACAGTGTGACCTGTTCCCATGACTTACACTCCCCTGCTTTTATTTTCTCTCACTCTCACCTTCAAAGTGCCTGATGAAGTGGGATTTTCTCCCATGAAAGCTCATGCAATAAATATTTGTTAGTCTTTAAGTGCCACAGGGCTCCTTGTTTGTTTGTTTGTTTACCTTGTGTTACTGAAGATATCTGTATTTCTACTATTAATTAATATTGTTTGTATAGTATTTGCAGTATTTTTGTGGTGATAAGATTGTGTTTAGATTTATGACCAATCTTAGTAAACACTCAGTTTATCTTCTTTATCAACTCAAATATTTTATTTAGTTAGATTTTGGTAGTCTGACCAGCTTTACTATATTGTGGTGTCCTTTTTCCATCTGGAGCAATTCAAGGTATGGAGATTGACTGTCCCAGTTTGCATATTTATCTTATGTGTTATTAACCACAGTTTGAAGTTCCACTGTGGAATACAGAGTGAACCCATATACCATGCCTGGAGTAAAAGGGAATTAATAATGGGTTTTGCTGTAATCAAAATTTAGCAGGTTACACTACTCCCCCTTCCCCTTGAGCTTCAATGCCCCCAAAGCATCCAGCTAGACAACTGGAGGAGATATCTAAGAGGCAATGAGATACTGTGTAACATATTATAGTCCTTTTGATAATGGATGTTTACAGTCATTGAGTCACACTTATGTTTTAATTAGCATTTGTAATAAGAGGTTAAGACAGTAGAATACTGAGATTGTTTCACAGTTCTGTTGATGAAACAGCTAAACTTTTGTCACAAGGTCCACTCACCATAACAAGCAATCTTCTTGGCTGCTCTGGGGATAAGCTCCTTCCAGATGCTCTGTCTTCTTTTGGGAGTAGCTCCACCATTAGTTTCTGTCAACCCACACTTTCTTATTCCCAGAGTTGCAGTTTCTTTTTGTGACATGACACACTGGCCTGGTCAGTAGGGCCATCCCTTTCTGGGGTATAAAAGTCAATTGGGACAAACTTTCCCAGCCTGTCTGCACTTCACTGTTTGGTAGCCTATAGTGCCACTTCCCCAGTGACTAGTAGGGAAATGTGTGTCCACCCTCTCCTTATCTTGTAGCACCCCTTGCTTCTTTGGGTTTGCCAGCACCACAACTCCCTCCTCCCAGGAAATGATTTCACACTACTGTCCTCTGTAGTCGGGCTTTATAGAAGCAGTGCCTGTCCCTGCACAGGTGAGCTTCCCTTAATTAATTTTCCTCTCCATCAAAATACCACCCAGTTTGAGGCCTAATAGTTTGATTGGTCCATCTGGCCTCCATTAACCCCTTCAGGGCCAGTATATGTGAGACCTGATCACCATACTGCTGTAGAGACTAGTATGTATATGTCCTAGATGCTATACAAATACATAATGAAAGATAATCCCTTCTATCCAGAGTTCACAAACTAAACAGAAAGGGAACCTGAGGGACAGAGAGGGGAAGTGCCTCATCCAGTATTGGTGGCAAGTCTGGGAATAGACCTCAGGTCTTGGGCTCCTCACTCCTAGTCTAATACCCACTCTACTAGGCCATACTCTAAAAACACCTACAGTCTCATCAACACAGCATACCTAAAATGGAATTGCAATCAGTCGTGAAATATGGGTTGGGAACATAGCTTGCCACAATAAATATATCTAGTAAATACCAGTTATAACAATTTGTAGCTGTAGAGATTTGGGGAAAAAATGGTCATAAAGAAAATTGTTATTTTGGAGAATGGTAATTTGAATATATTAATTTATGCTAGTATATGTTGAAAATGAGGGGAACATTTGCATTGTATGTCCCTTCATATAACATGCTTTTCAGGCTAGAGCAACATTACAAACACCTATTGTTTGTAGTTATCCAAGTAATTTTTTCAGGAGCCTTAAAAGTGGCATATTCCAATAAAACACTGATTATTGAGCTTTAGCCATTGCCTATGGGCCGGTTATCAAACTCATTTACACTCAAGCCAGTTCAGTGTCAGATTTGTACCACTCTAAATGACATCAGATTCTAGCCTTGTGGGGTAGTTGATTGTATGTTCTTCTGTTCCCTAAATTTTCCAGTTTATGTGTTAAAAGACTGTGAAAAGAGCATATGGAATGGAAGCAAACCTACTGTCTTGCATAGATTTGGGGGTCAGGACACAGGAATGGGTCTTTTTTTTTTTCCCAGTTGCTTACTATAACAGGGACTATTGGCTTCCGTGTTATACTCCAAACTGAGTATAATGCAATATTTTATTTCAGTAACACCCAGCTTCCAACTAATTTATCAGTCTATTTCATCTTTTATCCACACCATTCAGAGGTACATAAGCAAGGCAAGACAAGAATTACATTATGAGTTATTATTATTCTTATTCTAAACAGTGCTTCTAACAGTAAGCTTCTTGCAGCTGTTACCATGCTGGAAAATCACATAAAATCACTAAAACAAATCATTGATAGTCTCCACCATTCTCTCACCCTTTAGTTGATTTAATCAAATAGTAAAAGCCTAGGTATGTAATAATACATCCTGGAATTATATTTGGCACAGCACTGGTACAAATTGTTCAAAATGATTCATGTAGTTAAAACACAAGCAGGCAGTTAAAACGATGTACAAATTAGCTTAAAAAATGTAACTCCAAATTCTTTGGCGTGCTTGTTAAACTTTTTATTTCTCTGTTAATTAAAAGTTTCCACTGTCAGTTGTGTAACCATTTTCACATTAAAGTGCTCTAGTAATTATACCTTGCCTATGCACATATAATTATTAACAAAAATTAGTGTAGTTGAATAAGATTTTTTTCCCTGCTTAATAATCTGTCACTAAAATCTTATCTGCATGAAGGTACTTCTATTTATAAATTCTTTGCTCATGTAATCTACATAATTTAATCTGATACAAGAGATCTCCTGTATAGGTATAAAGATAAATTTTTGCAAAGGACACTGTTTTGTGTGTTCTGGAATCTCATCTTCTTTAAGTGTATATATTTTAAAAGCAAACTAAATTTTATAATGGTAAATTCTATTTTCTCACATGCAATAATAAATTTAGATTAGGCTATACTACCACCTGCATCTCCAAGTCCTCCAGTGCTGCCAGACATGTAATATGTGTCCAGGTTAACAGTGAAATGCTTCTGGTTAATGTTTTGCAAAACACAGAAAAATATGTTCTCCTGAAATGTCACTGAATGCATATCTCATATGTGAGTAATACAAACATGCACAGATATATGATCTACGTAGCAATGGGGATCGGATATCGTTTGGCCGCTGGATAGAGGATTGTGCTGTTAACAGGATGTGTTGGATACAGTTGTAGTCAGTAGGGGGTATCTGTTGTAGACCAGGTTGATGTTATTGTTTGTTTAGGTTGTGTACCCAATCTATTTTTCAAAGTGGCCATCTTAACATGAAGGGAAAGGTGTAGGTTCATACTGAAAAGAGAGCAAATGTAAGACAACGACCAAAAACATGAGGTCTTCTGTGATTACAAAGCTGGCACATGGCCAGAATGGACCTTAAAGAACCATCCTTGGAATGATGCTGCAGATTTGCCCAGATATATCTATAATACTGTAGTATCAGTTAAATAAATAGCTGCTTCTGGGGCAGTTTTTCATTAAATGATAAAAAGTGGCATAATGTTATCCTCATGGTTTTGGAGGAACCTACCATAAAATGGCTGCCTAATTTATAGATTGCAGCACTTTTCATGTTTCATTACTAAACTCTTTGTGTAGATAAATATCAACATCACAGATATTGCATCCCAATTCAGTATCTTTGTGGCCTATTGTATTAGCCTGATGAATATTATCTATATTTTGTGGCACTATTGTGTCTTCTTTATACATAGTATCTATATTACATGTATTTTTGTGGGCTAGGGATTGCATTCCATTTAATTGACAAAGGTCACAGTATCTTCTCCAGCAACTAAAATTATGGAGGTTAATTAATTCTAAGACAGGTAAACAACTCAAAAGACATATCATCTCTAATGAGAATTGCATAAACTGGTTCAGGATTTAAGATTAAGATTTTTTTTTGTATAAAAGCTGGATTTAAACTGACCAGAGGGATCCTTCTTGAACTGCAAACTTACTTGACCTCTTATCAAGAGTGCCAGCCTTTTGAGAAGGATGTTAATGTCTCTGGAACCCATCAGAGATTACCATTTGGAAGACAGGAATTCATTGTTGAGGGTGAAATAAATTTAGGCCTATTCTTTTATTATATTTTTACTGTATTGTTTTTGTCCTCAAATAAATGTACTCTACTTTGAAACAACTGGTTACTGACAACTCTTGGTATAAACTGTTCATAGCCCTTTGAGAGAAAGCAAAGCATGGCTGCTAGTCTTCAGCTGTACCTAGTGGGGAAATCACTATAATTTGCAAGGGGCTACAGTCTAAAATCCCAGCAGTGCAGAGGAAGATGCAGGGCTATACCCAGAGAGAAGTGACAGCTAGATGACTGATATGTGAGTGGGCATTCATTGAGCAGACCACATACAGGAAATAGAGGTGTAGAAACTGAGACACATAATTAAGACAAAATAAGCATTGCTGCCCCCCATCCTTATGTCTATTCACCTTTTACAGACAATAGCTACAAACACAGTTTCTGCTTCTTCTAGGATAATGATGGGCCAAATATTTCATTTACTGGCTGGCAATCCAAAACAGCAGACAGTCCTAATTCATCATTGCCAAGTTTGTCAACTAATTTCTTTCCCCAGAGTGCTCTTTATATTAACCAACAGTCAAATTCATCTGAGGCAAGTTGGCATATGTCAGTTTACCTTCTAGCAACATTTTGCAAACATTGTAGATGAAAATATATAGCCTTATTGTGCCCTCTCATATTCACACATGCAACAAATACCAATTAAATTACTGAGGACTGTGCCTGCAGAACTGAGGACAGAATTGGGCTCAATATTTTTTAAGACAATTTTAGTTTACAGAAAATAAATAGGTTTGCTCACTGCTCGATGTTCTCTAACACTTAACTGACACTCTGAGCTGGTGTCTGTCAGTTATGATTTTATGACAAGTGTTTTTCTAGATGATGTTTGCATACCACATTGCTGAGTGAGTTAAAAATGTCTACATGTATAAGAAGAGATAAAGAGAGATTCTTCTTGTTTTCTTGGTTTGGGAGTAATATATTTTCAATTTTGCAAATTAAAAAATTGCAGTGGACAAGACTAATAAATATGTCATGTGAATGGCTTAAAGAAGATTTTCTAATCATTATTTTTAAAGGGAAAAAAAAACATTCTGAGCCCTCTGAGCCAGTCACCCCTCATATGTATGTGCATGTCAGAAAGCCTGAAATATACAAATCTCTCTCGTATGGGTGCAGGTGCGCACATGCCCACACATAGTCTGATGAATGGGGAGGAAACAGTGGATTACTTACCAGTAAATGTCCTTCTTCGAGGTGGGCTGCTCACATACATTCACTTATAGGTAGCTCGGAAAGTTTTCAGCCTTACCTTGTCAGGTCTGAGCACGTGGCCAACGCCTCCTCTGTGCTGCAACCACGGCAATATAGTTGACTGTGACCCTGACCCTCTCAGTCCCATATACCTTCGCCAACTCCATTAGTGGGGACGGTGGGAGGAGCTTGAATGTACGTGAGCATCCCATCTTGAAGAAGGACGGTTACTGGTAAGTAACCCACCGTTGTCCTTCGAGTACTGCTCACATCATTTAGTTATAGGTGACTGCTAGCCATACCCATGGATGGTGGGAGGAGTTACAGTCTACCCACATTGAGTACAGCTCTGCCCAGAGTGGCATCATCTCTAGCCTGTTGGGAAGTGGCGTAGTGCGTCGTGAAGGTATGTATCGACAACCACATAGCAGCCCTGCAGATCTCTTGGATCAGGACCTTGGCAAGGAAGGCTGTTGAGGACTTTTGGGCCCTGGTAGAGTGCGCTCTAACAGTCCCAGGAAGGGGCATGTTTGACCTTCTGTAGCAGTCTTTAATGCAGTTCACAATCCATTTAGAGATACACTGTGAGGATACTGGTAAACCTTTCTTACATTTGGTGACTGCCACAAATAGTTGGGGGGTCTTGCGGAATGGCTGAGTGTACTTGATGTAAATCAGGAGCGCTCTCCTAATGTCCAAGGTATGCCACCTCCTCTGGTTCTGCGTAACCTGGGGTCTGGATAAAAAACTGGCAGGCAAATTTTCTTAAGGAGTAAGGATGGGTGGTGACGTAAAACCACCTTGTCCGCGTAGAACCTCATATATGGGGGTTCCGAGGAGAAGGCTTTCAACTCTGAAACCCTTCTAGCAGAGGTGATTGCTACTAAGAAGGCCACCTTCCAGAACAGGACCAGCAGAGGGGCTGAGTCCAAGGGTTCGTAGGGTGGATCCGTCATTGCCTGGAGCATGATATTCAAGTCCCAAGGCAGGGTGGGCTTACAGGGTTGGGGAAAAAGTCTCTTCACCCCTTTCAGGAATCTGACGGAAGTGGGATGGAAAAAACTGATTGCCCATCCACTCTCTCATGGAGAGCTGAGATTGCCACTAAATGGACTCTTAGTGAGGAAGGAGAGAGGCCTTTTTCTCTGAGGTCTAACAGATAGTCAAGGATCAGGTGTATCGGAGGTGATATAGAGTCAACACTTTTGTCCCATATCCAAATGGAGAATTGCTTCCATTTGGCTGTATACATGGACCTGGTATATGGTCTTCTACCAACCAGGACCTTCTTAACCCTGTCTGAGCAGAGCCTCTCCTGCTTGCTGAGCCAGAGAGCATCCAGGCCCTCAGGTGTAGGTGGCCCAGGTCTGGATGCCAAAGGTGCCCTGAGTCCTGTGTCAGGAGGTCTGCTCACTGTGGGAGATGGAGTGGCGTCTCTATGGACATGTCCTGCAGGAGTGGGAATCAATGCTGTCTGGGCCAGTCTGCAGCTATCACTATCATGTTCGCTCTGTCCCTGTCGATTTTCAAGAGAACCCTCTGTATCAGGGGAACTGGCAGGAAGGCATACATCAGGGTCCCTGACCAGGTAATGAGGAAGGCATCACTGAGAGACCCCTCCTCCCCGCCCCTGAGGGAGCAAAACGGGGGACATTTGTGATTCTGCTGTGTTGCAAACAAGTCTATCTGGGGTGAACCCCATTTGTCTATCAGGAGGGAGAAAACCCTGTCGTGGAGGGACCACTCATGGTTTGCTAGAGTCTTTCTGCTTAGCAAGTCTGCTAGCCCGTTGTCCCGCCCCAGTAGGTGGGAGGCCACTGGGGTAAAGTTGTGTTGTATGGCCAACTCCCAGAGTTTGCATGCCTCCTTGCAAAGTGGCGGGGAGTGGACCTCCCCTTGCTGGTTTGTATAGAACATGGCTTTGGTATTGTCAATGAGGATCTGGACTGACCTGCCCTGTATCTTCTCCAGAAAGGTCATGCAAGCTAGTCTGATGGCCCGTAGTTCCTTCACGTTTATGTGGAGAGGGCCGTCTGTGTGGGACCACATCCATTGAGTGGAGAGTCACCCAGAGATATGGGTCCCCCACCCTGAGTCCGAGGCATCCGTTATTAAGGTCACTGAGGGCCTGAGATCTTTGAAGGGGATACCCCCCTTGGCAAAACAGGGATCCCTCCAAACCTGAAGTGCCCCCAGAGTGTCTTTGGGAACTGACAGTACCTTGTTTAAGTAATCCCTCTATATGTGGAACACTGTGGAGAGCCAGACCTGGAAAGGCCTCATTCTCAGGCATGCCTTCCGGATCATGGAGGTGGAGACTGCCATGTGGCTGAGGACCTGCAGGCACCGATGGGCTGTGGTCATGCGAGACGTCTGCAGCTCCGTAATGATGGTGCAAAAGGACCAAAATCTTGAGAGGTGTAGGAATGCTGACCCCTTGTGAACTTCTAAGCGTGCCCCTATGAACTCTATGTTCTGAGATGGGCAGAGTTTTGACTCTTCTCAGTTTATGCAGAGGCCCAGATAGTCACAGAGCCTCATTACTGCTCTGATGTGGAGCTCTACTTGGGAACTCGATCTCCTGACTATTAACCAGTCATCTAGATAGGGGCAAATTCTTATGCCCTGTCTGCACATGTATGCCGTGACTGGCGCCTGCACTTCGTGAACACCCTGGGGGCCAGGGAGAGCCCGAAGGGGAGAGAAGTGAACTGGAAGCGGTCTTTTGCCACCATGAATCTTAGGAACCACCTGTGGTGGGGCTGTATGGCTATGTGGATGTAGGTGTCTTTTAGACTGAGGGCTGTGAACCAATCCCAGGGAGACAGAGATGGGAGGATCTGTGATAGGGAAACTATGCAGAACTTTATTTTCCTTATGTGTTTGTTTAAGGCTCTGAGAGCTAAAATGGGTCAAAGGTCCATGTTGGATTTCGGGACCAGGAGGTATTGGGAATGAAACCCTTTTCTCTGGTCCCACTTGGGAACCCTTTCTATGGCTCTGAGGGAGAGGAGTTTTTGGCATTCAATCTCAAGCATGTGGAACAGATCCCAGTTTCCAAGAGTTGGAGGAGGGGGTGGTTTTCTGTCCCGAGGAACCAGAAGGAACTGAATACAATATCCCTCTGCAATCGTCTTGAGGACCCACAGGTTGGATGTGATGTTGGCCCAATGGTGTGTGAACAAGTGTAAGCAGTTGGGGACTGGTCAGGTCATGGGTTCACTGCCCATACGGTAATCTTCAAAAGCGCTGTTTCCTTCTCAATGAGCATTCAGAGGCCTGCCCATGCCTACCAGACTGTGGGACATTGGACTTCTCACGCTTGCTCAAATGGGCTTTGTCCTTGTCCATGTCCCCAAGATGGCATTGGGGAAATTGGAGGGACCTTGGGAATGGACTCTGTAGTTGAATCTGTTGTTTCAGCTGCTGAAGTTGTTGCTGTAGGAGTTGATGGGGTTTTAGAGAGCATCTGTTAGTTTATGGGGTGTGTATCCCCAGCGACTGGAGTGTGGCTCTTGAGTCCTTCATGCCATGGAGTTTCATGTCCGTGGACTCAGGAAAGAGGTCAAGGCCTTCAAATGGCAGGTCCTGAATGGTAAGTTGCAGCTGTGGGAGCAGACCCAAGCCCTGGAGCCAGGTCGAGCAATGCATTACCATAGCCAACACCATCGTGCGAGCAGTGTGTCTACGGTGTCCCAGATAGCCATCAGAGCATCCCTGGATGCTATTTCCCCTGCCTCGAGCATTGTGTTGAAGTCCCTAAGGAGATCCTTGGGGATAATGTCACAAAAGCCTTGCATGCCACTCCAGAAGTTAAAGATATATCTTGTCATGAGGGCCAAGTGGTTAGCTATGTGCAGCTGTAGGGCTGCTATAGAATAGACCTTCCTGCCCAACAGGTTGAGCTTCCTTGCCTCCTTATTTTTAGGAATGGAAGCCGGTTGGCCCTGTCTTTCTTTCTGGTTCACGGCATTGACAACCAGCAACCCTGGGGTAGGGTGCTGGAAGAGGAAGGAGAACTTGTCCTGAGGGACATGGTACTTCTGGTCCACCACCCTTGATACTGGCAGAATCAAGCCTGAGGTTTGCCAATGGGCCTTAACAATACTGTATACCCCTTGTGGAGAGGGACAGACACCTTGGTGGGTGGGGTCCTGCATCTGATGTGAAATAAGGGGTTGGTTTCCTCTTGGACAACCCCTAGCTCCAACTTCAGGTTTGCTGCCATGCGGTGGAGCCGATCCTGCTGGGCATGAGAATCCTCATTGCAGTCAAACAGTCTCTCGAAGGTGTGCTCATCTGGTGAAGCGGAAGAGTGGGCCCAGTGGAGTCTGGGTCGGGCTCATGGTCCGAGAAATCCAAATCTGGGGTCTAGAAAGTAGACTGGATGGAACGGTGCCACGAAGTTGAAGTATCGTCGGTTGTCATGTCCATCCAATCATGTGACCAATCGTTGAAAGATTCTCCGGCCTCAACACAGCATGGAGGAGAGCGACCATGACCAGGTTGTGAAGTCTGTAGGATACCTGAGAGGGAAGGCTCCATTGGCCCAGACATTGCCAATGACCCCTTCTTGCATCATGGTTTGGGTGATGGGGAACGCTTATGGTGCCGTTTCCTCAAACTTTTGCCGAGCCCTCATACTGTCTTGGGATAGGGAGAAGAGCGAATAGAGGCCGGGGGCAAAGCTGATGCCGAGCTGGACAATCAGGCCCCCATATCCTGGGAGCACCGATGTGTCCTGGGTGGAGTGTGTAGAGGAGGCCACGGAGCAATCCTCAGTGCCGAATTGTTGTACTGGCAGCAGGCTGGGTGGTACCAAGCTGGTAGGCGGTACTGATTCCTGTGCTGACTGGGTTGCTGGTACTGGTATTGGCATTGACTTGGGTTTCTTCCACGGTACCGGAGCCAGATCCAGGTGCCACACCCGTGCCTTTGCGGGGGCACGTGTCATCGACAATACCGTTGATGGTCCTGCTTTTGTGTCATCAGCGGGTCAGTTCAATGTCTGAGGTGTTCGGTGCCCAGGAAGCACTGACAAGGGCATTGACCAAGACTTTGAACTTGGCACCAAAGAGTGGTGCCAGTGCTTTGGTGCCCAGACCGATCAAGGTGCCAGCAGAGCACTCATGGCTCAGGCAGCATCAGAAGTGTGCAGACTGCTCCCAGTAAGGGAGCAGAGGCACAGCTCTCTATCTTTGTGAGTCCTCCATTTGATGCACTAGCAGATAAGGCAGCTCTCGCCAAGGTGCAACTCACCTAAGCATGCAAGACATTTATTGTGTGGATTGTTGAGAGGGAAGGCTTTGCAGCATCCCAAGCACTGTTTAAAACCGGGCATCTTAAATTTCGCACAGTAGAAGACAAGCACTTGCTTCCGCAAGTTTCTTGGCGGATCCAAAACTGTTGCTGAGAGCAGAAAAAGGAACTCTGAGGGTGAGGGTAAGGGTCACAGTCAC
The DNA here is from genome assembly GCA_007922195.1 of Podocnemis expansa. Taxonomy (NCBI): domain Eukaryota; kingdom Metazoa; phylum Chordata; order Testudines; family Podocnemididae; genus Podocnemis; species Podocnemis expansa. The sequence goes on along the minus strand of ML681966.1, from coordinate 43,325,318 downwards.
CTATATAGCTGCAGTTGTGGCACAAAGGGGGCATTGGCTGCATGCCCTGACCTGACAGGCTAAGGCTGAAAACTTTCCAAGCTACCATGCGTTGCGATACGCAGACGCCTGTAACTGAATGATGTGAGCAGTGCTCGAAGGGGAATAGCCCTTTACTTTTGACAGATAGTAAGGGTAAAGGCAAAGGTACATCCCAAACATCTCCAAGTGTCCATTACCTTTGTCCCTGTCCCTATTCTGTTCCTCCCCCCACCAAAAAATATCCCTGACCTATTTCTAGGTACCTCTTCACAACTTACTACTGTCCCTGTCCTCTGCCAGCTACCTCACCCTTGGGACCCTGCACCTAGGTAGGGTTCTAACAGCAGTGGAAGAGGACAGAGTACAGTAAGGCTGGAGAAGGGGTGAAAGGAGGTGGCATTCAGGCTTGTGGTGCTTCATCTACCCCTCCTATTACTCAGTTTTCTTCATCTGAAACACTATATGCAGAATGAAGGAGATGGGCAGGGTAAGATCTGCTAGTGGCACTGCCCCATAACAGATCCCTGCTATTTTGCCTGCCCTGGTCTACACAAACTGAACAAGTGGTGAAGCAAACTCTACAGCAGGCAGTAAGTGCTGGTGCAGCAATCTGAAGAGTCATCTAATATATCCAGTGGCTGCAACCAAAACTGTAGGTTCCTTTCCAGGTTAGCCACAAATCTTGAGCCTCTGAGAAGTTCTGACTAGGAAAAATTCTTCAACACTGTAGGAATAAAAAAATACTGCTAGAGTTGGCAACATTGTCAATGGCCTGGAAAATCTGTCTTATGAGAGAAGATGTCAATGCACAAGTAAGACAGACAGATTCCAGACATGTAACTGTTAGTGTCCAATTCAGACATGTAGATCTTGGCATGAGCTGGAATCTGGACTAACAGTGTCCCAACTGTTTTTAGTATCTTTGCATGACATTGACCTAGAGATGGTCAAAAATAGAGAAAATTGAGATTTGTCAGAAAAAAAAGTTTCTTTTTTCCCTAAAGTTTCCAACTAGCTATAGAGCTTATAGATTTCACTTTTTGTCAAAATGTTAAACTTTTCAAAAATGTCCAAACAACTTTGGTAAGTATTTTTGAGATAACATGTGTATTGTCTGTACAATGTGCTGCAGCAACTCTTCCTTGCAATATGGCAACTGTCTCCATCCACAACAGAATTCTAGGTCAAATCTAATCTCTCCTTACTAGAATAAATCAAGAGTAACATCATTAACTTCAATGGAGTTATGCCACTGTAAACGCATATATATCACCTATTCGATATATTACTACAGTAAGAATTCTACACAAGACTGATTAAGAATTTCAAAGGCAGGTGCTTGAAGTTAGAACCTAAACAAAAGCTGCCTGACTTTCACTGACACTGCATACTTGCAGCTTTTATTGATTTAGGTTTTATCTAGCTGCCTAAATATGGATTAAGTTGCCTAGTTTAAGCCCCAAGGTTTAGAAGAAAATGGCCTAGCTCCTATGTTTATGTGTATATAGTTTTTCAGGAAAATATTTATCCTGATCTCAGCACAATGGAAATTATTTTTAAAGCTCTGGAAAAAAATCATGTAATCTGTTCTTGAGCTCACTATGAAGGAAAAGTTCCAAAGGGGCAGCTGTGTTTGTCTCATTCAGGAAAACAAACAAGGGTGGCATTTTTAAAGACTGGAAAAAGTGTTTATCACATGATCTTTCATGGGAGAAAAAGACAAAGAAGGGTTTTCTCCTATCACAGCTCATGCAATAAATACATTTGTTAGTCTTTAAAAGTGCTACCAGACTCCTTGTACGAAGGAAAGAAAAAATTGATGTTGAGGTTCAGATTCTATGTGAATTATATAACCATCTGTCTGAAGTTTCTTGTAGCGGTGATTACCACAGTGCCTAAACACTGCAGTACTATTTTTGCATTCATATAGCAACACTTCATTATATTTATTTAAATATTAAAAATTGCCTACCATATACATGGAAAAGTGTTCATACACCAAGCACGTAACTGCAGTTCTGCACCTGAGGAGTGCATTTATTTCCATCCAGTCCTCCATCAGGTATTTTCTTCCTTATGGAGAAGGGGTAGCCCACACTGATTACATCCAACATATTCAATACGAACAAAGAGTATTGTGATGTATGCACACTGAGGAGATGTCTTTCAGTAGCTACTGTTACTGCTAACTTTCCTGCAGCTGATCAGCCTGAAGGCATAAACACGTCTTCCTGTCTTATTCCTGCCTGTATTCAGATAACAGGCTGTGGATCATAAAGGTTTTAGCAACTACGGTTCAATTTATTTTATATAGTACATGGCATGACAATACTGAGTGTCTCTCTTTTATACAGTCTACCCATATAAAGCCCTTTGATACTTAGCAATGACTGTATGTCCCTTATCAGAAGTTTTACCATGTTGTAAACACAACTATCAGGTGTTTTTGTCTTCAAACATATGTACACAAAAAGCTAGAGTATATATACCTCTTCTAGGTGGGAAGTGTAGTTTGCTTCTCATCAATGAACCATTAATTACTGACTTGCTTTCCCTCCTAATATCTGCCACCTATTAAAAAATTGCTAATGGTACTTATCAGCAATGTTATGGTCCCATAGGAATTAGATATGTGACAAGTTCCAGTGAAATCTTTCATGCCATTACCTATTGTTTCTTCACTGGTATGCCCAATGAATGAAGAAATAACAAGTTCAGTTACTGGACTCATTTTGACAAGAGTAACTTCATCTGTTTCTATATTCATATTTTGTATAGACAGTGCACAGTGGCAAGTTCATTCAGCACAGGCAATAGTTCTTGAGCATTCCTAAAATTAATTTTAAAATAAAAGAAAGGAAATTAAAAAGTAATTAATTTAAAAATAATTTTCAAAGGTAGAGTGTGTCCTGAAAGGGGAGGTTCGTTTGTGGATTCACCAGACACAGACAAAGATCACTTACAAGAAGGTTGATATTTATTAAACACCAGGGTAGTATACTGAATAAGTCACCCTAAGCAAAGCAAAGCAAAAGTGGTGAGAGCTTATGTCCCTTCAGCAACTGGAGATCCCTAGATGGCTGCAGACAACCTCAAGGAGTTTTTGAAGGCATCTTTCTCATAAGACCCATGTGGCGAGGTCCGGCAGTCATAGGGGCTGTGCTACTATATAGTACAATTTGGAGGGGGCGGGGGGACCAGGCCTGCTCTCCCTCAACAGGCTTGGACCAGCCAAGCTGGTACTAAGGACACAAAAATGCAAATGCACAAACTAGCATATAATAAGCAAAAACAGGCCAAACACCTGATAAAACAAAACATAAGCAGACCCTGGTACAATCTTTCTGGGCAAACAGCCCAGAAAACAGTTCATGGGAAGGTTGTTCTCATGGGAAATGTAGCAAGCATCACTGCAATGTCCACTACAAACATCTTCTGCAAAGTTCCCTATAACATAGAGGAAAAAGGGGAAAATATGTATGTCTGTCAGTGCTCAGTGGGTATACTGTCCTGTGGATAATGATTTGAAATACCAACCATTTGGTGCCTTCCAAATGAAGAAGAGGCAAAAAGTTTTTGAGAAGTCTCTTTATGAGTCAGGGATAAGAGTCATCCTTGGGTTTAATGTTATACATAGGTGGCAATAACTTACACCAGAGACCAGGAAATATCTTCATGATCAATCTCCATTCCATGCAACTCTAATATATTACTATGCAACCAGTATTTATACCTTCATGTGACTTAGGTTATATTTTCTTCTCTAAGGACTTAATTTTCCAGGAATACTATAAAGTACTTATTGTATAACACTACCCACATCTATTATATTGCTATATTTATAGATACTCAAACATTAAGTTAATCTGAGTGTAATTTTTTTGATATGAAGCTTTCTGTTATATGTTTTTAAAAATGTAACATAATGTGTCCCTATCACTTCAGAGAGGTGGAATGATCCACTTGGAAATGTACCACTCTGGATGACGTGAGAGATATCTTGTCATTTATAGCACATCAAATTCAGCTTCCTGTTCATAGATTCTTATACCTTCTTATTAAAGGAAGATTGGCAAAATACATGTGTTAGGTAGAAATGCAAGGCAAGCTAATGTTTAGTACACAATTAAAGCTTTGGGTCATAAAGTGGCATACCACAGGCTTTTATGAATGGTCTGACAGTCATAGCGAAAGTGTCATTTGGGATTACCTGAGATTAAATTGTCATTTAAAGCAGGTGAAAACCACTTCATGATTCAAGTACCACTTGCAAAGTGGAAGGGGGTAAGGATGATGGAGAGATGACACTGGGGAATTATTGTTGCAGGGAAATGAAATTCTGCATTAGGGACTGTCATATGGCAGGTTCTGTAGAATGGTCTATACGCATCATTTACACATCTTAAAATCTCAGTTATTGATTCAAGTGAAGTGGTAATTATAAAACATAGGATTGGGTGCAACAGGTAAATAGACAATGCTTATTTTCATGTCTTAATGAAAGACAATATTGTTCTAGTGTTTAAAAAGAAATGCCCCAGCTCATTATTGGGATGTCAGTCTAATATCAATCCCAGGCAAGATCAAGTGATACAGGACTCAATTAACAAAGAATTAAAGGATGTTAATATATTTAATGCTAATTAACACAGAATTATGAAAATTAAATTCTGTTAAACTATCTTGATAGCTGTTTTTTATGTGATTACAAGTTAGGAAGCTAAAGGTAAGAGGTTTAATGTAATGTACTGACACTTTTGTTAAACATTTGATTTGGTACTGCAAAATTTTGATTAAAAATTACAATGATACAAAAATAACATAACATACATTGAATAGATTAAAATATGTCTATCTGATAAGTCTCAAAAATTAATTACAAATGAGGGTTCCTCATTAACAAGTGCGTGTGCTTCCAGTGAGTTCCTGTGGGCATCAGATCTTGTCCCTGCATTATTTAATGTTTTACCAATGGTCTAGAATAAAACATAAAATCATCACTGATAAAGTTTGCAAATGAAAAAAAAATATTGGAAATTTTAAAATAATGAGGACAAAATATCACTTTGACACAGAGTGACCTGAATCACTCAGCAGGCTGGGCACAAGTAAATAGTATGTGTTCTGTAAAGCTTAATGTAAATGTATAGCTATTAGAACAAAGAATGTAGGCCACACATACAAGCTGCAGTATTCTATCCTGGGAAGCAATGATTCCAAAAAAAGTTTTGGTGGTCACGATGGATAATTAACTGAACATGAGCAACTAGTGCAACTCTGTGGTCAAAAGGGCTAATGCAATACTTGGAAGCATAAACAGGTAAATCTTGAGTAGGAGTAGAGAGGTTATAGTACCTTCCTATTTGGCATTAGTAGAATCACCACAAGATCTATTGTGTCTACTTCTCATGGGGGGGGGGAATCAAATAAATGTCTTAAGTGCTCTACTGAAGCCCCAATACATGAGGAGAGTGGGGGAGGACAACTCCAAGAAAAAATGCAAGGAGGTTTATGTAACAGAATTAGAAATCAACATGATAAAGTAGGGCAATCAGCTGACTTAGGTGCCTATACACTAATGCGAGGAGCCTGGGAAAAAAGCAGGAAGAATTGGTAATACTAGTGCAGACAAGGAACTATGATATCATAGAAATAACGGAGACGTGGTGGGATAGTCTGCACGACTGGAGCTCTGCCATGGATGGGTATAAACTGTTCAGGAAAGACAGGCAGGGAAGAAGAGGGGGAGGAGTAGCGTTATATGTAAAAGAGCTCTATGACTGCTCAGAGCTCTATTATTGAAGTGGAAGCATGCCAATAGAAAGTCTGTGGGTTACACTGAGAGGGGAAAGCAACAAGGGGGATGTTGTGGTGGGTGTCTGCTATAGACCACCAGACCAGAAGCAGGAGGTGGATGAGGTGTTCTATGGACAATTAGCGGAAGCTTCTAGGTCACAAGCCCTGGTGCTCATGGGGGACTTCAATTACCCTGACATCTGCTGGGAGGCCAAGACAGCAGTGCATGGGCAATCCAGGAAGTTTTTAGAGAGTGTTGGGGACAACTTTCTGGTACAAATGCTAGAGGAACCAACTAGGGGCCTTGCACCACTTGACCTCCTGCTCACAAACAGGGAAGAATTGATCAGGGACGTAGAGGTAAATGGCAAGCTAGGCAGTAGTGACCATGACATGGTTGAGTTCAGGATGTTCATTAAAGGAAGGAAGGAAAGAAGCAAAACAAAAACCCTGGACTTCAAAAAAGCAGATTTTGGGTCCCTCAGGGAACTGATGGGCAGGATCCCTTAAGAAGCTAATCTGAAGGGGAAAGGAGTCCAAGAGAGTTGGTTATATTTTAAAGAAACCCTGCTAAGGGCACAGGAAGTTGCCATTCCAATTAGGAGAAAGAACAAACATGTGAAGCAGCCAGAATGGCTTAGCAGAGAACTCTGCACTGAGCTAAAACATAAAGGGTATGGCCACACACACTTCTTATTTCGAAACAACAGGGGTTGTTTCAAAATAAGTGCCATGGCCACATGACGCATGGCCATTTCGAAACAAGCAAACAGCTTGTTTCGAAATGGCCGTGGTTCTATCGAAACAACTTAAACCTCATTTGCTTTTGAAACAGTGCTGTTTCGAAACAGCCCTGTTCGGACATGTTGTTTCGGAACAAAGTGTTCCGAAACAACATGTGCCCTTCGTCCCAGGGTGCTAAGCACCCTGGGAGGAAGGGCGGCCCCCTCAGCACCCTGGCCAGGGTGCTGAGAGGTGTCCGCAGGCGGGGGGGATGCGGGGGCTGCAGGCACTGGCAGGGTAAGGCGCGGCTGGGCGCCCCACCCTACGGGTGCCTGAAGGGGCTGCAGGCATCCGCCAGGTGAGGCGCCGCAGGGTGCCTCACCCAGGGGGCTTTAAAGCCCCCGCTGCCCCCAAACCTGGGGGTGCGGCCCTGACACACGGCTGGAGCCCACTGCTGCCGGGGCCGTAGGGAGCGCTGGCTGGGGATTCCCCCACAGGGCTGATGCGCCTGCTGGGGGAGGGGCTGGGGCAGCCCCTGGGGGCCGGGGCAGCCCCTGGGGGCCCGCCCTGGGGGCTGTCCCAGCCCCTCCCCCCGGCAGGCACGTCAGCCCCGCGGGGGAATCCCGGGCTGGTGCTCCCTCCGGCCCCGGCAGCAGTGGGCTTCAGCCGTGATCCGGGGCCATGCACCCAGATTTGGGGGCAGTGGGGGATTTAAAGCCCCCTGGGTGAGGCGCCCTGTGGCGCCGCACCTGGCGGGTGCCTGCAGCCCCTCCAGACACCCGCGGGATGAGGTGCCCAGCCACGCCTTACCCTGCCAGTGCCTGCAGTCCCTGCAGGCACCCGCGGGATAAAGCACCCAGCCGCGCTTTACCCCTCGGGGTGCCTGAAATCCCCTCCCCTGGCGAAATAGCATGTCCACACTGTGGACATGCTATTTCGCTGCCTTATTTCGAGGACAAAGTTTTTTGTCCTCGAAATAAGATGTTTTGAAATATAGAGTTATTTCAAAACAAGCCTTCCCCATGTGAACATAGCCAAAAAGGAAGCTTACAGGAAGTGGAAGCTTGGTCAGATGACTAAGGAGGCATATAAAGATATTGCTAGGGACTGCAGGGATAAAATCAGAAAGGCCAAAGGACAAATGGAGTTGCGGCTAGCGAAGGATGTAAAGGATAACAAGAAGGCGTTCTACAAGTATGTTAATGACAAGAAGAGGATCAGGGATGGTGTAGGTCCCTTGCTGAATGGGCCAGGCATCCTCATGACGGAGGATGAGGGAAAAGCTGAAGTGTTCAATGCTTTTTTTTGCTTCAGTTTTCACAGGCAGGGTCAGCTCCCAGCCCACTACCATGGGTATGACAGATTGCAGAGAAGAAGAGAGGCCCTTGGTGATGGAAGCTCAAGTTAGGGACTGCTTAAAGAAGCTGGATGTGCACAAGTCCATGGGGCTGGACGAACTGCATCCAAAGGTGATATGGGAATTGGCCGATGTGATAGCAGCACCGCTGGCCGTTATCTTTCAAACCTCATGGAGAACGGGGGAGTTGCCAGAGGATTGGAAAAAAGCAAATGTAGTGCCTATTTTCAAGAAAGGGAAAAAGGAGGATCCAGGGAATTACAGACCTGTCAGCCTCACCTCAATCCCTGGAAAAATTATGGAGCAGGTTCTCAAAGAATCCATCCTAAAACACTTAAAGGAAAATAACATGATCAGGAACAGTCAGCATGGATTTACCAAGGGTAAATCATGCCTGACCAATCTCATTTCTTTCTATGATCAGATGACTGGTTTTCTGGATGCAGGAAGAACCATTGATGTGATATACCTTGATTTTAGCAAGGCTTCTGATACAGTTTCCCACAGCATTCTCATCGGCAAATTAAGGAAGTATGGGTTGGATAGGTGAACTATGAGGTGGATAGAAAACTGGCTAGATCAACGGTTTCAGCGTGTAGGAATCAATGGTTCCATGTCTAGCTGGCAACCAGTAACGAGTGGTGTGCCTTAGGGGTCGGTCCTGGGGCTGGTTCTGTTCAACAATTTCATCAATGATCTGGATGATGGAATAGACTGCATTCTCAGTAAGTTTGCAGATGACACCAAGCTGTGGGGAACAGTAGACACGTTGGAGGGCAAGGACAGGATTCAGGGAGACCTACATAAATTGGAACAGTAGGCCAATAGAAATCTTATGAGGTTCAATAAGGACAAGTGTAAAATCCTGCACGTGGGACGAAAAAAAAACCCATGCACTGCTACAGGCTGGGGAACATTCAGCTAAGTAGCAGCAGTGTAGAAAAGGACCTGGGGGTCATGGTGGATGGGAAGCTAGATATGAGTCAGCAGTGTGCTCTTGCAGCCAAAAAGGCCAATGGCATACTGGGCTGCATCAAAAGAAGTATTAACAGCAGATCAAAGGATGTGATCATTCCCCTCTATTCTGCACGGGTGAGGCCACATCTAGAATACTGTGTTCAGTTTTGGGCTCCCCACTACAAAAAGGACAGGGACATGCTAGAAAGAGTTCAAAGGAGGGCAACCAAAATGATTAAAGGGCTGGAGCACAAGCCCTATGAAGAAAGACTGAAAGCATTAGGCTTATTTAGTCTGCAGAAGAGAAGATTGAGGGGGGATTTGATAGTAACCTTCAACTACTTGAAGGGATGCTCTAAGGAAGATGGAGCTTGACTGTTCTCAGTAATAACAGAGGACAGAATGAGGAGTAATGGTCTCAAGTTGCAGTTAGGGAGGTCAAGGCTGTATATTAGAAAAAAACTTTTTTACTAGACGAGTGGTAAAGCCTTGGAATGAGCTGCCAAGGGAGGTGGTGGAGTCTCCAACTTTGGAGGTGTTTAAGGCCTGGCTGGACAAAACCATGACTGGGATGGTTTAGTGGGAGTGGTCCTGCCTCTGGCAGGGGGTTGGACTAGGTGACCTATGAGGTCCCTTCCAACTCTATGATTCTATGATTCTATGTCTACAATTGAAGGGCATTGGTAAATTGGATAGGTTCACTTTACCAAAGGTTGTGATGGATTCTCCATTACTGACAATATTTAAATAAGGACTGATTTTTTTTTCCCTCAAAGATATGTTCTTAGAATTGTTTTGAGGAAGTATGATAGCCTGTGTTATAAAGATCAGACTAGATGATCACATTTATCCCTTCTAGCTTAGAGTTTATGAAAAGAGAAGAGTAATGGGAATGGTGAAAGGATTAGAAAACATTCCTTATTGTGTTAGACTGAAGATGTTCCATCTATTTAGTTTAACAAAAGGAAGGTTAAGGGGTGGTCACAATTCGTAAGTACTTATATTGAAAAAAATAATTGATAATGTCTCTTCAGTCTAGCAAACAAAGAGATAACATGATCCAATAGATGGATGTTGAAAATGGACAAATTCAGGTGCGAAATAAGGTGTGTTTTTAACAGTGAGGGTAATTAACCATTGGAATAATTTTCTTGATTATAGTGGATTCTCCATCAGAGGCAATTTTTAAATCAAAAAGTAGATCTTTTCCTAAAAGATGTGTCCTAGAAATTAATTTGGGGAAGTTTTATGACCCTGTGTTGTGCAATTGTCTTTGCTAGTCTTGGAATCCAAGAACCTTTGGCTATATCTACACTTGGAGCTAGACATGATTCTCAGGCATTGTCTTACCATTTCTCATCAATCTACTTCACTAAAAATAATAGTGTAGCTGCAGCAACATGGCCATGGTAAGTGGGGGCAGAGGGTAGCCACCCAGAGTCCACACCCATGGGGTCAGTAGATTTGTATTCAGGGCATGCCACTGGTCACTACTGGGACTCACACCCCTAGCTCCGAATGTATAAATAAGTGTAGAATATCCTAAAGCATCAGAGAAGAGAGAGGACCACCAAACAGGTTTTTTGTGTTTCACTCTGCTTTAAGGCAGAGACCAAGCATGAGTAAATTAAGTCCATAAGTGCTGAAAAGTTAGGCATTTAAAATAAGAGGTTATATAAAAATTGCAAAGCAATTTCTGTTTTAGCCTGATTATCTGGTCCCTACTGTAATTATTTAATTTTATTATTTTTTTAAAAAATCATATAATGCTGAAGACATTTACTCCATTCTATTGATCTTATCTAATGGGATTCTGGGAGATGATATCCCGAGGAGAGGGCTTAATATAGGTTGAGACCGCAAGCTGGTGACCAACATGAGTCTGGAATTTTATCATTGCCACAAAAATATTTGAAAAATCAATCTAATCCGGATGTACAAACATCTTCTTTCGCTTTAGTGCTATTTAAGAAACTATTCAGGGTTTTATTCTTAGTGAAATGGGGTGATGCTAAAGTGTACCTAGTTCAAAAAATTTATGGCACACCCTATCATATCAGATAACTTGCTAACTGTAAGATTTTGACTTTTGGAAATTGACCATGCTACCGCTCTAAAATCCTGCTTCTTCCATCTACGCAGCCCATATCTGTAAGTAATGCAAAAGGCACTTTCAAAAATCAAATTCCATCACATCACAGTATTGCGTGTGGAATTACTTTCTGTGAAATATACTGGAAGTGGAAATGTGTCTCAGATTTTTCTGCATCACCAGTTGACATTTTTTTATTCATTCTATCTGAAATTCCATCATTGGTACTGGACATTCCTTTTTTTTTTTTTAAAGAAAAATAACACTAGACGCAGATCACTGCCTTTAACAATAATGAAGTCAACACTCATTGGCTGCTGATAGCATCACTACCATAGCCATATTGGGAGGGTGGGAATGACAGAACTCAGAACCCAGTGATGCTTATAATCAAATCCATACTATGCAATGACAGGACACTAATAAAACAGATTTTCAATATGAAATTGAGTTGTTTCAAGCATTTAATCCACTCATCAGTGTAGTATGAATGTAGAGAGAAAACTGTTTTTTTTTAAATCTGCTGAAGTGGTTTGCCAAAATGTCTGTTTTTATTTGCTCTCTGAATAGATAATACCACAGGTGATGTTGGTGGCATATGTAAAACTGCTGTTTTCTTTAAACATCTGTGTACAATAAATAATAAATGAAATCCTCTACAGGAACTTAATGCAGATAAGTCATCTGAGTACATGAATTAAATTTGAAACAGATGCTTTAAGATTTAGCTATTTTGCCAAGATGACACAATATAGTACAAGGACACTGTAGGGACAGCTGCTATGCACACCGAGTGCCAGCTGCAAATACAAAGTACCTTTCTGAAAGCAATTCAAATTTACTATAAATCCTTTGTTAATAAGTTACTCCTAAACATCAAAAGAACTCAAGCAATGATTAGGTTTTTTGAATAATGAGTTTACTGGACTCACTGACAAGCTCTAATATGCTACCTACATTTCAGTTGAGATTTACAATGAATTGTTGTTCTAAAAGCATTTCCATTGTCATGGACTTAGTCATGTTATAATAGTCTTATTTTCTCTATTCATTGTATAAGGAATACCAATAATACTGTGGTAATGTTATAAAAAGTAAAATTAGAAATTTTATACAGTAACCTCTGTGTAATGAAGACCGCCTACAGTGCGACTAAGAATTGGATATAATTAAAGATGGGATTTTTAAAACTATGCCCTGATTCATCAGGACATCCTACATGCTTCACATTAGGCACATATTTAAGTGCCTTGCTGAATTTGGGCCATACCAAAGGAATCCTCACTTCCTGAGGCTGGCTGATGAATTTACAAACCCAAAGGAGCACAGAAGCATCTGATATATCGCCGTCTTTAGAAGCCATATTCCTATACCCTCTACTCTGCCTATGAGTTACTGTAACTAAAATATTTGTGATTTTTTAAAAAAATTTCTTCAGAAATATTCTTTTTTGATGGCATGGGGGAGTGCAAGACTGGTGTCAATCACTACAAAAATGAAGTGCACAAAAGCAACAAGTTCTAATCTTTCTTGACCTGGAAAAACAAATTTCAAGTTTCTCCCAGAGGATGAGCTGTAAAGTTCCATTCTTTCATCAACAAAATTCTGGCCAAAACATATTGAAAAATATGAATTTATAAGTATACAGGGGGAATATACAAAACATACAGATCAATAGAAAATAGGATTTGTTTATTCCCCAGTGGGTGCTGCTTCATTTGCTTTGTTATTATTATGTATGATTTACTGCTCATGTGGTCAAAAAGGGACAAGAGGAGAAATGCGTGAACAAAGGAGGATATGAATTAAGAATGAACAAGACAGATTGCTGCCACAGTCAGCTAGTTATTATCATCAGTAAACTAGTTTGGGAGAATTTTTGAAATATGACACATGTTCATGGAATTCTTGGTGGCATGAACTATGTAAGGAGCTGCTGAAGCAATAGGATTCAAGGACATTAAGGATCCAGTATATGCTGTGTATTAATTTAGGGCTCCATCCTGCAGCCTTTTTTTTTTATCTGACTTCACAGGATCATCAGAAGAATCTCACTGAAAGAAATGAGAACTCATTTTTGACTGCTGAAAGTTGTTGTTTTGTATATTGTATTTAAAAAGACTTTCAAGAGTAAAGTATAAAAAGGTATAATCTACAATTTTTAAAATTTATGAGCATGTGTAGATGTAATCACCAATAATAATGAAATTCATAATTAATAAAAACAATGTTCCTGACACATAATTAGTCATATTTTATGCAGACCCATGTGTGAGATATTAACTCTCCAACTCCCCTCACAATATTTAATTCAGTAATGTATTTCAGAGGCTTTTATGTTAGAGTTAGATATTACCATTTCCCATGTACTATTCTGGCACCTGATCAAGCTTCAATAGAAGACAAAAAGTCTGATGTTGCACAGTTTTAGTCGTTGGGAACTTTACATTTGTGAATGCAAGATCAGGTCCTTTTGAAAGCTGTGATAGCATTGCCTTTGCATGGATCCTGGATCTTTAGGATACTAGTGCTCTGAATGAAGTGTTCAGAACCTCTTTCCAAATTAAGGCAGCCAGACTAACTGAGAAAGTATCTGTAGAGTTGGGGTTTCCTTTTGTTCACCCATTTCACAGTTGGTTACCAATGTTTATTTCAACCCTAGATTGTATCGGTACTTAACAGAGCAGCCTTTTCTAAAACGAAGTGTCATAGTAACAAAGGTGTTGTCATACTGAGTTTCACACCTTCTAACAGTTTTAGGCACCTAGAAGATGATAGGAATAGTGCAACCCACAAGGCCTGAGTTAGGCAGCTAGGATCCCTGTACAATACATGTGGAAAGACGGGGGCCTAAAACTGGAATCCATAAAAGCAAGCATTTTGAACAAGGAGATGCCTAAGTTAGTCAATGGGCAATGTCGCTAAGACCCTCCTGGCACACTGATAGGTGTCCATGCTTGTGTTACAGACTTTTAGTTCAGTAGTTAGAACACTCATTTGTAATGTGGGAGACTCAGGTTTGTATCCCTTCTTTGCTTGTGGAGGAGAAAGACTGAACATGGGATATGCAGATGGTAGGTTGTAAATCTTTTTCATTCTTTCCTGTTTAGTCTATTTCACTGTGTTCAAATAAGTAAATAGTCATTGGAGCTGGGGTCTACCATCCTTCAGATGGGTGCCCTAACCTCCAAGATCTTTAGTCTCTCTCTTGCTCTCACTCTCCAGCCCAATGATTATTTATCCATGGTGCGAAAAATATTAAAACTGTATATAAGTGCCTATATCTGGGATAAAACAAATGAGGAGTCTGGGGGCAATTATAAAGACTAACAAATTTATTATCGCATGAACAACAAGACCCCTGTAGAATCTTAAAGACTAGCAGATTTCTTTGGGTATGAGCTTTCATGGGCTCTAACCCACTTTATCAAATGCATCTGACGAAGTGAGTCAGAACCCATGAAAGCTTATGCCCAAAGAAATCTGTTAGTCTTTAAAGTACCACAGGACTCTTGTTGTTTTTTCTGTACACAGATTAACATAGGTACCTCTCTGAAAATTTATCACATGAGCTTTTATGGGCTTCATCACACATCATCACATTCTTGAAGATGGGGAAATTACAGAATGGGAGCAAAATAAATGTAGGGGAGTGTAAGTCATAGGATCAGGTCAGACTATTACAATAAATCAAAGCAGTTGTTTAGATTCAAACAGTGAAGTCTAGCAGTTAGCAGGGAAGTGAGGCTGGGGAGAAAACAAAATTACCTGTTATAATAAAAAAAAAAAAAATCCCCAATTAGGGCTTTGGTAATCACACTTTAAAATTCTCTAAGGCTATGTCCACACATACATCATTATTTTGAAATGAGTTATTTCGAAATAAAGTCGTTATTCCAAAATAAGTTAATTCGAATTAAGGGAAAGCCTGCTTTCGAAACAGCTGTTATTTCAAAATGGTTATTTTGAAATAACGCCGTTTGGACATGATTTTTCAAAATAGTTGTTTCGAAACAACGGTGTTGTTTCGAAACAACATGTCCAAACGGCGTTATTTCAAAATAACCATTTCAAAATAACAGCCGTTTCTAAATGAATGGGGTTTAAGCTGTTTCAAAATGACGGTTCTTATTTTGAAATGACAGAGCCTGTCATTTCAAAATAAGAAAACCTTGTGTGGACATTCAGTTTTTTATTTCAAAACAACCAGTGTTGTTTCAAAATAAAAGACTCGTGTGGACATACCCTAAGGATTGAAATTCCAGCATCTCTGTAGGTAACCCCTCCCAGTGCTTCACCATTCTCCTAATGAAAAAGTTTTCCCTAATATCCAACCTAGATTTCCCCCACTGAAAATTGAGATCATTGTTCATAGTTGTATCATCTACTGCCACTGAGAACAGCCAAGTTCAGTGGTTTTCAAACTTAGAGTCAGGACCTAGTACTGAGCCACAGACCCTCAGACACTGGGTTGTGACACACCCTGCTGTCCCCCCCCCCCAAAAAAAAAAACTGGAATGCATTGCTCAAAGATATAATTGTTGGGTCCTGAGCAGTAATGTTATTTTTTCAATTGAGTACTGAGAGAACCTTTGAAAATCACTGGCCTAGCTCCACTCTCCCTGGAATACCCTTTCTGGTAGTTACATTCTGCAATCAAATCCCCCCTCACTCTTATTCTGCAAACTAAACAAGTCTAGTTCTCTCAGCCCCTCCCCATAAGTCACGTGCGTCAGCCTCCCTAACAATTTTTGTTGCCCTCCTCTGGACTCTTCCCAATTTGTCCATATCCATTCTGTAATGGGAGGGCCCAAAACTGAACACAGTATTCCAATTTGGCCTTACCAGTGTCAAATAGAAAGGAATAATCACTTCCTTCAGTCTGCCAGTAATGCTCCTGTTAATACAGCCAAATATGCCATTAGCTTTCTTTGCATTAAGGGCACACTGTTCATTCATACGCAGCTTCTTGTCCACTGTAACCCTCACATCTTTCTCTAGAGAACTGCTGCCTAATCAGTTGATCTCCAGTCTGTAGAAGTGCTTGGGATTCTTCTGTCCTAAGTGCAGAACACTACACTTGTACTTGTTATTGAACTTCATCAGATTTTTTTGGTCCAATTGCCAATCTGTCTAGATCACACTGAATCATATTCCTACCCTCCAGTGTATCTACCACTTCCCACATATTAATATCATCTGCAAACTTCTTGTGGATGATATTTACCCCATCCTACAAGTCCTGAAGGTGTTGAATAAAACAGGCCACAATACCAACCCTTAAGGCACTCCAGTTGTTACCAGCTGCCAACTAGACATCAATTGCTACCTGTTGAGCCTGGTGATCTAGCCAGTTTTCTATCTTTCTTATTGTCCATTCATCCAACCCATACTTCTCTAACTTCCTAATAAGAATACTGTGGAAGACCATATCAAAAGATTTGCTAAAGTCAAGGTAATCACATCTACTCCTTTCCTCCAGAGTCAGTTATCTCATCATAGAAGCAATCAGATTGGTAGAAAATGACTTGCCCTTTGTAAATCCATACGGACTGTTCCTGATCACCTTCCCCTCTTCCAAGTGCCTTAACAAGGACAATCATCATGTGTTTTCAGTCAATTTCCTCAGCATCCTTGGATGCATTGAATCTGGCCTCATGGACTTATGCATGTCCAGCCTTTCCAAATAATTCTGAACCTGTTTTTTCAGCCCTGAGTGCTGCTTATCTCCACCCAGTTCTGAGCTGCCCAGTGCAAGTAGTCTGGGAGTTGACCTTGTCTGTGAAGACAGAGACAAAAAAGCATTGAGTACTTCAACTATTCCTACATCATCTGTCACTAGGTTTCTTCACCATTCTATAAGGGACTCACGCTTTTCCTGGCCTTCTTCTTGTTGCTAATGTACCTGGAGAAACTTTTCCTGTTACTCTTTATATTCCTTGCTAGCTAATTGCAATTTTAATTAAGTTTTGACCTTCCTGGTTTCACTCCTACATGCTAAAACATTATCTTTATACTCCTCCCTTGTCATCTGACCAAGCTTCCACTTCTTGTAAACTTCCTTTTTGTGTTTAAACTCACTGAATGCTTCTTTGTTAAGCCAAACCAATTGCCTGCTATATTTGTTATTCTTTCTGCACATTGGGATGGTTTATTTTTTTCCCTTCATAAGCTTTCTTTAAACTACAGACAGTTCTGTATTTATATAAAATTGAAATGTTATATTACATATAGTCTCCTAAATGATGTGGTCAAAGTTCTACTGTAAATACAATTGATCATGCACACAATAGCTTTAGCTTGTTAAATACTATCTATTCTGGGCTTGGGAAGATGGAAACTGATTCCACAGTATCCTATCCAGAAACATGAAAGAAGGCTAAAAAGGTAGAAAAGGAGCATATTTTCCATGTAATCACTTTCATTTTCAGAGTTCACACCCCCGACTATGTAACCCTTACATTAACATTTTAAAGGCTTTTATATAGCCATGGGTTGTGGCATTTGAAATCACTGTAACATTTTCCAAAACTTTTCTGACTGTCATTTTACTGTGTTGGCAATCTGCATTAATGATTTTATATTGTTCCTTTCTATAGTGCATTTGGATTAGAACTGCACTGACACTTAAATATTCAGAATTTTACCCAGGTCATGCTGAGGAAGAACTGATTTTGTTCTTACAAAGTTGTTATTTTTTTATTTTGGACTGTCAAAATGATTTTTTTTAGCATACATTTCAGTATTTGTATAAACTTGGGTCTTCTCAATTCATCATAAAACTTAAGGAACTTGTGTTGTACTGCAACTGAGTTTACAGGTTTTTGAAGGTCACTCACATTAAAATGCCAACTGAAATTCTTAATTATTACATGAACTTTTATAAATCCCATTGAATTTCCATATCTCAGATCTTGTCTGTAATTTCTGTACAGGCAGAATCTGTCTTGGCTTTGCTCTTCTTTCCAAGTTACTATGGATCTTACTTATCAGTGTGTGTACCTATCCATCTTTCAACTCATGGAAACAGTGGCTTCTGCTTCCCTTTTCCCAGGGCCCAGGATAATAAGGAATTGGGGGAAACAGAAATTTAGGGTTATTCACTGAGTGGATATGGGAGTGAGATACAGAAGTGATGGACAGAAGGGAGCCGAGTGGTGGCAAACAGTGCAAAGTGAGGACAATGAAAGAGAGGTTTTTGGATAGTTTAGTACTGGGCAAGAGTTACAAAGGAGAAAGAATGGTTTTGAAGTCAAGAAACAGAGCTAGGATTCAGATCTGTCTTAGACTTGGTGGTGATGCCTATTAAATCACTTCAATCTGCCTGTGGATCAGCTTCTCATCTGAAAAATGAGGATGATGCTTCCCTACTTCACACATGCATTGTGAGGATATTAGATGAGAAACTCAAATGCTACAACACTGAATGTTAAATAAATGCATAGAGAGAAATTTTCCCAAACTCACCTTGAAATTTTAAATAGAAACAAATCTGGCTTAATTTACATTCAGGAATGACTTAAAATAATTTTAAAATTGTCTAAGGATGATCATGAGATTATCAGAGAAAAAAATTACACCAGCCGCCATTTCCATTATCCTTATATCCAGGAATAGAATGATTTTGTGGCACTTGCTGTTCTAGTCACTGTCTTTTTACCATGACAGTGAATTATCACACAGTTCCAATACATTATGTAAACTTATCTTTACAGTACATTATCAGTGACAAAAATTATAACGAGTTGAAAATAACATAAAACTATTCTATTCTGTGCCAAAAATGTAATGAGATCAGAAATGGCAACAAAAATTAATCCATTTTATGACAATCCTAAGATTTTAATCTCATAGAGGGCCCTCCTTGGAACCATATATAACTATTATTAGAATGCTGTTGAAAGAAGCAGATGGCATTTTTTTTCCAAAATATGATCTTCATGTGCATGAGCCATAGTGTTATTAATGGTCATAGTGAAATCATTTACAAATAGTTTGAAACCAAGTGATAGCAAATAATATAACCTGCCAAAAAGTCCTATTTTGCAGAGAACTGAATTTTGGAAATTAAAAAAAATCCTCTTACTGGATAATACATGGAAATAAATTAAATTAGTGCAACAGTAAAGTATCATAGTCAAACTGCAAAAAGTCAGTAAATGCACAAAGCTAAGGGGGAGATTTTCAAGGATACAAAGAGGACCCAACTTTGACTTTGAGCCTATGAAAATCTCTCCCTTATTATCCATCACTAATATTAATAGGTTCGCAATGGAGAGTCTGATGTGTTATATGGTGTGTATTTTATTGTATAACAATGTAAATTAAACTACAGATTAGAAAAATAGGGGCAGAAAATACTGCTATGATCAATGCTGGATCCCTAACTCTTTGTATTTTTTGCTTTCCTGTGGTTTTGTTATTTTAAGATAGGTGTTGCTCTAGCTGAATACTCACTGAGCTGATTGACAATACAAATTACTAAAATCAAGTTCAATCTATTGTTGTTAGGCATAATAATCATCATGCACACAAGGAATAGCAATCCATTCTCTGTGGGCCTGATGTACTCTTACTTATCCCAGTTTTACTCTCCTGCTACTGCACAGCAGTTAAAGTATAATTTGAAGGGGCGTAGAACCTTTCTAATCTCTGGCCTCCCTTCCAGTTTTGTCTGGGGCCCCTTCATGCATGTGTGGGCCTGATTCTTCTAGATTCTGGAGTCTGGGCCTTGGAACTCTGAACCATCTGGTCTGTGGGCCCCAGAACTGCATTCCACTTACTTTAACCTCTGTGGTACTCTACCAACTTCCACAGAGCTACTCCTGATATACTTTGGCAGAAATGAAAACAGAATCAGTCTTTCTGATTTTATTTTGTTTTACACTGAGATTAGAGGACACACACTGGGAATGAAAGTTTATCAATTTCAAATTATCTCCATTTGTCCGTGTTAATTTTTGGTCACATTGACTTCACTTTGCAGTGGATTTTACAATTAATGATGCCAAGTACTCCAAAGGCTTAAAGGTCTTAGTCTTCTCACGTTGATGCTGTCCAGATGAAACTACTAATGAATGTCTCTTCTTTTTCCTTCTTAACTTTAATATTTGAAAGTTAGGCTCTGCAAGATGACTAGAAATTAATTAACTGGGTAAAATTGGAACTTTGTGCTTCCTTTTTCTCCAATATTTTCCTAACATACTGATTTAAGCAAGGGAATCTGCTACCTTGAATGACTCTTCTTTGGTTGCTTTTGTCTCTTTTTATCTTTTCTCTTAGTCTGCAATTTACTTTTAACTATGCTCTCGATGTTTTATTTTCTTATTATCAATCTACCTTGGACTGCAAAGTCTGACAAGAGAAGGAACAAAGAATCTGTGGTTGCCTCAGGTCACGTGTGAAACATTTGATGGGCTGGAGATCTCTGTCTTCAGTATCAGCTCACCAGCCTCTTAGGATTCCATACACTGACAGCTGAGGAGCCCAGGTGTGCTTTTAGTGAGGAGAGAGTGACATATAATTCTACAGAACTGACCAGATCCATCCTAGGTTATTAGGAATGACCTTAATATCAGGTTAACAGCCCAGGGGTGTCACTGGTGCCTGGCACAAGGGGTCCGTGCCCTGAATGCCAGCGCCAGTGCCCCGGGTCCTGGAAGGACCTGCCTCTCTTGGTCTCCAGCCAGATTGGGACAGAGATCCAGGGCCCAGCCGCTCACAGCGACAGCTGCTGTTCCTGGCCCTGGCCCTGGCCCTGGCCAGGGATCTGGGGACCAGTTGCCCATGGGAGTGGCAGCCGCTTCCGGCCCCTTCAAAGGCTGGGCTTCCCTGTGGCTGCGGCTGCCGCTCTCTGCCCTGTCCCTAGCCGGGGGCATGGTCTGTGGGCAGGGGGTGGGGCCTGTGGGCACGGGGCAGGGCCTGGGCCTGTACCCTGGGTCATTCCTCAGGGCAGTGTGCCCGTGTAACAGCCATGAAATACCTGTTACCACATATATCTTTTATCACAGTCCAGCAAATCAGTTAAACAGGTACATAACATGAAGTATATAAGCCCCAGAAATACAAAGATAGTTATGTGCCTAAACTCTGACTTAGATGCCTAAGTAGCCCAATTTTCCCATTCATAGATCACTAAGCAGAGCTAGGCACTACCCTGTAGTCTGAATGTAGGTGCTTGTGTCTGAGAGACATGCATGAGGCTTGGCACATGCCCTTCTTGTTGGCATTTCCAGTGGGCTAGCTTAGGCAGCTCTCTACCTAGTATGCTGAGTTTTTGATCACATATTATGTGCCTATCACTCCTCATTCATTGTATAGGAAGCGTACATGCCTAACTAACTTTAGGGACAACAATGTTTTTCATATGATTTTCTAGATGTCTGAAGTGATTCATGGACTCACAGACTCTCAGGTCAGACCTCCTGCACAATGCAGACCACAAAATCTTACCCACCCACTTCCGTATTAAACCTCTAACCTATGACTGAGTCCTCAAATCATGGGTCGAAGACTTAAAGAATTCAAGATCCAGAGAATCCACCAGCAAGGGAGCCATGCCTCATGCTACAGAAGTAGTCAAAAGAACCCCCAAAACATTGCTAATCTGCCTTGGGGAAAATTTCCTTCTAGACTGCAGATATTTTCATCAGTTAAACACTATGCATGTGGGCAAGACTCACCAACCAGACACCCAAGAAAGAATTCTTTGTAATAACTCAGAACCAATCCCATGAAAAGTTACAATATATACCACCAGTAATTCAAGATCAGTTAACTGCAACATTAGGCTGTCCTGTCATACCGTCTCATCCGAAAATTTATCAAGCTTAGTTTGAAGCTGCCTAGGGTTTTGCCCCACTGGTCCCTGTGGAAGTCCATTCCAGAGCTTCATTCCTCTAATGGTTGGAGACCTCCATCTAATTACAAGTCTAAACATCCTGACGGCCAGTTTATATCCATTTGTTCTTGTGTCCACATTGGACCTGACCTTAAATAATTTGTCTCCCTTGCTGGTATTACCCCTCTGATGTATTTATAGAGAGAAATCATATCTATCTTCAACCTTCTTTTGGTTAGGCTAACCAAGCCAAGCTCTTTGAGTCTCCTTTCATAAGGCAAGATTTCTATTCCATGGATCATTCTAATAATCCTTTCCTGTGCCTGTTCCAGTCTGAATTAATCTTTCTTAAGCATGGGGAGAAGAACCATGCATAATATTTCAGAATAGGTCTCACCAGCACCTTGTATAACAATACTAACACTACCCTATCGCTACTGGAAATACATAGTTTGTTAAATTAAGCAGCACTATGCAGTTTATCTTTATTTTTCCTTTAACCCTTTCTATCTTTTATTCCTCATTATTTGTACTCAATTAAATCTATCTATTTGTAGTTAATAAACTGGATTTGCAGTTTTATCTAAGCTGAAGTGACATGGTAAGTCTATTTATGATAATGAATTGGCATATTATAGTCTTAAAGAAATGCTGGCCTAATATATTTTTTTAGGCAGGAGAGTATATGGCATATTTTTCAGGGGGGAAATCCAGAACTGGTTGCATGTTGGGAATACCTTTCAATATAACTGAGACTGGTGAGAGACTGGGTGTAACTGGGTGGCTGTAGGTACACAGACACACAAGGTATGCGAAAGCTGTGAGCAAACCATGTGGGAGATGTTTCACCAAGGCTTTGTAAGGCATCTAACATTGCAAGGCAGAAGTGACCTAACTGCATTGGTCTGAACAGTACACCAATATGTCACAGTGTATTAATGTCTTTTATTGGACCATCTTCTGTTGGTAAAGGATGAGGTTTTTGAGCTATGTAGAACTCTTCTTCATTTCTGGAAAAGGTATTCAATGTCACAGCTGAATACAGAGTGGAACAGATTGTTTTAACTTTTTAAGCTAAACAATCTGTTCCATCCTGTCTACCTTGTGACACTCTGAATAGCTTTCCCAGACTTCAAAAGGAGCTCTGCATAGCTCAGAAGCTTGTCTCTTTCACCAAACATAGTAAAGTTAATATGAAATATTATTTCGCTCACTCTGGCTATGTTCACACACGGGGTTATTTTGATACAAGTTGTTTCAAGACACCTTGTATCGAAATAACACCTTATTTCAAAATAACTTACTTCGAAATAACAAAAAGTTATTTTGATATAAGGAAAAAAGCGGGAATCGAAATAGCATGTTCACAGTGTGGGCTTGCTATTTTGATTCGGGGCAGGGCACCATGGGAGGTGTGGCAACATGTCCGCCTCACTGGTCCATGTCAGCGGCCATGTTGCCAGCCAGGCACGCCCAGGCAGGAACTTCCTGTTCCCCGGGGTGCTGAGCACCCTGGGAAGAAGGTCAGATGGTTGTTTTGAAACAACATGTTCCGACGTTATTGTTTCAAAACAACACGTTACGAAACAATGTTGTTTCGTAACCAAATGGGGTTTAAGTTGTTTTGAAACAATGGTACGTTGTGTGAACATGGCATTTCTTATTTTGAAACAACCTCTGTTATTTTGAAATAAGACTGCTGTGTGAACACACCCTCTGTCTCTCTAACATCTATTTGCATTTAGTTTTAATAGTTTCTTCATCAACTGACACCCAGAAACACACACACACATGTGCACATGCACACACACACACACACTCTGAGACCTATGGGTCTAAAGGCCAAGTTTTTAAAAGTACATAGACATCTAAAGATGGTAGGCACCTCATGCAATTTTAATAGTCCCTAAGCACCTATCTTCCCGAATCTTGCACTAAGTATCTAAATCACTTTGAAAATTAGAATTGGGCTCCTAAATCATTCAATTTTAAACATTTAATCCATAGTGTCAATTTTATCCATAGTATGAAATGCTGGCTCCACTGAAGTTAATGAGAGTTTTGTCATTGGGAGCACAATTTCATTTATACTTGTACAAAAACCGAGTTCAGGAATGAAAATAATAATAGACTGGTAAATAAATAAAAGTAAAATTGAATCTGCAGCAGCACACCTGTTATGAATATTTACTGCAAATGCCTCAATATTCTGATTTGAGTGCCAGCATTAGAAAACCAAATTCATTATAAAACATGAGATTTGTCTTTTTGGAATCTTGCAATTTGTGCTTTATATTGTGCTTCATACTATGATGTCAGTCATTATTTCATGTTATGCACCAGTGAAAACACCTGTATGAGAGAAGAGTGTGGATACTAGTGTGTACTCAGAAATGTACAGCTCGATTAGAAACTTATTTTTTAACATAAACTGTTTTCATTTGAAAGCTAGAATTTTTTTTCTAATTTGCTGCTTATATAACTTTCTCAATATCTATCCAATTATTCCTCACAAGTATTGATCATTTACATTGTACTGATAGCATATCCAGCATATGAAATACAGTGCCCAGTTACAAGTCACCGGAGCAGAGGTAAGTTCTGAAAACTGTCAAGTGGTAATTGTTTCCACAGAAAAAATTCCTTGGAATCCACAGGTTCAATGAGTTTTATTTGCTGTCATGGTCCAGAAGAAGTAAATTTGTGCTCCTAAAAATGGAGAAAAAGTAGAAAACCCTATATGAATAATATAAATGGCAAAAAACCTGAACACAGGTTTCTGCCTCTGTTTTGGGTGAGGAGACAGGGTAATGTTTGTCTTGAAAAAGGTTCAGTGTGTTGGTATTATAGGGGGTCTTTCACTGCAAGAAGGAAATTATAGCTTTTCTAGCAGATTCTCCAAACCTCCCAACCAGTAAGTTGTCATTGGTTAGCAGGTTTTTTCAATGACTTAGTTTGAAAGTTGAATATTTTTGTTAACTTCAACCACGCAGGAGAACAATCCCATTATTATCAAATCATCCTCTTCACTCTTCTCGTCTGGACCAATCAAACAACAGATGTGCTATATAGTCATTTTTAAATTACTCATTGTTTTGCAATAGTTTGTTTAGTAATAGCCTTAAAGGTCTCAAAGGGAATGCCAGAGGAAAGCATCTTTACTGAGATAAAGTAAGAATAACAAATGAATTAAAGCCATGATGAATAATACAATGGGAATAAAGAGGATACTTGAGTTTAATGGCATAACAAGGAAGAAGCAGCTGAAGTTTTATGTTGTGCACTCTTTTATACATATTCAAATACCTAGTTTTGTAAAAGCTTGAAGGTGCCACTTATAAAAACAATCCTGAAATATAATAGGAACATTTGCTAAAGAGAATAGGTAGGCTGAAAGGAAAATAAACACCAAAAGGAAGTTAAGAGATAGAATAGACTGCTTTAGTTCACACTATGGGTATGTCCACAAGTCTCTTTTCTTTTGAAATAACACTGGTTATTTCAAAATAAAAAAGATTAGGTCCACACGTTTTCTTATTTCAAAATGACGAGCTCCATCATTTTGAAATAAGAACGGTCATTTCAAAATCCTTAAACCTAGTAGATAAACAAAATAACCCTTGTTTCAAAAGGGTTGTTTCGAAACAATGCTGTTAGGACACGCTGTTTCAAAACAGCCCTGTTTCAAAACAGGGTGCATAGTACCCTGGGAGGAAGGGCCACCCCCCCTCAGCACCCTGGCCAGGTTACCGAGGAGAGATGCAGGGGCAGGCAAGAGGCAGCCCAGGAAGGGTGTCCCCCCCCACCGCGGCTCACCCCACTGCCAGCTCGGGGTGCTGCAGCCCCAGCGGGGTGGCCATGTTTGCAGCCGCAGCGGCTCACCCCGCCGCTGGCTTGGGGTGCTGCAGCCCCACTGGGGGAGAGCCAGGCAGGGGATTGGGTGGCAACATGGCCTGCCAGGGGCCATGTTGCCAGACCTCCCAGGGTGCCCGTCTCAGGGAATCAAAATAGCATGTCCATACACAGGGCATGTTATTTTGATTGGAGGGGCTTGACTTATTTCAAATTATTTTTTTTAATTCAAAATAAGTCATTTTGAATTAAGGGTTTTATTTTGAAATAAGTCATTTAAAAATGACTTATTTCAAAATAAAACTTCAAAATGACTTATTTCAAAATAAAACTTTGTGTGTGGACAGAGCCTATGTCTCATATTTGATTTTGTTAAAAATTAAATGCACTTAATTTAGGAAGGACTGTAAGTTTTGCAGAGGCCCTCTGCCATACAATCTCCAAAATGATTGTTAAGCATTCCAGTTAAACATGGATGAACGGAACAAAGCTTTTAAAATAACTTCATTAAATTCTCTTTCCTTCTCCCTAGCTTTGTTTTCACAGAACAATAGAAACTGGAAGGGACCATGAGAGGTCATTGAGTGCAGTCCCCTGAACTCATGGCAGGACCAAGTAACATCTTAAAATATCCCTGACAGGTGTTTGTCTTACCTGCTCTTCAAAACATCCAGTGAAGGAGATTCCACAACCTACCTTGGCAAGTTATTCCAGTGGTTAAACACCCTAACAGTTAGGAATTTTTTCCTAATGTCCAGCCTAAACCTCTCTTGCTGTAATTTAAGCCCATTTCTTTCTGTCCAATCATTAGCGGTTAAGGGGAATAATTCTTCTCCTACCTCCTCGTAACAACTTTTTAGGTGCTTGAAAACTGTTACTATGTCCCCCTCAGTCTCCTCTTTCTCAGATTCCAAAAAGGTAGCAATGTTAATCTAGTTCAGAAAAAATGAACAAGGAGTTTTTAAAAGTACCACAGAACTTTGTTTGTTTTTCTTTTCCAGACAAAATAAATCCAGGTCTTTCATTCTTCCCTCATAAATAAAATGTTCCAGACCTTTAATCATTTGTGTTGCTCTTCCATGAACTTTCTCAAATTTCTCCACATCTTTCCTGAAATGAGGTGCCCAGAACTGGATATGACGCTCCAGTTGATGCCTAATCAATTCAGAGTAGAGTGGTATCACGTGCAGATGTTATAAGTGTACTCTTTATGCCATCATTTAAATCATTGATGAAAATATTGAACAGAACCAGACCCAGCTCCCATACCTTGCTTGTTATGCCCTTGCAGTATGACAGTGAACCATTGATAACTACTCTATGGAAGCAGTTATCCTACCAGCTTTGCACCCACCTTACAGTAGGTTTATCTGGATTGTACTTTCCTAGTTCATTAATGAGAAAGTGATGTGAGACCATATCAAAAGCCATACTAATGTCTAGATATACAATATCATATCTGCTGCTTTCCCTCTATTCACACAGCTTGTTACCCTGTCATAGAAAGCTGGCAGGTTGGTTTGACATGATTTGTTCTTGACAAATCCAAGGTGACTCTTACTTAACACTGTATTTTCTTCTAGATGTTTGCTAATTGATTCCTTAATTATTTGCTCCATTATTTTTCCTGGTTCAGAGGTTAAACTGCCTGGTCTATAATGCCTGGTATTGTCTTTATTTCCCTTTTTATAGATGGGCAGTATATTTGTTCTTTTCCAGGCCTCTGGGGTTTCTCCAGTCTCACATGATTTTTCAAAGACAATAGCTAATGACTAGGATATCTCCTGAGTCAGCTCCTTGAGTATTCTAGTATGCATAGCATCAGGCCCTGGTGACTTGAAAACATCTATGTAACTTGTCTAAGTAATTTTATCTTGTGCTTTCCCTATTTTAGTTTCTAAGTGTATTCCATTTTTCCTGTTCTATCCTACGTCAGGCATTCAGTTGCCACAAAACTTCCCAGTGAAGACCACAACAAAGAATTTAGTTCCTCTGCCATTTCCACATTTTCTGTTATTGATTTTCCCTTTTTGTTGAGTAAAGACTTTACGCTGTCCTTGGTCTTCTTCCTTCTTCTCATATATTTGAAGATGTTTTCTTGTTACCCTTTATGCCTTCAACTTGTATGATTTCAGTTTGTGCCTTGGCCTTTCTGAGTTTCCCCTGCACAACTGTGTTATTTGTTTATAGTCATTCTTTTTAATTTGACCTCATTTCCACTTTGTGTAGGACTTTTCCTTTATTGTTATTGAAAATCTTCTGGTTAAGCCAGCATGGCTTCTTGTTGTACTTCCTATCCTTCCTATGCAGTGGAATAGTTTGCTCCTGTGCCCTTAATACTGTGTCTTTGAAAAAACTGCCAACTTCAGTTGTTTTTGCTGCAAGACATGCTTCCTACATGGGAATCCATGGGATCCTACATACCAACTCCATGAGTGTCCTCAAGTCTATCTTCTTTGAAAGCCATTGTCTTTATTTTGGTGTTCTCTCCCCTGCCATTCCTTAGAATCACGAACTCTACCATTTCACTGTCACTTTTACGTAAGTTACCTTCCACTTTCAAATTCTCAACCAGTTTCTCTTTGTTTGTGAAAATCAAATTGAGAATGGCCTTTACCCTAGTAGCTTTCACCACCTTTTGAAATAAAAAAACAAACAAACAAAAATTGTCTCCAATACTTTCAAGCACTCGCTGGATAATCTGTGTCTTGCTGTGCTGTTTTCCCAACAGATATCTGGGTAGTGGAAGTCCCCCATCACCACCAAGTACTGTGCTTTGCATGATTTTGTTAACTGATTAAAAAAAAAAAAGTTTCTTCTACCTCTTCTTCCTGGGTAGCTGGTCTGTAGTAGATGCTTATCATGACATCATCCCTGTTTTTCACTCCTTTTATTTTTACTTAGAGAATTTCAACATGTCTATCTCCTATTTCCATCTCACCCTCAGTCCCAGTATACAAAATTTAATATATACAGTATTAGGCAACACCACTTTCCTTTTTTTCCCTGCCTATTCTTCCTAAGCAAGCTGTACTCCACTATATTACTATTCCAGTCATATGTATCATTCTACCAAGTCTTTGTAATGCCAACTATGTAATAGTTGTGTTTAGATATTAGCGTTTCAAGTTCTTCCTGCTTAGTCTCCATTCTTCTCACTTCAGTATACAGTGACTTAAGATACTGATTTGATTTCTCACCTCCCCTTCATCAGTTCTGACTAGTCTCTCTTAGATCCCTGATGTTACAGCCCAGGCTTCCCCCCAAGTTCTGACTCTGTTCTCAGTTCTCCTTGGTTTTGACTTACTTGTGGGCTTTGGTCACCTGCCACAAGAGGCTCAGTAATAAGTTGCTGTAGTGGCCAAAGCTGGTGGGATCCCCCACAAAAAAAATTTTTTAAACATTTTAAAGTGTTCCGCATCCGAAGTTAGGGTAGAAAAAGGTGGAATTATGGTTCTGTGTTATGTGACATTGTTTTGCCAGTAAAAGCAAGGTAGCAGAGAAACAGTCATGCAAAGCAGGGCATGTGTCATGGCTTCATTGTTTGCATAAAGCTCTGCTATAGAACACATTCATCAGGCAAGTGAATTTCATTTTCATTTTAGAAGGTATATTCCTGCTTTTTTGTTAAACATTCTTCTACATTTAAAAATGAGCTAGTCTATGCATTTATTAATTATTATTATTATTATTATTATTATTATTATTAGGATACTCAACATACAAGGCACCACCCAGGAGGAGAGGGGCAAAAACAACTTTATGCAACATTTCTGCTAAAATTTCAACAATTTTAGGATCCTAATTGGACTCCTGGAGAAGCAGCCCTGGAAACTGTTTAAATTCACAGCAAATCCTATGTAGGCTGCTCTGCAGTTCAGAATCTTCATAATGCTTAATGATATCATCATTCTGCATCCACCAACATCTTGTTCTGTAGCTTGTGTGTGGGAGCAACATGAACGGGTGGAGTGGGGGGAGATTCTCCTTTTGTTGTGGCCCTGTAAGCAACTGGAAAGGAATTTAGGGATTCAAAGCACAGACAAAATCCATCCCAAAGGTTTGAGGATTTGTTTGGTTTTTTGGCATGATAAATATACATATCCCTATCCCAGAACATTTTTAAAGAGATTGAATGAATGAAACATTTGTTGGTTAGAGGAACAAAACAGTATACTAAAATCTACATAGATTTTCTAAATACAGTTTAGATTAATTTTAAGATGTAACTATAATACATTTCATTTTTAACCTGAGGAACTTGGGGAGAGCTAATTAGAAGAGTGTTTACTCAAGTCTCATAAATGGCCATTTTTAGAAGAGGCATGTGGGGATTTTGGAGCCACAAAAAAAACAAAAAACAAAAAAACAAAAACAAAAACAAAAACAAAAACAAAAACAAACAAACAAAAAAAACCCAAACAAACAAAAAACCCAACTCTCTGCTGCTAGATAAATTGGGCTCACCAAGGAATTGTTCTCAAAATTTGATTCCCCCCGCCCCCACCTCCATGGAACAGGTCCCAAATGCAGTAAGAAGAGAACTAGATTTCCTGGGCCTCCATCCACCATGGAATTCAGTATACATTCTTATGAATTTGAATTCATTTTCTCTTTCTCATGCTCCTTTTATATTATAGAATCCCAGAATGGCAAAAAATACTAATATAGCATAAATATCTACCACAGTCACTCCATTCATTCCTTAAAAATAAAATACAATTAAATTAAATTAAAATAAAATAGGCAAATTGGACATCAGTCTGTCAGGAAAATACAGTAAAACACTGGAACATGAATTAAATTCAATTTAGCAACCTAAAACTTTCATCTGTGTGCTCGTTTCCTCCTCCTCCATTTCCTGATTCTCTCTTATTCTATCTCCAGATATTTTCCATTTTCTCTTATTTTTTCTTGCTATGACAGGTCTTCAAACATTCTTTTCCTTTTTCCCTCCAGAGCCCTACCTACCCTCTCAAGCCATTACCCTTCTTCACTTGCTTTCTCCCCATCTGATGTTCTTCCACCGAATTCTTCCACTCCCTCAACCCATCTATCTGAACAGCTAGTACATAAGAACAGTATGATCACTTGCACTGATTCTAGAGCAATATAGCCCATATTTGGGTGTGGAAATTAATTGAAAAGCAGTTATTAAATCAGACGGACTTGGGGCTAGTCAAGGGCTAGTGAAGCTGCTGCTATAATGTAGGCTACTGCTTTAATTATGAAAAACATACCTTTCTGACCATGTGCAACTCCACAATCTGGAGCTGCCCAGAATTTCTTTTGTGGCATCCACCACAAAATATTTTTTATGCTGGAATTTGCAGAGGGACCTTGCAGGATGGCTTACAGAAAGGCTGCACTAGGAGAATTTTCATTCATCTAGCTAAGAGCTTTTTAACGCCCTTGTGTTTCTCTGCAGTGATCAGTGCCATATCAGAGAAGAGAATCCATTCTAATGTTTCTTTATTCTGTTTAAGATACAGTTAACATTTGCTTACTGTTAACAGAAGAACTTACAGTTTTGACCTTGTACTAAGTGTTACTATTGGGACTACAGTATTTAGCAATAGATCAAATTACCAACTCAAAACATTCAACATTCATTAGTCAGATGCTTATGAATCATAAGATTGACATAAAAATTTGTGCCATAATAGATGCAAAATCTTTGGGCATATCTCCATTGCTACAATAATCAATATCCTATGCAAAACAAACAAGGATTCCTGTGGCAGTTAAAGACTAACAAATGTATTTATTGCATGAGCTTCCACGGGAGAAAATCCCACATCAAATGCTTTGCAGGGAAGTGTAAGTCATGGGATCAGGTCCTCTGTAACAGCAGATCAAAGCAGTTGGAATTTCTCCCATGATAGCTCATGCAATAAATAAATTTGTTAGTCTTTAAATGCCACAAAACTCCTTGTTTGTTTTACTGAAATAGACTAACATGGCTGCCCCTTTGGAACTACCCTATGCAACACACCTTTAAAAATTCATAGGTCCTACACATGCTTACCAGAAAATGTGGCATATTTCATCCACTGCACCAGGGTCTCCAACACGCAGCCTGTGGGCTACATGCTGCCCCTAAAGCTGTTTCCTGCGGCCTGCAATGATGCAGTGGTTACCAATATTTACAATATTTCTTTATGAAAAGATTTCAGTAGTGTGGCCCTCAGGCTAACGAACTAGTCCTCATGCAGACCTCATGATGATTTGAGTTTGAGACCCCTACACTACACTGACTGCCCAGACAACTGTGTGGGTGGAAGCAGATAATCACTATATGCTTTCAAATGAACTCATGAAGAAAAATATAATGTTTTGACATAATTACTCTATATCTGACTTCTCAGTCTTCATCCTCAAAGGAAAACTTCATACCTTCAAAAGACAAGCCTGGGAGTCTAATTCGATAGTTTTGGTAGAAACTAAAAATTACAGTCCAAATAAAGACATTAGATCTATATCTTATCACAACAATCAATAGTACTCTAACCACCCTTGTGTTGTCCTCTAGTTCATCTTACAAGGTCTCTTAAAATATGTGCTAACTACTTACCATAAACAATTTGTTTCACCTTTTATTTAACAATAGTACTGTGAGGACTTGTCCTCACTTGAAATGCTGCAACTGTACTGCTACACCAGAGCAGTTACAGAACTTCAGTGAACACAGTCCTATTCTGATGGGAGGCCTTCTCCCATAGTCATTGATATGCTTCCTTCGTGAGAAGTGGTATCTAAGTCAATGAGAGAAGCCCTTCTGTTGATGTAGCATTGTATGATAAGCATGTGTATAAATCCATCACATTGTTATTTCTATATATAGTTATATCTACATAAGTTGCTAGTGTAGACCAACCCTGAGAACTTATCCTAGATCTGAAGAACAATGCACTTCAGGAGCTTGTCTCATCACCAACAGAAACTGGCCCAATTAAAAAAAAAAAAAATACTTTACCTACAGTGCTCTTCATAAAAATTTAAAGAGGTTTTTGTTTTGTTTTATTCTGTTTTGTTTTTCCTTCTTTTACGCTCCCACCCCCTCATAAACATGATTCTGGAGAGGAAGCAGCCCACCCTGAATTCTATCTGGCTGTCTCGGGGGGGGGGGGAAACCAACCTTAAATGTACACTTAAAAATGCATTTTCCTTTTTCACTACTTCACCATGACTCTACTTATCCTCTGCTGTCCATTGGAGTGTTCTCATTCTATCCTCTGTCCCCAACCCAACCCCAATTCCTGCTCCTCCTCTGTCTGTCTCCTGTATCCCCTCATGCTTCCTTCTTTTTCTTCCATGTCCCACTTCCCTAAAATATTAGCCCTAATATATATATGAAGAATTTTGATTCAGTGTTGTCCTCTAGGAAACTGAGATTTAATAGTAAAGTGAGCATACTTTCAAAATTACTCTCACTTTTGGGGTAATATATGTAACTTCACACAATAATCAAATACTCCGTGGTCTGGTTCCTTTCTTTGATCTGCACGCTAGTGGCCTATCTGGAGGATTTTAGGAGCTCAAAAAAAGGCTATGGTCTGTCTCTTCTGTCAATGCCCTTCTGTCTTATTCAGAGGAAAAGTGAATCTTGGGCCCTCCAATTATATTATTCATATTCCTACAGATTAGTTTGGTATATGATCACCTCAAGAACCCCTTTTCAGGATCATGCCATGACTCTGGGTGGAGTAATCCATCCAGTAGGAATTAATCCAGTGCTAATGCTACGACACTGACAGAGTAGTTAACTGGTATATGACCCATAAATATTTAACAGGGGATACTGAAATGATAAATAAGGTCATTCCTTGTAGATAGTTATCAAAGTCACATTAAGTAGCCTAGAAAGTTTAATACATGATGCTTGTACTGTTAGAAAATCAAAAAAATAGATACTAAGTATATTTTAGCTGTTTACCTATATCTTTTTATGAGTGTAAAAATGTAACCTAATTAGTTGTAGGTGCTAAAATCCTGTTCCTGTCTTTAATGACTCATTACTGTATTCTGTTGATTTAGAGATCAAAGGTGATATTATCATTTAGACAGAACTCATTTTTAAATCGAAACAACAGTTATTTTTTTGATTTAAAAGCAACGTGTGGACAAAGGCAGTGTGGCCCCTCCAAGCAGCACAGTCACAAATGCTGTGACCTTATCAGAATCAAAACTAACTGGAAGATAAATTCCTCACATTTGCAGGCACAAAAAGAAAAGAGGTAGTTGCCCACAAGAATGAAGGGGAAATGGAGAAGTGAGGGAAGGAAAAAGATATGGGGAGTCTACAAAGAATGAGTCACCAGGGAAGGAAAAAGAGAAACAGTGGAATGGAAAGGAAAGAGACAGAGAATGTACTTTGATGACTCAGGGTATGTCTACACTTAGTTTGCCATCTAATGTCAGCTTTGAGAAATCTACATAATAAACCCAAAGTGGAACGGCTACACCTCACTCCATGCTCTGGCTTGTTGTGTCCCCACTGCTGGCTGTTACTTCCACTTTAGAAGCATTGCATTGTGGGAAGTCAGCTGTCCACACATGCTGCTATGTGCCCCCCTCCCCTTCCCTTCTCACAGAGAAAGAAGCAGGAAATACTTTTCCTGTCATTTACCTCTTCTGCAAGGATGGAGACTACTCATCTCTGCAGTGTTATTGACTGTGTTTCAAACACATCTTGGCTTATTCTATTGAATTTGCACCAGCGCAGCAGGATTTTCAGTGAAGAAACCAGCCATGTGATTTGGGATGCCTTGCTAGAAGACACGGAGTGAAATAATTGCCACTTTCTGCAGGCTGTAATAATGAGTCTGCAGTCTGTGGAGCGCCGGTTTTGGGGCCTGGGAAACAGGCACAGACTGGTGGAACTGTATCATGCTGACCCTGTGGGATGATGAGCAGTGGCTATATAACTTCCACATGCAAAAGGA
This sequence comes from Podocnemis expansa, assembly GCA_007922195.1. Taxonomy (NCBI): domain Eukaryota; kingdom Metazoa; phylum Chordata; order Testudines; family Podocnemididae; genus Podocnemis; species Podocnemis expansa. The sequence goes on along the minus strand of ML681966.1, from coordinate 43,290,735 downwards.
CACTTTTCTTGAACTTTGCAAAGAGCTAACCCCAGCACTGGAGTGCATGAGTACTCGCTTGAGACCAGCTCTTACAGTTGAGAAATGAGTGGTCAGTGCTCTGTGGAAGCTTGCAACCCAAGACTGTTACTGGTCAGTTGCAAATCAATTTGGAGTTGGAAAACCCCCTGTTGGAGCTGCAGTGATGCAAGTGTGCAGGGCCATAAATACAGTTCTGCTGGAAATGTCCACACCATATTGGATGGCTTTGCTGCTATGAGGTTCCCAAACTGTAGGGGAGACATTGTGGGGATGCATATCCCCATTTTAACATCAGATCACCTTGCCACCATGTACATAAACTGCAAGAGGTACTTCTCTATGGTCCTGCAGGCCCTTGTGGATCACAGAGGTTGTTTCACAGACATTAATGTGGGCTGGTCTGGGAAGGTGCATGACACACACATTCTTCGGAAGTCAGGACTGTTCAAACAGATGCAGGCAGGCAGTTTCTTCCCTGACCAAAAAATCAGCATTGGAGATGCTGAAATGTAAATAGTGTTCCAGGGGGATCCTGCATACCCCTTGCTACCTTGGCTATTGAAGCCCCTTACCGGTCACCTGGATGCCAGTAAGGAGCATTTCAGATATAGGCTCTGCAAGTTCAGAATGGTTGTGGCATTTGGGCACTTAACAGTAAGATGGTGGTCGATCCTAAGTAGGCTTGATCTATGCGGGAAAAACATACCCATAGTTATAAGTGAATGTTGTGCTCTTCATAATTCATGTGAATGCTGGGGATGGGGAGATTTCCCTCAGGGCAGTGTTGCAGAGGTCAAAAGACTGTCCACTACTTTTGAACAGCCAGAGGAACCATTACAGTGTGTGCTCAAAGGGGAGTCCTGCTTATCAGCGAGTCACTGAAAGCACAGTTTTGCCCTGAGCAGCAGTGAACCTTCTGCTGCTGGACACTCATTCCCTATCACAGACTCATTGACAACCCTCTCCCCTTCTGTCGCCCACAAGGCACCAAAAATAAATGCACATATGGAAACAGGTATTGCTTTATTGTGTTCACATTTCTGGGCTGGGGAGGCAGTATTCTCCCGAGGACTTGAAATTAGGGGGTGTGTAGGGGGAATATTGGGGGTGCTCGCTAATTTGGTATAACACTGTTAGTAGCTGACAACTGGCGGGTGTTGGGAAACCCTGGGGGCTTGTAGGGGGGGATGTTAGGGAAATCCCTGGAAGGCTGGAACCTGGACATTGCATCTCTTACAGGGGTTGTTGCAAATGTCTGCCTGCATGCAATAGTATGGAGGCATGCGCATATTGCACTCTACCCCTCCTCCTCCTTGAGTGACAGTGTATGGGACTGGCTAGCACATTGTTGGGTGCAGTGTCTAGGGCCTGATAAGGGACCTTGTCTAAACAATCTTTTTGGAGCTCATCCAGGAGCATCAGAATGTTGGACTGATTTTGCATAATACACAGCATCTCTTGCTGTCTTTTGGAATCCAGCTCTCTTCCTACTCTTCAGTCCTGCAGGTCAAATTGCAGTTCCTCGGACAGGGATCCTCCATAGTCTGAGCTCAAAGTCCACTGCTGCAGAGGAATACATGAGCTCAGAGAACGTGTCATCTCATGACTTACACTTCTTCTTCCTAAGCAAGCTAAGGGTCTCAGTGGAAGTGTTCTGTGCCATGGTTGGTGACTTCTCTGTGATGAGGAAAAATAATTTTCCATCAATAGGTGAGCCACAGCAATGCAAATCATCACATCCAAAGAGCCAGCTGTGTTAGTCTAGGTCAGTAAAATAAACAAGGATTCCTGTGGCAATTAAAGATTAACAAATTTCTTTATTGAATGAAGTTCCTGGGAGAAAAGTGCACTTCATCAGACATTTTTTTTGAAGATGGGGGTGTGGTGTTTAGGACTACTTAGGGTCATTGGGGTTTTCATAGTGTTAAATGGGAGGGTTGTTTTAGTGCTAGGGAAACCTGTCTGTCTGGTTCCCTCTGCTTTCAGTTCCCTTTCCATAAAGATTCCCTACACAGTTCTGAAGATGCTGCCTCTCATTATTGGATTTCAATTCACCTTAAATTTAACAGAGGAATTGCATTTCCCCCACTTGTCTGCCCCTCCCTGGGACCATGTGACTGGTGCCCTGGACCATCTCCCCCCACATCCCCTCTGGAATGTCCACCCATTGTGGCTCTCAGAACATCCAGTCATTGAAGGCATTTTTGAAAATGTCTCTTATCTTTTGTGCTTCCCCCCGACCCCCCGCTCCACATCCGCAGCAGGGGATAGACAGATCAGAGGCACATGCTTCTTGCGAGTTCATGTACTGCCCCTCATCCTCCAGCAGTATATTTTATTTTTAACCCATGGATCCCCACCTGCCTCCCCCCCCCATCTCACACACACGCTCCCCGTGGAACCCAAGCTGCATTTCTTTTGTAGATCAAATGCCCACCTGATGTGCCTTCTCCTGCAGCAGGTGCAGAGGTGTCTTCCTGAGGTGGGGCAGGCTGCTCCAGGTGACAAAAATATCCTGCCTGTCTGGGATAGCGGCTATGCAGCTCTCATGAATCCCATTTTCTTCCTCTACAAATCAGTCATCATCCACAGAGGATTCCATAGCCATCCTGATTCCTTTTTTTGTTTAGGAGTTGAGTCATAACTGACTCCTCGCCCTAAAGGCTGATCAGATCTAACACTTCAGGATGGCTCCAAATTGGGTTTCTTTTGCTCCACTCAGCTGTCCTTACCTGCTCAGGTAAAGCTCTCCATGTTGCTTTAAGAAAATGTAGATCAAAACTTCCTGGGAATGGAGGGTGGGCGGGGCTTCATGCTGACATACCAAAGCTGCAACATATCATCCCAGAGATGCTTGAAAGAACATGGAATTATGGGACTGTTCAGTCAGCCAATTAAAGTCTGTGATGCATACCCACTCACCTACACCTAGTTTATTAAGGTCAAACAGAAAGCTATGCCTCGTGCAGGGGTGGAGTTACCATGCCGACTTCCAGCCCCCTTAACGTGAATTTTCCCTCATGTGAGTGTGTAAGCACACAGCTGAAGGGCGCGTTAACTGCCGACAGGTCGACCTGTTCCCTCAGTGTAGACTAAGTGGAAGAGAAGGGTTATTAGGACACACAGACACAGGCACATACACACACACACAAAACTCTGATTTGTAAGAGCTCCATTACCGCTAAGTCCATGACAAGTCTTTTTTCTACTCCAATAAATGTATCTTTTTTAAATCACAAATTACACTAACTTGCATACTGTATTCACTGACTCATTTTGTAAATCATTAAAATATTGACTAGCAAGGACAAAGTGGAGTTTTTTTAGAATTGGAAATTTGTTGGGGCTAATAAGACTTGGATAAGCTGTTTTGTTGAAAGAGGAATCCTTTAAATCCTAAGCAGTATAATGAAGAGCACCCTTTATCATCTGCAGTCTCAGAAAAATCTTGGAGCTAGTGCATCAACTTAATCAATCATTGCATCATTACATACTTAGCATTGGGGAAGAAGAAAAATATTGATGGAGAGATTTACTTTTTACTCAATCTCATGTTAGTCATACCTTCACTCCGCATCTAAGCCAAACAATGACAAATCTACATGCACTTATGATATGTAATTATCATCTTATGTACAGGTGTATCAACCCTAAATATGCCATCTCATCAGAAATATAAATTTTGTGTTGCTGTTTGAACTTGAGTCATTTAATATCATACACTTGTTAGAACCTACAGATGTTCTTACGTCAGCTTGTCCTAGAAGTAAACTGCTATTATAACAGATTAATTACAAAACTGTCAAGTGGTTTGTTTCAATACACATGTTAAAAGCATTGATCCTTTTCCAAAGAGCAGTCAGTATCTATATTCAATGTTTTAAAAATGCAGTTTGAACTGACATAATTGCTATTATTTTATTTTATTTTTAAATACCAGTAGATTTCTCTTTTTATTGGGTTCTAATTCATAGGTAATAGAATTTAATAACATTATTTTTCAGTTCTAGTAAACTTGGTTTAGATAAACTACAACAATGTGTGTCTCTTGGAAAGTAGTGTGGAGGTAAGGAATGGGGACATTTAAAAAGTTTAAAAATTTAAAAACTATAAGAAGTTAAGTAGTTGACAATTTGAAGTACATTTTTTAATTGCAAGATTAATCTGATTTTTTAATATGCAAAATTTACTGATTTGCTTTCTACTGCTATTGTGGTCTCAGACAATACTTATGGCAGCAGCTTCAATAATACATCCTAACCAGTTTCCATTTGTGTACATAGCAGACACATGCAGACGACCAAAATATTACATACAAAACCAATGTTTCTTTTTGCGCTTAAACTCTAGCATTTGCCAGCAGAAATATCGGGTCACCCTCCCCCAATAAAAAGCCCTTTTATGTGGTTCACAAGAACAAAAATGGAAGCCAACTCGGGCATGTTTCCCAATGGCACCTTACTGTCCAGGACATTATCAGTACCCAGACTGATTGTATGCAGCCATTACACTAGTATGTTTATTATTATGCTTCCTTAAAGTTCTCATCCTGAAGCAATGGCATTGTTCACTTATAGAATAGCACATCTTGCATCATTGTTGTTGCTTAACTTTGGTTCCCAGGCCTTTATTCCTTACTAAGAAATTATGGCTACAGCTTGCTTTTTTTTTCTCTCTCTCTAAATTGGCTCCAAGCCTCTGTTTTCTCAAAATGAAAAGAGAGAACACAAAATATATATTTGCCAACAGTAGATATTTTACCCATTGCATCTGTATCTTGTGAACTGAATACAGGATTAGCTTATAGATATTTTATGGATTCTCATATTGTGTAAACTTCTTTACTTACCAAGATAAAATATTTATAATTGTTGCAAGATAATATAATATAGAAAACAAATACAAGAACTTTTTAGAATATCTTATTAGTAAGATGAATTAAGTAGATGGTGATTGAATGTATTTGAAACATTTTGTCCCAGAAATATAAGTGGAGAGGTCTGTCGCTTGCGTATTAGTTTTCTTCTATAGAGCTTAGGCTATGCCTACAGTAGCCACACTTAGAAGTTTGCAGTTAGTTCAGAGTAACCCTAGGTTAGTTCAAACTAACCAGGAACATTTTAGTTTGACCTAACCGCATGTTCTAGTTTGAACTAATGCTTAGTTTGAACTTCTTAAATTTGAACTAGTCCTTAGTTCGGGTCTTGTCCATACTTAGTTTGAACTGAGGTGACTAGTCCTAACTATCTCTTGGTACTAACTAGTCCAGACTAAGCTTTCCTTAGTCTGAACTAAGAAATTTCTTAGTTCGGTTTAGGGAATGCCTAGCGTAGCCATGGGCTAAATTTAGCCTGGAGTAAGCCTCCTCAATCCGAACTAATTTGCCAGTGTAGACATAGCCTTAGAGTGTCTCATAAATGTATCATTATCCCCATTTTAGAGATGGATAAACTGAGGTGTTTAGAGGACTGTGTCATGATTTTGTACTGACTTGCATCTTGTGTTATCATTTACATTTAGAGAAAGTGGGTCTAAAATGATACTCAGTCTAAATGCTAGCATTGTACATCAATGAAAATCACTATCCCGGTTGCAGGACAGTGGAGAATCAGGTCCAAGTTTACTCACTTACGTGCAACCACAGTGTAGCAGTATATGTGTTACAAACAGCAGGTACTGGGCAAGTACACAGAGAGGAAATGATTCAAAAGAAACAACACTCGCAGGATTATAACTGCATGTTTAATTTCACTATGATGCGTTTTAAATATTAAATTGTTAAAATTGATTTCTGAGGTTTAATAAAATTATTAGAGATAAGAACAGCTGGTGGGTAATTATTATTCTATAAATTAATCATTTTGTGAGTTTATTAAACATGGTAGGTCTGTTCAAGCATTTAATTGACTTTTTAAGGAGACAGCTATGAGTAAATTCATTAAGTATTAATTATAAACACACTAATTGACACTTAATAGCTATATTGATTGATATCTTTCATTGATATATGTTTAATTCACCTTTTAAATCAAAGCTATCGTAGAAAGGGTTTTTATCTCATATACTTCACATATAGACGCTGTACCTCATTGGGGCAGCTGAGAAAGGGTAGAACTGCCCCAGACCAAAGAAGCTATGGGAAACATTGAAAGTTATGAGGCATAATCCTTCCCCAGCATCACACTAATCATGAAATATGCATCATAAAATATATTCAGCAAAATTATATTCAGAGATTATTCTGCAGAGAATTCATATTGATCAAAAGCAGCAACTAGAAATAGCTTAAGAAGCTACAGCTGAACCATGCTTTACACATGTCAGTCTTCAGCTAATGGGAGTTGGTTAAGGGGCAAGATTATGGCCCAACTTCTGGCCTGATTCCTTTGAGCTTATTGTGCCCCTAGGGGCACAGAAAGAAGAGGGATGCCTCCTCTGCTTTCCCAAGACTCTATACAAGATACCAAAGGCTAATTCTTGTCTCAGATACCTGAATGCAACTACCCCTAAAATTAATGTGTTTTATGTAGAATGAATTCTGAATTCTCTTCAGAATACTTACTGAACATGACTGTGACTCAGAAGTCATCCTGATAATGTTTCTTCACTAACAAAATATTTTTCAATTATATAATATTGTAGGGAACGGATCTTCCAAAGTAATGAATAGCAAAGTTAATCTAGAAAACGTCGCTTTCATAATTATATTTTAATTAAAACAATTTTCAATTTGTAGTTGATTGTTGTTGACTTGGCAGTTATCTTGATGTGATCCATTCTGATTCAAGAGGTTTTCTTAATTTTTTTGAAAATGTTTTTGTTTAGACAAAGGAACAATGTAATCAGCCTATTAAGATACCAAATTTACTACATTTCAATGGAAAAGCATTAATTAGCCTAGCACTTACTTGCACTGCTATAGTTAATTAAGAAATAACTTACAGCACTGAACACAAGTTTTTGAATGCTTGACATTGATATCATACCCATATATATGATTCCCAGTAATTTAGAAGACTCTAACTCACCTCTTTATTTTTAATGTGTCAAAGATATTTCAAAATAGATACTCAAACCACAGCACTGTAGGCAGATTATTGGACTTCTTGAATGAATATAGTCACTTGACTTCATGCCAGATAACAACAGCTGAGGTGAGCAGTAATTGCCCAGAACTGAAATGCCTCTCATGTTTTATTCATTAAGGATGTATCAGTATGAGATATCTTAATTAACAATGATAGAAATGTGGCTTTATATATATATTAAAAAAAAAATCCTCTCTCACCCCTATGGGTGGTATGTGTCTTCCTCAACCTCGGGTCCTCTACCAGAGGCCTGGGAGTTTGAGGGTTCTGCGCAGTATCTTAGCTGTTCCTAGCACTGCACTCTTCTGGACAGAGAGCTCTGATGTTGTTCCTGGGATCTGTTGGAGCCACTCTCCCAGCTTAGGAGTCACAGCCCCGAGTGCTCCTACCACCACTGGGACCACTTTGGCCTTCACTTTCCACATCCGCTCTAGTTCCTCTTTCAGGCCCTGTTACTTCTCCAGCTTCTCATACTCCTTCTTCCTGATGGTGCTGTCACTTGGCACTGCTACATCTATCACCACCGCTGTCTTCTGGTCCTTGTCTATTACCACGAGGTCTGGTTGATTGGCCAGTACCTGCCTGTCCGTCTGGATCTGGAAGTCCCACAGAATCTTAGCCCTGTTATTCTCCACAACCTTCTGTGGAATCTCCCATCTGGTCTTGGGAGGGTCTAGCCCATACACTGTGCAGATGTTCCTGTACACAATGCCAGCTACTTGATTGTGCCGTTCAGTGTATGCTGTTCCTGCCTGCATCTTACATCCTGCCACTATGTGTTCGACTGTCTCTGAGGCTTCTCCGCACAGTCTGCACCTTGGGTCCTGTCTAGTGTGGTAGACCCTTGCTTCAATGGATCTGGTGCTCAGTGCCTGTTCTTGTGCTGCTAGGATCAGTGCCTCAGTGCTGTCTTTTAGTCCAGCCCTTTCCAGCCACTGCTAGGATTTCCCAATGTCAGCCACCTCAGCTATCTGTCGATAGTACATCCCATGCAGGGTCTTGTCTTGCCATGGCACTTCTTCTGCTTGATCTTCCTCCCATGTCTGCTGCTGCTGCCTCAGGCATTCTCTCAGCAGCTCATCTTTGGGTGCCATCTTACTGATGTACTCCTGGATGCTCTGGGTTTTGTCCAGGACAGTGGCTTTGACACTCATCAAACCCCGCCCGCCTTCTTTCCGGCTGGTGTACAGTCTCTGGGTGTTGGATTTGGGGTGGAAACCTCCGTACATTGTGAGGAGCTTCCAGGTCTTCACATCGGCAGCCTCCATGTCCTCCTTTGGCCAGCTCACTATACCGGCAGGGTATCTGATGACTGGCAGGGCGTACCTGTTGATGGCGTGGATCTTGTTCTTCCCATTGAGCTGGCTCTTCAGGACCTGTCTTGTCCTTTGGTGGTACTTGCATGTTGCTGTCTTCCTTGCCTCATGATCGTGGTTCCCATGTGACTGTGGGATGCCAAGGTACTTGTAGCTGGTCTGTATGTCTGCTATGTGGCCTGCTGGTAGTTCCATCCCAACAGTCTTGACTACCTTCCCTCTCTTTACTACCATCCGGCCACACATCTCCAGCCCGAATGACATCCCAATATTCTGTATTCTACATTCTATGTACTCCTGAGGAACTATTTGAAATTAGAGACAACACTAGGTTTAGCCTCTGGTTTTGGAGTGACAAGCTATACTGATGATGGGTTACAATCTTCAAATCACAGTAACCTATGAGGGCAATGGAAAGCAAAAGGAGGCATTTCAGAGCCTCTGCATTACAGAGAAAAGATAACTAACTAAGATATCAATAGTATAGTTCATCAAAGAAACAGTATTCTTTCTCCAAGAAATGTGAAACCTATCTAGATCCATTAATTTCTTAGTGTCCTCCATTCTAACCAGAGCAAAAGAGAGTCTTGCCCTAAATTTCATAAGGTGGTTGACCATGAGAAAAGTTCAATGATTAGTTATTTTTATCTTTCGTAACAGATATCTTTCCTCAGTATCTACAGTATTTGTTACATTTTTATTGGTAGATTTTATGAAAATTAAATTACATCAGTGAATCTAATTTGGTTAAGGAATTAAATGTTATCAGCAACCACAAGCAAAATAGTTACAAGACACACAGCTTTCATTTTCCCACTCAAGCTAAGTGTTTAAAATATTTTGCAAAAAATCCATTATTAAAAAATAAAAGGGGTGAGATTGTAAGTTTCATTAAAAAGCCAGGTTTTGAACCAACACATTAATTAGAATCTATGAAACTATACAAAATATATTTAAATTAGCAGTGTTGCTATTATAATGAAAGATCTTGTGTACAGAGAGATCGTTGGTTAGAGAGTAGATTTTTGGGCCAATTATTCTGAAAAATATCAATCTAACAGTATCTGGAAAAATGAGACCTGTGGGTACTGCATTTTTATAAATATGTAGTAGTAAGAATTAGATGAATCAGATTATAATCACATTTTTACTGCTTTTTCTGACATCAGAGTCTGGCCAATATACTAATAAAGTCACTATGACTGAAGTGTTCTAGACACAGCTCAAAGACAGGGGACGTGAAAAAAATGACTCAAGAGATTCTCCAAATCCTGGGTTGTCTAGCCCTGCAAAGTCTCTGTCATAAAAATAGAGTAGCTTCAGGTCTTCTTTATTTCACACTGGCCACCTGAAGATGATCAGAGCAGAACCACATTCCTTCCTGTGCTTCCTTCCTCTAACTATGCCCCTGCAATAAGGAAGAAGAAGGAAGAGCTGTATAGCTGGCATCATGAAAGAGCTACCTGATCCAATAATTCACCTACAAAAGAAGAATCCTCTAATATTCAGATAACCTCAAGATATTCTTAATTCAACCAAGAAGCTTATGCAGAATCTGGATCAGAATGTCATATACACTTTGATTATTGCAATTAATCATTCTATTCTAATAGTCTATTCTTAAACAAAATTTAGGTTTGTTCATTAAGTGCAATTAAAGTGACATGCTCTTTAGTTCCAGTAAGTACAGTATTTAGTTCTGACACAACATTATTGTTTTCTATTTTAAACATAATAAGATTTGTAAGATAGGAAGTGCCCCCTTTATATACAATCAGACCAAGAGAGAACTGTCCTTTTTCTTTAGAAGTATAGTCTTATGTTTTAGAATCTTTGAAATTTGTGATAAATTTGGAGAGATCTCTGCTACAGAATGTTAGAGGACTAGATTCCCTGAGGTTTACAGACAGACAAGTGAATACATGGAGCTGTTATATTAAATGGATTACATCATTTATGCTTTCAGAAAACATGTGGATATACATTTTTAAAATTAACAGAATCATGACCCCCAAGGTAGGGGAATTGACATTTTCTAATGGAAATCAGGAGTTACACAGTGTTATAAAACAGGGATGAGAGGGCTACCTTCATATTGGTCATTTGTCACCATAGTGATGGCTCTTGTAATTTATGTGCTGCAAAGTAGTAACTCTTTAAAACAATCATGTGCTCTTATGTTAAAGAAAATAAAGAGGAGTTAGCACTGAAAAATCTCTCATAATTCAGGACACTCACATAGAGGGGAATAATCATTCTTATACCTAGCACTTTGACACTTTCAGAACAGCATAAACAAAGGTTGAAAGTTTTCATGAGTGACTAAAATATGATTAGAAAATGAAACAATTTTGAATGTTGCTATGTTTCACAGCCTATAAATGGAGAAAATAAATAAAAACAGAAATATTCTTCATGTAAAGTTGTAAAATAACAGAATTTATTAGAATTCAGAACATACAGGAACCGTAACCCAGATTTAAAAATAAAATAGGCAGCTCTGTGAAATAGAGAGGCATAAATTATCCCTTCTTGCTTCTTTTATGGCTGAACGAACAAGGAGTCCTGAGGCAAGGCTATCCCTTTGGGTCTTTTTAGGCTGACTGTGATCTCAAACTTTGCTACAGAGCCCCTTTCACTATGTCTACATTGGCAAATTAGTCTGGACTATGGAAGCTTAGTCCACCCTAATTTAGCCCATGGCTACACTAGGCTTTGCCTAGATGGAGCTAAGAAATTCCTTAGTTCAAACTAGGCAAAACTCAGCCCTAACTACTTAGTACCAATGTTATATATCAAAACTAGAGCTGGAAAATTCAGTAGTTACCACATTCGTGTACAGACTGTGCGTAGGTAGATGAATGCATAGAAAGACAGGGACTCTGAGCTTTGATAGTAAAAAATGCATCTTTTTCATTAAGAAGAGAAAAATATTTCAAGGACCTGAGAATTAAAGACCACATATATATTTATATATGTAAAACCATTTACAGTTAACAGGAAATCACATGTACTTCAATTCACACTAAACAGAGCTATGGAAGACAAACTGCTCATCAGGTTGATTATGCTTTGTGCTTAGCTCACAACTGAGTGGGTTATTTGTGCTGTCCCACTGATGTCAAGTTGAAACATGACAGAAAACTGATCTCATATTTATTTGCATGTACCTTTTAAAGTATAAAACTACATTAAAGATTCTTGACACAGGAAAGACTGAATATTTTCATGCTGTTTAAAGCCTGAAATGTAACAGGCAGATCTAGTGTTAACAGCTATTAGCATGGAAAAAAGAAAGAGCTGAATCAAAGAACAGATGTTGGCTAATGAAAGAGCTGGAGGTAATAGAAGGACATATGCAGAAAAAAGATACTTTTTCCAGGAAGCTCTATTACTTAAATTTACAAACATTATTCAGACAAGCTAGCTGGATTGCTTACTTATGGGAGAAAGAAAAAACATGTTCACAATCCACAGTTGTTGAGGAGCACAAACTATAACACCGACAGCATAAGAGGGACAATATCACATTTGATCTAATTGTTTATAAAAAAATCTTGATTTATGTCTCCTCCCAGAAAACAGTAAAGGACTCTCTTTAACTATGGGTAAAACTACACTTGAAAAGTAAAATTGACTCTGTTAAGTCAACCTTGTTAATTCGACTTAAAAAGTCAACTTAACTTTTCAAGGGTAGACATGGCGCAGAGCCGTGGCTCCCCTCTGATGTTACCCCAAAAATTTGATCCCCAAAATCCAATTACTTAATTTATCAATTTTCAGACCGTCCAGCAGTCTGAATATACTTCTAATCTCAGGAGGTAACCTAAATTAGGTTATTTAGCTTAAACGGACAAATATCCACGCCCTGGACACTTGTCCCAAGTTGGGGACTACGGCTAGAGCCCACCGATCAAGCACAGACTCACAAACCAACAAGGATTCAGACTCAGTAATTTGTTTTAATCAAAAGCGGCTTTATTGTAACATATATTAGAAGCACTGGCTAAAGCGCTCCTGTCTCTTTAAGACAAACCGCTACTGAACATCAAGCTTAAAGGCATTAAAATTACTTTAGGAAATTACAATATGCAGACACTACTTAACTTATAACATATAAGCGCTATAACTTACAGATACAATTAACACATATGCAACACTTTAACTTATAACTATAACACACAGACAATGAGGTAATCAAAAGAACATTCAGCGAGCGGGGATCAGTCGCTGGCCGAATGGAGAGATCTCAGTTCTTAATATTGTTCCTTAAGGTTTAACTCTGGGTTACTTGTCTTACTTAACTTAGATAAATTACTTTAGGAAATTGCTTTAAAATGGGCTTAGGCTTCCTCTGGTACTGTTCCCTACGGACACTCCTCCCCTCCTTGGGACCCTTTTTGCTTACCCCAAATGGATGGAAAACGCTGCGTTGGAATGTAGGACCTTTTAGAAAAAGTGGCAAATGGGGGTTTGGGAAAAAGGAAAGAAGGTAAGAGGTGAGAAAAAGGAAAAAGGTGAGACGACGGGAAAAGAGCTGGCTACTCTGGCAGGCCTCGCACAGCTCTGGGCTGGTTGCCGTGGCACCGGGGCTTCGGAACCCTCAGGGCAGACCGAGGTAGCTGATAGACGAGCGGAGCTCAGGCGAGCGGTGGATCAGTCAACGGCGGGCAGGCTGGAACACTGGGCGAGCGGAGCTGGAGCGACGGCAGGCAGGAGCTGGAACAGCGGCAGGCAGGCTGGCAGGCTGGCTGGAAAGGCCTCAAAGGCAGCGGAGCTCACAGACCTATGGACAGTACTTGGTTGGCTGCTCGGCTGTGAGATAGAGAAGGCCTCAAAGGCAGCGTAGCTCAAACGACCTAGAGGCAGTACTTAGTTACCTGCTCGGCTGCGAGATCGTGGAAGAAGCCTCAAAGGCAGCATAGCTCACAGACCTTAAAGGCAGGACTTAGTTATCTGCTCGGCTGTGAGGTCTTGGAAAGCCCTTTAGAAGCCAGGCACAGAGACCCAACTTCAAGGATAATGTCCTGAGTCACCGCTCAGAGACACGACCCTGTGCCAGAGACTAAGTCAGACAATCAGCTCTTAGAGACTGAGTCAGAAACCCAGCTTTCAGAGCCTAAGTCCAAACTTAGCTCTAGGCTCCTAGTGCAATAGGTAACACAGCCAAAAGGCCATTGGAACCCAGTAAGGAGCGGGAGAGATCTCCGAAGAGCTGCTCTCTGCACTGCCTTTTTATTTGCAATTTCTGCCACTCCCAGTTTCTTCTTGACCAGTCCCAAAAAGGTGAGTTCATCTTCATCCAATCAAAAAGAGTGACTTCACTGTCCACCTGCTTGGTGCATGGACAGTGGATGACAAAAATCAATACTTTTGATGGGTCCTTTTGACAGGTGGGTGGATACCTAAGATACTTGATGGGAGGGGGACTGAGTGAGTTCAAAAGTTCAGAGGCTTGCCTCCATCTTGACCTACTTAGAATTTCCTGTCAAATCTGATAGTGGAGCTATGTAACTTCCCCTTTATGATCTCTCCATTTTGTCTCTTGCTGAATGCTCCTTTATTTATTTATTTATTTATTTATCTATTTAATTATTTATTTAATTTTAAAACAATGTTAAATGATTGATTTATGAGTTCTTTACCCCTAATTATTGCATATTATGCCATTTTCTAGCTTTGCCATAAAACCTCTGCTAAATTGCCTTACCATTTCTTACTCATATGGGTTTTTATATTTTCTTAGTATTTTTATTTATTTATTTATTTGCTTTTCTGTGATACTAAGGAGATGGCAAAAATCTCAGGCTACACTGAGAAGGGACCCATGGCTCCCTTCTCAGCGGGAACTGTGGCTTCCTAGCAGAAAGGAGACATGGGTCCTTTCTGGTCCCAGAGGCTTCCTTCTTGTCAGGACCCCTGCAACCTTCCTTCTTGCTGGGACCACTACAGGTCCCAGGGAGATGGGACCAGAGGATCCCTTCTCCCCTGCACCCACGGGGGATCATGGCAGGAAGGAAGCCTGAACTCCCTTCTCCCTGGGAAGCCATGGCTCTCTTTTCTGTGGGGAACCATGGCTCCCTTCTGGCCACGGAGCTGCCAGGACACCTGGCACAAGGAAGGTGTGTGGCTGGAGGCCTGGCAGGGGTGGCATAGGATTTCTGGCTCCCTTCCATGGGAACTCTGGCTCCCTTCTGCTGGGGACCAAAACCTGGCAAAAAAGAGAGCCGCAGCTTATGCTGCTACTCGTCTCAGAAATATGGTGACGTAGTGCAGAGGACAAACAGGTGAGCCTGGACTCTGAACATTCAGGTGTCTTAGAAGATAGGAGAGATTCCAGAAGACTGGAAAAAGGCAAATGTAGTGCCAATCTTTTTTTTTTAAGTGGAATAAGGACAATGCAGGGAATTACAAACCAGTCATTTTAACTTCAGTGCCCTGAAAGGTAATGGAACAAATATGAAGCAATCAATTTGCAAACACCTAGAAAATAATAAGGTGACAAGTAAAGTCAGCATGGATTTGTCACAAACAAATCATATCTTCCCAACTTGACAGTTTTGTATGACAAGGCAGCAAGCCTCACAGACAGAGGGGAAGTGGAAAATGTGGTATATTTTTATTAATTAGTAAAATGTAACTAAGGAAACAAACTAGAAGTATATAACATAGATGCAAGGAGTCCTGTGAGCTCCTTGCTTGTTTTGCTGAACTTGGCTAACACGGTTATGCCTATGGAACTTGATAACATAGATGGAAATGCTATGAGGTAAGTATAAAATTATTGGGAAACAATTCCCAGAAAGTAGTTATCAGTGGTTCAGATCAAGCTGGAAAGACATAGCGAGTTCCACAGAGATCAGTTCTGCATCCAGTGCATAAAACGATTAGATAATGGCATAGAGAGTACTTACAAAGTTTGTGGACAATATGAAACTGGGAGGTTGCTTTGGAGGATAGGAGTGGGTTAAAAATCATAATGATCTGGGCAGATTAGTAACTGATCTGAAGTACATAAAATGAAATTCAATAAGGAAAATGGAAAGTATTCTACATAGAAAAGAATAATCAGGTGCAACATATAAAATGGGAAATGACTGCCTAGAAAGGAGTATTGTAGAAAGGGAGCTAGGGATCACAGTAGATCACAAGCTAAAAACAAATCAATGGTATCATGCTGTTGCAAAAAAAGCGAACATTATTCTGGGATGTAGTAACAGGAATGTTGTAAGCAAGACACAAATAATCCTGACTCCCTACTCTGCACTAACTAGGCTGCAAGAGGAATGTGTATTATGTTCAGTTCTGGGTGTTAGATTTTGGGAAAGATGGGGACAAATTATAGAAAGCCTAGAGAAGAGCCTCAGAAATGATTAACAGTCTAGAAAACATGACCTATAAGTTATGATTGGAAAAAAAAGTTTGTTTAGTGTGGAGAAGAGAGACTTGGGGACAGCATGATAATAGTTTTCAAGTACATAAAAGACTGTTACAAGGAAGAAAATTGTTCACATTAACTTCTAAGATTAGGACAAGTGGTAGTAGGCTTAATTTGCAACAAGGATACTTTAAGTTGGACATTAAGAAAAACTTCCTAACTGTCTCTGTAGTTAAGCACTGGAATGAATTAGAGCCCTGTGCAGATAAAACAATGTGGATCCACATCTGATCAGCACCTGCTCAGTGACAATATCTATCCAGTCCACAAGCTGCATGTCATGCTTTATCTACATTCATAACCGCATCTGCAACTGAGCTTCAGCTCCAAGTCAGCAATTTAGCCTTTGATTGGCTCATTCCCCCAAATGGGTCCTGCCCACTTTTTCCTTTTCTTGTTAGCGGTTTGCACTCTGTTCTGTCAATCAGATTTCCTTAGCCGCCAATGAAATCTTTGATTGACAGAATGGCATACAAACTGCAAACAAGAAAGGGAAGAACTGGAGAGGGAAGTCATGGGCAGTGAGCCAATCAAAGACCAGCATGCTGACTGACTGACAGTGAGTGATGACTGCTGTGACAGAGGCTCTGATTGGCTGTAACACCATAATCAGAGCTGAGCTAGTATTGCCCAGAGTGCTTCCTTGTTCTCCTGTGTGCTACTGACACAAATCATAGCAGCAGCTGCAGCAACGGATTGCACCCTGTGCAGATAAAAATAGAATCTGCATCTGCGGGTCAATCCACAGCAATGAGGCTGCAGATATCCGCACCCGCATCTGTGGATGTGGATCTGCAGCTGATGCTCACGGAACTGCAGGGCACTAGAATAAATTTCCAAGGGGGATGGTGGAATGTCTGTCATTGGAGATTTTTAAGATTTGGTTGGAAAGACATCTGTCAGAAATGACCTAAATAATGCTTTGGTCCTGCTTGGAATGCAGGGAACTGGCCAAGAAGACTTCTTGATGATCCTTACAACTCAATTCTCCTTGAGAAAGCTGACAGGGGTAATTAGACATTAGGGTGTCCAGCTAGATGGGATAAAGAGACAATTAGCCCGAAAGTCCAATTCTGATAAAGAAAAAGGAAGTGTGCAGAAAAGGGAGAGAGCTAAGTGATCTTAATTACTTTGAGGCTACAAGGGAGGGTGATCTCTGTTCCCCTCAGGTCCTGGGAAGGGTGTCAAAAAAGCACTGTAAAAAAAGCACAGTAAATGGACTGCTGCACAGAAATCATTATGAATATACCAGAGAGTATTTAAAAGTTATAATGAAAGCCTGTGGACTAAAGTCACTGGAGTCTGTGAACTTTCTCCACGAAAGAAGGCAGGAGGTGACAAGCACTTTCTGCTAATATCTGTCTCAGGAACTCCATTCTGTAGCTGGCCACACAGAGAAGCCATTGGAAAGCCTTCTCATCCTGGCTTGCACAATAAAGTTGAAGGGTTCACTATCACCTAATCCCACCACTGGACACTTGGAATTTTGAGCTTTGTGGTAAATCTTTGAGAAAAGGCATGGGCAACGCTTGTTATACTGTTGTTCTTGAAAATGATCTTCACTTGGAAAGATTCCCACTTCTGTCTCTTGCACTACATTTTCAGTTCAGCCAGATTTGTGCAGAAAGAGAAATCTACTAAGATCCTATTTTATGAAAACCACAGATTAAAAGACATGGAGGAAAAAGTCAGGAAGGCAGTAGGACAATGAGAGAAACTAGAAGCCAGTAACAGGCAGTATTTTTGTGCAACAGACTGCAGTTTGCAACATCTTTACTAAAAGGGCAATTATGTCCATTTGTATATATGGGTCTTCATCATAGACTAAAAAGGTGAGATTTTTAATATAAACTATATGGACTCTTTCTTAAGCTGCTAGGATACTTGTGTATTAAAAATGTTCCTTAATTAATTAAGAAAAAGGAGATATGTTATGATCCAACAGACAAAAAGAACTGAAAGCAAGGAGAACAAGTCAAAATGGAGCCTGCATGAAAAAGAAGAAGAGGGCAAAATTCCATGGAATTATCATTTGGCCCAATCTGCACGTTCCAAGAATTTATACAGAAATAAACCTAGTACTCTAATTTTGTTGTTATTTTTTGTGTAACAGTGTGTGAGCAACAGTAAGTCTCATAAATATAAAAATGAAATTAACAATGATGCAATCACACCATTTTATAAATTAATGATCACTACAAAGACTGTAGTTCAAATATTGCAAATATCTTCCTTCACATTGTAGTTTATCTAATACCAATTAGTATCATATATAATGCTTTTGTATCTGGAATTAAATACACAGCATGAAAATAACAAAGAGAGAACATTTAAAAAAAGAGATAATATAAGAATAGCTTCTGATCCTCTTATTCAACTTGTGAATTACTTTACATAAGTCGGTGTGACTTCTCATGGAATGAGGTTAAAGTTGTGTTTTCACTGAATTTTTTTTTTTTTTTACATTGGGATTGCTAACTCAGGATAGCTATCTTAATGTAAAAGCTTAGCAGAGATATGACACTGTAGTTTTACCTCATTGTATCTAGTCAAGGTCAACAGTATCCTCATTTCCCAGCTTTCAAATCATTCATCTAAAAAGAGTTAAAATGTACCTGTGCTTTTGAGTTAACTATCTTGTTGTGAATGCATCTGTTTTCTGGAGTGAAGTCAGTCTTGGAATGAGTAAGGCTATGATAATATGGCTCATGTTGTCTCTGAACCTGATTCTCATTTACACTAAGACCTCTATCCACTGCTCCTGTTTTGTAAGGGGTCTTAAAGAGTTTTCCAGGCTAATTTAAGGCCCCTTTTTGGGTGTAACATTTTTACATAAATGAGAATCAGGTCCTATGTGCTCCTACATGTTTTACTCACATACTAGATATCTTGGCTGAAGCACATACCTTTCATGTTATTTTATTTCAGCTGAAAAACATCTCTCCAGTCATATACATTTCTCCCCATTAATGTAAAAACTCCAACAGGACAGATATATATGCTCCTCTTACTCTTTAACTTACTTTTCATGTGAGCATCTCAGAATACTCAAGGAAAACTAATGCAACTGTTACCCACATTGAATATTATATTACACCTTGTGTTGAACAGTCAAATTCAGAGAACCTACCTGTACAGATTGATACTATTTAATATTAAGTTGGCAGAGAATCTAGCTCTAGAAGAACTATGTAATAATTATCCCTTTTCACTGTTTCTCCATACTTCTTCTCTTCACTAAAACCTTCAGTATTTCTTTTAAGAAAAAAAAGACAAAACAATCCAGCAAATGATTCTTTCATAAATGCAAGTGTTTCATGGATGTCCTCACTAAATTGCAAATATTTAAGACTATGTAGAATGAAAATATCTTAAGGTGAAAGATAATGCTCATGTGAAGAAGTGAATATGAATAAAAAATAGGAACAGGTTATGAATATAAAAGTAACTAGAAATGAATAGCTTTGATTCATCATGATCAACCAAGCACAAAGCCTGGTTCAGTATGAATGAGCATGAGTGAAGTAGTGTAAAGCGAAATAAATATGACTATCAACAAGAAATTATGATTCTGCATGACAGAACATGAAACAGTGTGTATGAACATGTTTGATTATGGGATGTGATGAGAATGAAATTTCAAGTTTTGTAATGCAACAATAACAAAAAAAATTCTATGTCCTTAAAAGTAAAACACTTATTTGGGAGAAACCTAAATCTTGTGCTCATGGTAAGGGAGAAATAAAGAGTGCAGAAACACATGGAAGTATCATTGTTATGTCATGCTGACCAACTTTTTAATATACAGTACTTTCAAGTTACATATCTAGGTGGAGAGCTATGAAAATATATAACATAATTAATGTGAATAAAGATCATGATCTGTATGTTACGGAACAAAGTTGTTAGTGTGTTTTAATTAAGGCTGTCAAACAATTAAAATTATTACAATTATTAATGAAATTAAAAATGTTATAATTAATTGCAATTTCAAGCAAAATCTTAAATGATAATAGAATACCAATTCACATTTATTATCAATATTTTTGGATTTGTATTTACATTTTCAAATGTATTGGTTTTAATTACAATACAGAACAGAATGTATACAGGGCTGACTTTATTATTTTTATTAAAAATATTTGCATTGTAAAAAAGATAAAATAAATAGTGTTTTTCAACTTCCCTAACATAAGTAATATAATAAAATTTCTGTATCATGAAAGTAGTTTTTTAAAGAAAAGTTCACTCAAAAACAATAAATGTGAAACTTTAGCCCCTACACATCAAAGCATGAAGTGGCATATGACTGTTTAGCATCTGTGACAAATAAATACTTTGCAATGCCAGCTTCAGCAGTGCCATGCAAATGCTTGTTCTCATTTCCATGTGGCATTACAAATAAGAAATGGGAAGTGTTATTGGCACTAAATGTAAACAGACTTGTTTGTCTTAGTAAATGGCTGAACAACAAGTAAAACTGAGTGGACTTATAGGTTCTAAAGTTTTATATTGTTTTGGTTTGGAGTGCAGTTATTTAAAAAAATTGATATTTGTAGGTAGCACTTTCATGATAGATTGCATTACAGTACTAGTATAAGGTGAATTGAAAAGTACTGTTAAATCTCTTTTTACAGTGCAAACATTTATAATAAAATAATAATATAAATGGGCACTGTATTCTTTGTTGTAACTGAAACCAATATATTTGAAAATGTAGAAAAATATCCAAAAATATTTAATACATTTAAATTGCTATTCTATTATTCTTAAACAGTGTTATTAATAGTGCAATTAATCATGAATATATTTTCAGTGTAGTTAATTTGTTTCAAATCAATCACATGCATTTATTGCAAATTATTAACAGCCTTAATTTTAACTAAATCTTAATTATGGATAAGGAGAATTGCTATAATATTTTGTAAGATTCAAATGATGAAAAAAATAAATAGTAGTGCTTAGAAAACCTAATTAGCACTGGCCCTTTATCAAGTTTGAGAACTTTTCCATGACCTGTAAAGAGAAATGTAAGTTATGAGCTTCATAGCTTCCCCATGAGAGAGAGTAAATACCAAATGAAATGGTAAGCAAGAATCCTTCCATTCTCAATATGTGTTTTAATTTTCCATATTTGGGGCTTTTTTATGGTCCTTGGCAAATAAACAAGAAGTGTGGGTGTCAAGGCTATTTCCCCACTCTGGCACTTTGAGTGCAGAAGGTGGGGGCCTGCAACAGGCCTTAAAACCCACTGGCCCTGAAGCCTTGTCTTGAACTCTCTAAGGCTACAAAATCCCTGGACTTGGAGTGGTAGTGCTACCACTGCTCAAATCCAACAAATTCTTGAAAACCCAGGAAGATGCTCTTGAGAATTCCTTCCTGTGAGGGATCCTCAGTTGCTTTTCTTCCTCCCTCAGGAGAGCGACTGCACCCTCAGCTGCAATATCAGCTGAAAATGGGACCAGATCCCCTTTAGTAGTTGGCTGTGTGGTCTGAGGGTCATGTTCACAAAACCTTTTGCCTTTTAGGACACAGAACTAGAGCTTATTTTAAGAGGGTAAAATCATTAATTAAAAATAGAAATAAAAAACACAGAGACTATGTCCATACCACAATACTTAAATCAATTCACATTGAATCGATTTAAGCTAAATCACAATAAAAATCATTAAAAACACAAAATCAAAATATCAACTCTTGACCCAAGACTTGATATTTTAATTCAGGAGACGGGCACCACAGGAGGTGTGGCAACATGACCCCCTGGCAGGGCCATGTTGCCAACCAATCTCATGCCACTGGCTCTCGAGAGCCAGTGGCAGTGGAAAAGAGTCCCCTGGGGCACAGATGGGGAGGCCCCTCTTCCCCATGTCTTTGCCAGGGCGGGAAAAGGATTGTGGGTGCCTCTCTTCCACACCACTGGCCAGGTGGCAGGGGTAAAGGTCATGGGGCACTCCAAAACCCCTGCTGCTGGCTGGGCAGCAGGGGCAGAGCTGGTCTGGCACCCCAAAACCCCTACCACTCTCTGAGTGGCAGGAGTAGACCTGGTGGAGTGCCCCGAAACCCCTGCTGCTGGCCAGGTGGCAGGGGCAGGGCTGGTGGGGAGCCCCAGTACTCTTGTCACTGGCCAAGTGGTGGAGGCAGAGCCCTTGGGGCACCCCAAAGCCCCCGCCACTGGTTGGGGGGGGCAGAGCTATCCAAGCACTTCAGAGCCCCCAACCCTTCCCAGGTGGAGGGGGCTGAGATCTCAGCCTCAGAAGGGGCAGGGGCTTTGGGGTGCTTGGAGAGCTCTGCCCCCACCGCTTGGCCAGTGGCAAAACTACTGGGGCTCCCTATGAGCTCTGCCCCTGCCGCTTGACCAGCAGCAGAGGTTTTGGGGTGCCCCACCAGCTCTGCCCCTGCTGCCTGCCAGTGGCAGGAGTACTGAGGCTCCCCACCAGCTCTGCCCCTTCCACCCGGCCAGTGGCAGAGGTTTCAGGGTGCCCCACCAGCTCTGCCCATGCCACCCAGCCAGCAGCAGGGGTTTTGGGGCATCCTGTGACCTCTTCCCCTGCCACCTGGCCAGCGGCAAGAGTTTCGGGGCACCCCACCAGCTCTTCCAGTGGCAGGAGTTTTGGAGCACCCCACCAGCTCTGTCCCTGCTCCCTGGCCAGTAGCAGGGGTTTCTGGGTGTCCCACCAGCTCTGCCACTCCGCTGTCCTGCATCCCCCTCTCTCCCTGGCCAGGGTGCTGATGAGGCATTGGCAGGTGGGGTGGGGCCTTCCTTCCTTCCTGCCATGCACCCTGGGGGGAAGGTCAAACCTGAATTGAAACAGTTCTGTTTCAAAATAACGCAACTGAATGGCATTATTTTGAAACAGCCCTTTTGATTCAAGGGCTATTTCGATTATTCTGGAGGTTTTATTATAATGAATTCAGTCCCGTTGTTTCAAAATAAGGTGCTCCCTCATTTCGAAGCAACAAAACGTCATTGAGACATAACTTTTTTTAAAGTGAAACAACGTTTGTTGTTTCACTTTAAAAACAACGTGTGGACATAAAAGAGTCGCTTTTCTAGGATTTATCTTAGGCCAGGGGCATCGCTGGCACCTGGCATATGGGGCACATGCCATGAGTCCTGGCGCCAATGCCCTGAGTGCCCATGGCATCTCCTGCCTCTCCTGTCCCTGTTCCTGCTGGGGACCCAAGCTAGGCTGCCTGCAGCGGTACCTGCCTCTTCCAGACAGGCATTGAGGCTGTGCCATCCAAGGCAGGGCCCACCTCTCCCGGCTCTGTCCGTGGCTAAGGATCTGGAGCCAGGCTGGCATTGGCAGAAGGATCGCGGCCAGGGATTAGGGCCCAGGCCCAGGGGGCGGGGCCTGGACCCATGCCCCAGATCTTTCCCTGGGGCAGTGATGTTCCTGACTTAGATAGTTACAGCACAGTTACAGTTACTTAGATAGTGGGAGGGACTACATGTGCTCAGCACAGAGGAATCCAAAAACAAACCAAAACCAAAGAAATAACCCGACCATGTTTAGCTACACTTTCCCTGTTCTTACACATGGTCAGTTACAGGCTTGAGCCTATCTTGAGCACAGCTGTTGCTGGATCCTCCAGGCCTTTCTCCCTATCCTCATCCTCATCCTTCTAGGGGCTTTGCTGACACCATGGAGGGCAGTGTTGGGTAGGATGTGTTTAACTGTGTGTTCTTTCTTCCCACTAGGATTGAAAATGTTTTTCTTCTCAACAGGATTTGCTTCACATAAAACCTCAATCGCCATGTGTACCGCTAAGACTATGTATCCATTAATGTTGTTAATATTGTATATTGGGTATGGTTGGGCTCTGTTTGTGCACCAGGGGCAATACTACAGGTGCTGGTCCCTGGGTGGCTATACAAAAGAGTGGGAAGCCAACAAAGATGAAATTCTCCTAGTTTCTGCCACGGTCCAGGAAGGGTGAGTGGAAATCCATACCTACCTGAATAATAATAAGACATGTTCTTTGGAGTAGACTGAACTGTTGGGGGGGAATCGGTTGGTCACATACCCAATTTTAAAGGCTAGCCCGGATGTCACACTCCCAAGCAAGAGTGGGTGAGTGATGGCTCATGTTTATAAGATAGCCTCAGTTTATCTCTGGGAAGTAAATAGAGGGCCTCAAGCATAGATGCTAACACACTGTGAGCAAGTACCAGATATTGTTGAGGGCGACTGCATGTTTGTGCAGGCCACATTTCCAGATCGGTTAAGGTTGGGTGAACTAGCCAATGTTACAGTAGATGTTGGTATCAGCTCTGTAACCAAGGGAGTAGTTGTCATGTTGTTGATTCTGGTTAGGATTAAAGCTCACTATGTCAGGTGTGTTGGTAGGATAGTGAATGTCCCACACCCTGCTGTTAACTCAAATCAATTTTGAAAAGGGAAATCTGATGTCTCCATTAGGAGTTGGTGTGAGGACACACTATCAATAAACGCTTCCCGAGAAGACAGTGGTGCATGGTGGATGCTAGGATGCTTTGGTATTAAGGTGCACAGATTTGTTAAGATAGCATCCCCACTGGAAATTCACCATGCTAGGCCCTAGGTGGTGAATGAAATGGAGACACGGGGAGTTTTGATTAATCCCATATGGAGTTTGAAGAAGGTTAGAGTGGATATGCATCTGGATGCCATGGAAATTGAGCCTAGATGCAGGCCATATCTTAAAATGGCAACAGCAGGATGGGAAGCTTGGAACAGCCTGATTCTGGGAAAAGGTTCCCATAGACAGAAAAGAGGGTTGGCCACAGGTTTGTTGGGTGCAGCTGGGGCAGGCTCGGGAGTGTAGAATGCATTTAGCCAAAATGCACTGTTGTAGAAATTAGCTAACATGAGAGCAGGCATGGCCAAGATTTCAGTCTCTTTGAAGGATGCTCTCATTGGAATACCCCAGAGCCAATCTGAAACTGTTATGGTCTTGTCAGATACATGGAAAACCTCCAGAAGAGATCAGTTATTGTTGTTTAAAGCATTAGAAGGATTCCAAGTGAATTTCTCTCTAGCTTTGGCGTGTCTTCAAACTCAGTCATGTCTATCAACTGTTGGACAGGCCATGGTCAGAGAGGGGGTAGGTGGAAGAATCCCTCTCAAGATGAGCAGATTAACTGAGGCAAAAGCAGCATCCACATTTGAGATAAAGCATAGGCAATAGTGGAGGCTAGTGAATTTCACATACAATGAGGCCCACAACAGGATGATTGCCTACATCCTGACTGTGGAGAATGCAGAAGTGGCTAGGATTTCTCCTATTATTTCCTTGGGCTTGATTGTGAACTCCGCACTAATGGAACCCATTAAGTGTAGCCAAGTGGGCACACTACCTAAATGGGAAATGAAGGGTAGTGTCGCTAGAAGGTTGTATGGTAGAAGGCAAGTTGGGGTATGTGTGTAACACACACTTGAAGGAACATGTAGACCCATGCCTTAATGTGGAAGAAGGGGCTTGTACCTCCCAGTTAGGAGAGGGATCCAGGAAGACCAGCACCTTTATTGAGGTAAAGGATGGCTGTGTATGTATACAAAGCCTCTGTCCTAAATTTTTGGTCGACCAGCTATTTGAAATTGCCCACAATATTAGTGATAACATCTGCCTGTGTGGAATTTCGGAGGTTGTGGGTGGAATTTTATGGCTCTGAGCTGTAAAATGAAGACACTGGAGCTCGAATATACCTGTGTCAAGCAAGTGGAGACAGTGGCTCTAGGTCTGAATATGACAGCCCTTAGGCAACTTACAGATCACCCTGATGTGTTGAAACATATCGAAGCACTGGCTGAGAAGGGAGGGAAGATGCTCCTTCTAGTGAAACATAAAACCAGTCAAATAGTAGAGGTCGTGAAACTGGTGAATGTAGAGAAACCGACCTGCTGGTCTGTATTGACGGGCACAGTGCCTCTGGTAATGGTAATAATTCAAGGATTCGTGTTTATGTATTTAATCTGCTTAACAATTTGGGTGCACCACCAATTGGGGCGCTAAGTCCCATGAACCTGAGGTTTGCATAGACTGTTGTTGTTACTGTTTTGTTATTTCTATGTAAATGTTGTGATACTCCAGGGTATGTATGGTTCCCCTGGGCATCAAGGAGGGGAGTGTTGGGGTAAATTTCTGTTACACCCCTTATTTTTGCTTGTTATAATGGTACGTTGCCATTAAGTAGTGTACCTAACCAGTCTCAGCAGGCTTGGTTATGTGAACCAGCAGAGTTGTGCAATCCAGTAACATAACAGTTATGCTACATTGGCAGGCACCCAAGGTTCAGAGCCTGCCTGACAGCCAGGAACAGAGTCTGCCTGGCAGTCCTAGAACTTTCACTCAGGACTGCCAATTTGATTGGAGAGGCAGAAGGGCTGCGAGAACCTTCCATAAAGTTTTATATTTGATTGGGGGGAACGTTGTTTACTGTGGGAACTTTCTGTGTGCTCTGCTAGAGGATCGGTAGGACCCTCCACAGTGGGAGAATGCTACACTTTGATTAGGCAGTTTGAATGAGCCACAGAGTTTATTATGGGTTGCTTGCTGTGGGGAGGGGTTCCTGTTCTTGTTCCTGGGGAATCCTTCTGGTGCTTTGTTGTGGATTAGGGCTGGAGAAGAGCCTGAAGACCAGAAGACTGGCAGGTTGGCTAGTTCGTGTTTAAGCGCCTGCCACTGGAGAGGACACCTCTGAGCAGTGTGTGTGGACTTGCTCCATTG
The DNA here is from genome assembly GCA_007922195.1 of Podocnemis expansa. Classification (NCBI taxonomy): domain Eukaryota; kingdom Metazoa; phylum Chordata; order Testudines; family Podocnemididae; genus Podocnemis; species Podocnemis expansa. The sequence continues at coordinate 43,264,159 of ML681966.1, read as the reverse complement.
CTGGGACTTGGGCTGAGGCACCTGAAAGCCCTCAGCTGCGAAAGGCAGAGTAGGAAAACTGAGTGTGACTGTTCCTAATTGAGGACTCTGGCTTGGGCACTGGAAGCCCCAAGTGCAGATAGAGGAGGAATAGTCGTGGGACACTCAGCGGACTGGCTTGGGAGAGACCCTGAAGCGGGATCCATCTGGAGAGCCTCGGGTTTGCAGCCTGGGACTGTGTTTCAAGGCCCTGCTCTACCCTGGGAGGCTGGGATCCCTGGACTTTGCTTAGGGTGAATGGACTCTAGTTGCAGGACTAGGCCACCAGTGGTCCAGAAGCAGATGGCCCATGCTCGGAGGATGCCGGAACTGGACCGAGAAGTAGACAGTCGGAGGAGCTCGCCGTGGCCTGAGAGCCACTGATCAAGTTGAACCCTGTGTGTCTCCTTGCAGTGGTGGGACTCAGCCTGTGCCTGGAGCTGAAGACTACATGGGAGTTGTAGGTCAATGCCCCATGCAGGATGAAGCAAGACAGTAAGGGAAGTCCAGGCAGTTGGGCATATAGGTCCTCTTGCTTTCCCTTTTCCTGTGGTTCTCTTAGTTTAAGGTTTCGGGGTTTGGGCGTTGGCCTACTGGGTGGGTGTGTTTGGCCTGGGGGTAAAGGGATTGTTTTACCTTACTCTAACTGAGGTGGGGGTTTGTTCAATAAACTGTGTTTGTTTTGGAAAGCCTCTGTCTCCTAGCATTTATTCCACCAGGCTATACAAAGTGTGAGTTGATAGAGGCTCGAGGGGCAGCTTGTATTCAACACTCTTGAACCCATTTCTGGGAATATTAATATTTTTCCAGAACAGCTGTTCCAATTAAAAAACCTGTACTCTGTTTCTATTGGCTCTCCTGTGACTCACTGACCAGGGTGTTACTACAGTGTGTTGCTCTCATTCTTCAGACTCTTAAGCAGGCCTGCCCACAAACCACGCTGAAGATCTTTGAAATGTAGGCCAACACATGCATTTCAAGGGAATAGTCTTCTGTTCTTTGAGAAAAACAGATTCTCAGATGCCTCTGTCCTTCATTTTTGTAATGGTGGAGCTGTCATTAAGTATGGCACTTCATTCATGTCAGATGGAGGTCTTGACAAATCTGAGGTACACTTAACTTACTTACACTAACTTAAAGTGTTTTTGGTGCATAGAACAAAGTGGGATTTTCTCCCATGAGAGTTCATGCGAAAAATAAATCAGTTAGTCTTTTAAGTGCTACATGACTCCTTTTTTTTTTGTTGTTGGACTAGACTAACATGGCTATCCCTTTGGAACTATTAATATTAGTAACCAATAGTTCTGAAAATGGAGCCTTATTAGCAGATTTTGAAATTGGAGAAGCTCTTAAACATGCCAGTGACATTCCATCTAATATTATGGCCTTGATTTTCGCATAAAAGACATTTTAATTTTTTTTTTAGTATTTTGAATAAATAAATGCCAGGAAATATGTATGAACAGCAAGAAGAACATGTATAGAAACTTATATGTCATTATGGTACAAATAAGGTAGTTGATTTTAGAATAACATACATATTGGAACAACACAACGTAGGTATTTTGGGCAATTTCTAGTTACTTGTATGGAATACTTGAGATTATATACCTATATTTGTTGGTTGGATATTTAAGAATCTATCATATGCAACAAATAAATGGCTTTAAAAAGAACCTTTTGTTCTCATTCTCAGGCAAAGTACTGGAACATAGAAATAAGGGGCAGTTTTATTTTTAGTCCCTATTCTCTGGATTGGTTATACAAAATTATTTAGTGAACAGTTCATTTCATCCCTACTTCTCCTATTTAAGGTGGAAATACAATTTGAGGGAAAACAATTTATTGTAATAAATTATCTTTGAACATCAACACCATGAATTTGAGGCCATATTTGGTACTCTGAGTAACTATATAATATAGAACCATTTTTCTTAAATGTTATTTGTGCATCGACATTCTTAACTTATATCTTTCTGAAAGGCAACTTGTCTTAGTTACAAAGACAGAAAACCCAAAGCAATAAATTATGATTTACATCTTTAGCATGTGATCAATTTTGGAATATGAACTTCTTTTTGAGTATCATTTGAAAATCAAGGAAAAAGAAATGGAAAGCAAAAATATCAATAACATATAACTAATGCATATGTCAGTTCTAATATGATACCAGTACTGCAAGAATTTCTGGTTCAATAAAATCTATTTATGTTTAACCATGATACATTATTCAACTTTTTCCAAAATATATGAAGACCACTGTGTCATTTATCTAAATCTCTCAAGTGGACCACTGAAGTATAGATTCAGGTACCTTCAAATCAACCAGTCACTGATTCCTAACCTTTGGTCCATGGTTTTGTTTTGTTTTAACACTTTGCATAGTCCTCGTTGTTTGTCTGTGTGCTAGTTTCCTGAAGCCACATGAATACTTGCTACAGTTCCAAAAACTGAAGATGAAGCTTATTTCTCCCTTTGACTTTTAAAACTTCAGACTCAAGCTTTCAATATAAGAGAACAAAACTGTTAAAATAGAGCTGGAAACTAATACAAAAAGAGCCATTTCTGTTAGGCGAATCTTGCCTTGATGTGACTCCATCACAGACAGAGTGTAGATTTATTTCAAATATAAAATGATTACTTTTCTATTTCTACATATGTGAATTTTTGTTCAGGAAATGGGCATTCTTCCAAAGTTAACCATTTTAATTAATTAATTATATATTCTCTAATCCCTTGGAAGATTCTGAAGCACCTTTTGCCAGTTCATTTTAAATTGTTTGAAAATTAGATTGATAGTGGCAATACATAGTGGAAATTCAACTGGTGAAGACACACATCATTTTTTGTGGTCACTGATTTGCTATGTCTACTTTGTACACACAGGAAGGTCAACAGAAGCCATTCTGACTTATTTTCTTGGCATCTCCATAAGTTAATAAAAAAGAAAAATAACATGCCTCTATTTTTTTCAAGGGTATAGGTTTTCCAGTTTCCTTCAAAATAAGTTGGTGGATTTTTATAAACTTTAATATACCCCTCTACCCTAACTCCTACTGTAAATCTAACCCTAACTCTAGGTACAAGTGACTATTTTTAGGATTAATTATTGCTGATGTGTTATGCCTTTATTAATAATTTGAGAATTAGGATTCCTGATTCAATAGATAAAATACTTCTAGCATAATTATATTTGGTTTTCTAAGAAGAGGTGAGACAAATCTTGTTCTTTTCAAAATGCTTGGAGATGGTTAGCTATTAAATTTATTTGACATTTAACTCTAATAGCATCTATTTAGCTATGTCCACATGCAGCTCATTGTTTTGAAATAAAGCCCTTATTTCAAAACGAGTTAAATCGAAATAAGAAAATGTGCAATCTAAATAAGAGAAAAGCCCCAATCAAAATAGCATGTCCAAACACAGGACTTGCTATTTCGCTTTAGGGAAAGGGCACCATGGGAGGTGTGGCAACATGGCCCCCTCATTGGGCCATGTTGGCAGCCAATCCTATAAAAGCTGGCACTGACCTCACTTCCCTGTCCATTCTGGCTAGCAGTACACTGTGAGACACAGACATGGACTCTGCCCAGCTGCCTAGCCATCGCCATGCAGCAAATAGACCCTCTGATCGCATGCAGAGTGTCCTGCTGCTGTGGGACACTCTGCTTGCAGACCCTGATGGTGCCCAGCCTGTGCTCCAGGCTATCATCTGTCTGGTCCGCAGAGCAGGCCTAGTTCCCCTGCCCCCTTCATCAGGTCTGGGCCTGGGAGACCAGCACAGACTGCTGGGAGTGGGTAGTGTTCTGAAGCTGTGGGGATGACAAGTGGCAGAGGAATTTCCATATGACCAGGGCCAGCTTCAACCACCTCGTCACAGAACTCGCCCCATTCCTGCTCTGAAGGGACACCGCCATGAGAATGGCCATCCCTCTTGACAAAAGAGTGGCCATTACTCTGTAGAAGATGGCCACTCCGCAGTCGTACAGGTCCATGGCGCATCTCTTCGGTGTTGGCAGGTCCACCATCAGGAACGTCCTGATACAAGTCACTGGGGCCATCAACAGGATTTTGCTGAGGCGCCTGGTCACTCAAGGGGAGCTGAAGGACACCATGGATGGCATGGCTACCCTGGGATTTCCTAATTATGCAGAGACACTGGATGCCATGCACATCCCTGTGTGGGCCCCGGAGCACCAAGCCGCTGAGTACCGCAATAGGAAGGGGTACTACTCTGTAATCATGCAGGCCCTCGTGGACCACCAGGGCATCTTCCAGAACTGTTATGTGGGCTGGCCAGGGAGGGTGCATGATGCCAGAGTCCTCCGGAACTCTGCCCTGTACCGGGACATGGAGGTGGGCACCTTCCTCCTCCCCCATAACATCAATGTCGGGGGAGTAGAGGTGCCTGTCCTCATTGTTGCTGACGAGGCCTATCCCCTCTGCCTGTGGCTCATGCACCCCTACGCAGGGCCCCTCAATCCTCGCCGGCAGCTTTTCAATAGGTGTGTGAGCCACTGCTACCAAGTAGTTGAGCAGGCCTTTGGACAGCTGAAGGCACGCTGGAGGTGCCTCCTTACCCACCTCCACCTTGGGGAGGAGACAAAGTAAGATGTCATCAGTGCGTGTGTGGCCCTGCACAATTTCTGCAAGCTGTAGGGCAAGACTGTTGCTGCCACCTGGGAGGCCGAGGCCCAGCTCATTGGGGGCCAATACGAGCAGCCCGCACCTGTGCCCCCATGGAAGTGGCCATCACAGAGGGCTGTCACAGTATGTGACGTGCTGACAAACACCTTTGCCAAAGAGGAGGAACTCTGAGGGCACGCCTGCCCTGCCCCACACCACCCTCTCCCCCATTCTCCCCCAGCCAGTCCCCACTCATCCACCCACACTGTGAAGCAGACCCAATAAAAACCACTGACAACCACTAACATAAGTTTCGAACTATTTATTCAACAGAACATGGGGTTGGGGCAGTGAAGGGCTGGGGAGGGTTAGGGGATGGGGAAATGTGGGGGGAATAAAGGGGGAGGGCCTGCAACTTGGAGGGGGAGACTGGGGAAGGGTGTTGGGGAGTCTGGGTGGGAGTGGAGTTCCTACGCGAGGCCTGTGGGTGGGGTCTGGGGGGTTGACCACGGCCATCCTGAATTGGGAGCTGCCTCTAGGGAAGGCCAGGCAGAAGACCTCCTGCAGCAGCTGGAAGGACCATGCGGTACACCAGCTGACGGACACTGCTGGCCAGGTCCTTGACCGTGGTTGTCAGGAGGTCACTGAGGCACTCTATGGCCAATGCCTGCCACTTAAGCAAGGTGGCCATGCGGTCAACCGTGGTCACTGCCTCTTACAGCAGGCGGAGGGCAGCATCCTGGCACCCGGCCTGCTATCTCCGCCAGGCCTAGGCAGATGCCTCTGCCTGGTGGCCAAGCTCCCCCAGGCTCTCCAGGACATCCCTGCACATCCGCTGGGCCCTCCTCCTCCTCCTCAGTGGTCTGGGGGTGCCAGGTGGGCTCGGTGGTGGTGCAGGGTGGGTGGCTGGGTGACCTGCTGGAGGGAAGCACAAAACAGAGTTGGACCCTGCTGCCTGCTGGCCTTGTCTGTGTGCAGCCTGTCTGCAGTGCAGACCTCTGACCTGACTGTCAGCAGGAATCTGGATCTGGGGCCTGTGGGACATTGTCCTGGAGTAGGGCTACCAGATACCAAAGCCTGGAAAGTAGGAGAGGGAAGTATGAAAAGGAGGACATTGGAGGACACATGGGAGAAAATGTAGTGTTAATGTAGTATTCTTCAGTTTTTAGGGGGCCCTGGAACACTATCCCCTAAAAATAAAGTATTCTGTGGCATTCCAGGATACTTTAACCCCTATATAAGTAAAAAGCCTGACAAAATCCTGTATTTTAAAATGCCTACCAGACAGAGAATGTGATGATAAAAAGGAGGACACGAAGCTAAAAAGGAGGACATGTCCTCCTTTTGCCTGACATCTGGTAACCCTACCGTGGAGGCACACATGGCCTAGTGGTGCCCAGAATGGTAAGCTGTACTCACCCAAGACTTGCTCTGGGTAGTCTCCCAAGGCCACTTGGCCTGTGGTGCTACCTGCATACTCTCCACCCCGCCCAAGATGCAGCTGCATCTTTGACACCCATCCCCTGTTAACAAACCCCAGGCACACAGGGGCCTGTGACCCTGGGCAGGCCCAGCCCTGCGTGCTTCTGCGGGAGAGGAAGACTCAACCACAGGGGCTCCAGATATCTGCCGGAATGTTCCATGCTCGGATTCGGACTCCCCAGGGGCCGGGATGTCGTGAAGCTCCTGCTTCTCTGTGCTGGTCTCCCTCTCCTCTGGAACAGAGAAGAGCTCTGGCATGCTGGTGAAGCTGCGGCAGGAGGCTGGCTGACATCCACGAATGCCTCAGAGTTGGTGTCCCCTCCCTCTGGGCCTGAGGATGTGCTTGGGTGCTGGCCTGTGTTGATGGCCCGAGCTGGCAGGCCACTAGGCTCAGCCCCTAGAAAGGCACGGAGCTCATCATAGCAGTGCTACCTGCCCCCTGGAGCTCCCGTGCCTCCCTGGTGCCTCCCTCCGAGCTCCTGCCTAAGGCCCCTGATTTTCAAGCGCACCTGCTCTGTGGTGCACTTGTGTCCTTGGGCAGACAGCTCTGCGGCTATATCCCGGGTCCGGTGGCTGGTCCAGAGCCAGGTAAGGATTTCGGAATATGAAAATGTTGTGTGGACCAAAACTTTTTTATTTCAAATAACCAGTGTTATTTTGAAATAAAAAAAAGATGTGTGGACATACCCTTTGTTTTGAAAGAGTAAGAACAGACCTTTCTAAAACCTACATGAGTAGATAAATAGTGGGTGTAATTTACAGTGTCATTATTTACATTTGATAAATATCTTTTCTTTCCTAAGCATCCGACTAAGGTTCTTTTAGAAAATTTAGTAATATCTGAATTAGTGAAAGATATACTGGATAAAGAATGAAGCTATTCTGAGAAAGAAGTCTTTCTGATTATATGGTTCACACTATTTTTTCAAGCTATTATGAAATACAGTGCCTCTGAAGTTCCAAAATTCTATTACTTGGAACAAAAAGTGAAAACAGAGGGCATTCTCTGGCTTCCAAACCATCAGATCCCTTAGAAAGATACCGAAATGTGGGTTATGGTATGATATAAGGATACCACAGCTGCCTCTGGGATTTGCTTCTTGATGTTAATCTTGGAAAATATATCTTCTATGCCGGTGTCAGATAGATTGATTATAACTGCAGTTCTTAATTTTTCTGGGAGTAGGCAGAGCTTTTCGCTGGACATCAGTATTTTCCTGAATCCCCAGTTCATACATTCTCCATGAGTTTTCAAGGCAGATTGATACATGCTAAGACACACTTAAGAGGTCTTTAAGGGGCAGTTGCCTTATATTTTGAATTTTATTTGTTTGTCAGACTGGAAAAAGCAGAAAAGACACACAAAATAGTCAATTTACTTACTGAGGTCATCTTTTCAGTCAGATTTATAAAGCAAAATACTTATTGCAATTATTATTTTTCTCCAGGTTTCAAACTATGCACAAGTTGGCATGTGAGTAATAAATGAGAAGCTACTGCTAATAACATGCCATCTTTTTCGTTTCTTAGGTTATGTAGGCATACTGTAATCTATCTTCCTCTATTCTGACACTGTAGTCCTTTCCTAGCAATGTCATATGTACTTTAATTCTCCTTCTCCTGTGTATTTTTGCTTAAATTGCTATAATCAGTGCAAATACTTCTTCATTTACATGCAATTCTTTCCGTGTAAGCATATGCATACAAATTTACAGAAAATAGTTTTTTCAAATGCATTTTAATTCACCAGAGTCAAATATCTAATGACATATGACATGTCAAGGAGAAAAAAAATTCTATACCTTATCAATATGTACTTAATGCGGAATAAGAATCATTGCACAGTGCCATTTCATATTTTACCAAATAAAATGAATTAGGGACTTCTAGCTATGAACATGGTTTTATTTATTTTATTATTGGATTTCTTAATGTATTGATCACAGAAATATCAGAGCACATATGAAACTTCAGTGGCTTTATCCTCCTCAAGATTTCCCATCAGCAAAATGGAGTGGATATTTTCCAATTAAAAAAGATTATATGAGTTTCATTTGTGTGATACACTAATAAAGGAAACCAAAGCAAAAATATTTTTAAAATGTAGTATCTTTTTCTCTCTATTTATAATACAGTGAATAATATTATGATTTTTTCAGTCAGATGTTTTCTATTAAACACGTCTAACAAATGAACATCCAAATGTATCACTGAAATAAGCAGGTGCCACTCCCCCAGACTTCAGGGATCAATTTGATGATGAAGTTTAGTTATACCAGAAGGAACGATTTACTCCTATATATAGGAGGTTCAGGAAGACACATACCACCTATAGGGGTGAGAGGGGAATTTTTTTATGTCTTCCTCAACCTCGGGTCCTCTACCAGAGGCCTGGGAGTTTGAGGGTTCTGCGCAGTATCTTAGCTGTTCCTAGCACTGCACTCTTCTGGACAGAGAGCTCTGATGTTGTTCCTGGGATCTGTTGGAGCCACTCTCCCAGCTTAGGAGTCACAGCCCCGAGTGCTCCTACCACCACTGGGACCACTTTGGCCTTCACCTTTCCACATCCTCTCTAGTTCCTCTTTCAGGCTCTGGTACTTCTCCAGCTTGTCATACTCCTTCTTCCTGATGTTGCTGTCACTTGGCACTGCTACATCTAGCACCACCGCTGTCTTCTGGTCCTTGTCTATTACCACGATGTCTGGTTGACTGGCCAGTACCTGCCTGTCTGTCTGGATCTGGAAATCCCACAGAATCTTAGCCCTGTTACTCTCCATGATCTTCTGTGGGATCTCCCATCTGGTCTTGGGAGGGTCTAGCCCATACACTGTGCAGATGTTCCTGTACACAATGCCAGCTACTTGATTGTGCCATTCAGTGTATGCTGTTCCTGCCTGCATCTTACATCCTGCCACAATGTGTTGGACTGTCTCTGAGGCCTCTCTGCACAGTCTGCACCTTGGGTCCTGTCTAGTGTGGTAGACCCCTGCTTCAATGGATCTGGTGCTCAGTGCCTGTTCTTGTGCTGCTATGATCAGTGCCTCAGTGCTGTCTTTTAGTCCAGCCCTTTCCAGCCACTGGAAGGATTTCCCAATGTCAGCCACCTCAGCTATCTGTCGATGGTACATCCCATGCAGGGTCTTGTCTTGCCATGGCACTTCTTCTGCTTGATCTTCCTCCCATGTCTGTTGCTGCTGCCTCAGGCATTCTCTCAGCAGCTCATCTTTGGGTGCCATCTTACTGATGTACTCCTGGATGCTCTGGGTTTCATCCAGGACAGTGGCTTTGACACTCACCAAACCCTGCCTGCCTTCTTTCTGGCTGGTGTATAGTCTCTGGATGTTGGATTTGGGGTGGAAACCTCCATACATTGTGAGGAGCTTCCAGGTCTTCACATCAGCAGCCTCCATGTTCTCCTTTGGCCAGCTCACTATTCCGGCAGGGTATCTGATGACTGGCAGGGCTTACCTGTTGATGGCGTGGATCTTGTTCTTCCCATTGAGCTGGCTCTTCAGGACCTGTCTTATCCTTTGGTGGTACTTGGATGTTGCTGTCTTCCTTGCCTCCTCATCATGGTTCCCATGTGACTGTGGGATGCCAAGGTACTTGTAGCTGGTCTGTATGTCTGCTATGTGGCCTGCTGGTAGTTCCACCCCATCAGTCTTGACTACCTTCCCTCTCTTTACTACCATCCGGCCACACTTCTCCAGTCCGAATGACATCCCAATATCCTCACTGTAGATCAGTGTCAGGTGGATTAGCGAGGCAATGTCTCATTCATTCTTAGCATACAGCTTGATGTCATCCATGTATAGGAGGTGGCTAATGGTAGTTCCACTCTTGAACTTGTATCCGTATCCAGTCCTTGTGATTATCTGGCTGAAGTGGTTCAAGCCGATGCAGAACAGCAGCAGGGCCAGCGCATCACCTTGGTATATGCCGCACTTGATGGCCACTTGTGCAAGCTGAGTTGAGTTGACTTCCAGTATTGTCTTCCACAGTCCCATTGAGTTCTTGAGGAAGGTCCTTAGTGTCCTGTTGACTTTGTATAGCACCAGGCATTCACAGATCCATGTGTGCGGCATTGAGTCGTAGGCTTTCCTGTAGTCAATCCAGGCTGTGCTCAGATTGGTCTGTCTAGAATTCGAGGCTTGGGTGACTGCTCTGTCTATGAGCAGCTGGTGTTTTGAGCCTCTGGTGTTGTTCCCAATGCCCTTCTGAGCTGTGCTCATGTGCTGGCCCATGTGGTCCTGTAACTTGGCGGCTATGATGCCTAATAGGACATTCCATGTTGTGGGGATGCAGGTTATCGGCCGGTAGTTGGACAGTGCTGTTCCCTTGTGGGGGTCTTTCATGATCAGCACTGTCCTTCCTTGTGTTAGCCAGTCTGGGTGGGAGCCTGCTGCTAGCAGCTGGTTCATCTGTGCTGCTAGGCGTTCATGCACTGCTGTTAGTTTCTTTAGCCAGTAAGGGTGGATCATGTCCGGTCCAGGTGCTGTCCAGCTCTTCATGTTCTTGACCCGCTGTTGGATGTCTGCTACTGTGATGGTGACTGGTTCCTGTTCTGGGAGATTGCTGTGGTCTGTTCTCAGGTCCTGCAACCACTTTGCACTGGTGTTATGAGTCTTCTCTTTCTCCCAGATGTTCTTCCAGTACTGTTCAGTTTCTGCTGTTGGTGGCTCTGCTGTTATTGTGTTGTTGCACTGCAGTTGGGAGTACACCTTGGATGGTTCTTTGGAGAACAGGACATTTATCTTTTTGGCCTCTGCTTCTCTAGTGCATCTCCTTAGCCTGGTGGCCAGGGCTGTGAGCCTTTGTTTAGCAGTCTCTATGGCTTCTGATGGCATCAGGCCCTTGTATTTTTTCAGTAGCCAAGTCTTATCCTTAATCTCTACACCCTTCTGTAGTTCCACCAGCCGGCTAACTTCTCCCCGGGTTGCCTTGATCTTATACTCCAACCTCATTTTCCAGGGGGGTATGTACTGCTGTTCTTTTTGATCATGTAGCCAAGCATCTCCAGGATTCCAGAGGGTGTAGCGTATACCAGTTCATTGGCTTGATTTAAGGTGGTAGTAGGAATTGTCATTAGGGCTCTATTGGCATCTTCTAGCATACTAGCTGATGGTACTTCTCCAACGAGCCTTGGTAATCGGTCTTGAGGGTTGACTGTAGCTAGTTTATCCATGATTTTATGCCTCATATCAGCTGCTGGGCTCTGTAATGGAGGGGGTGGCAGGGAAGTTCCAGCTTCAGGTGTTGGCTGCACATCTAGTTGTTCTTCCGGGTCTTCTTCTTGACTCCAGGATGTAATGTGGAGTTGGTTTATCTCAAGTTGTGAGAGCAGCTGCCTCTTTACTACGTTGAAGTGTTGGGTAACTAGCGGTTTCTCCGTTAGTGTGGATGTAGGTCTTTTTGTCCCTCCATAGTTCCCTCATATGTTTCACATATTCCCTCTCATTAGGTCTACTGTTGTAGTATCATTCCATCAATTCCAGGTTCTCTTGTCTCATCTATGTATGGTTTGTTCCAGTAGCCCACTTATCATCAGATTGTCCTGGTTCCCCAACATCTGGCGCAGACCTTGCTAATCCAGGCGACGTCTGAGCCGGCATGACTCTCCTAGTTCATGTCACTCTCCTATTCGAGGTTGGCAAGTGAGGCATTAGGGGGTCTTTTGCCCAAGGACCCCTACTGGGAAGGTAGACAGGTGCCCACCAGGATTTGAACCCCGGTCTCCTGTGTCAAAGGGCATCACTCTTAACCCCTAGGGCACGCTTAACCACTATGCTATCCAGTCACCTATATCAATTGATCAATCTATCTATATACATACATACATACACACACACACACACACACATATATATTAAAAAAAAACCACTGGATAAATTTTTCATATTTTAGTCCAGGAAGGGTTGTCATTTTCAAGGAGTTCTTCCACATATTTTCACATTACATAGATGTCTTGATAACTAAGCTTTCAGTGTTCACCTGCAGTGTTCTTTATAGAAATAAACAGATATGTAAATAGACAGTTTGGCAAAATTTCAAACCTATATATTTGCAGATGCACAATTGGTTGCTATGTTAGTATTTGCATACTCAAGCTTTATGATATGATATGAAAAATATGATATGAAAATCTGGCTTAAAATATATATATGAAATGAAAATCTGGCTTAAAATAATAGCTTCTATCACTCATTATAATGTATGTATATGTATGTATAGCTTAGGTGTTGTTTCCTGAATATTGTTAATGTAGCCTCAGTGCTGCAAAGGATGTGCACCACTGGGTTAAGCTGCCCAAAATTTCTAACTGGAAGAGATAGGATAGAACCTGGGAGTCTTGTTTTTCTGGTAGCTGCTTTGATTAGCCAACTCTCTGCCAGGATAACCTTAAGAAATTTTGAAAATACTCTTATCAGACTTGGACTTGATCAAATTGTTAATTACAAACAGGTTGTTAACCTCATCTGTTCTTTTTCAATGTTTGCAAATTGCCCGATAACTGACATACTTTTTCTGAATGTATTCATTTTTGACACGGTTCATAGAATATGGTTTTCAAACTCATTTGAACTTCTGATTTTTCTGAACTATTACTTGCAAGTGCTACTTTCAGAATTTGATACTTGTAATTAGGTTTTTATTCTGCATCACTGGGCACACTGAACCATGTCAAATGTATTTGCCTTCATCTGTAAAAAAGAAGAGACTATGGCTCTGATCCAAAGTCCAGTGAAATCAATGAGTTTTTCCACTGACTTCAGTGGACTTTGGCTAAGGCCCTGTATTTTAATATAGTCCTAATTTTTAAAATATCTGGGGGTGGGGGGGAGGGAGGGAACAAGTCTTATTGTCTGCCTATCTGATTTTAATTTCTGTCTTGTCACAAGTGTGTACATGTAAACTGAGTATTTCCAACAGATATTTATTTATGTGCATATTTGTTTATGCACTAATGCCCATATATGTATGAATCAAATATTCTATCAAACATTTTACTGAACAAAGAAACATCTTCACTAATGTCTGTGTACTATGAAACAAGTGGAAAAAAAAGATACAAGCAAGGTAGAATCAAATCATGAGTCAGATTCAGAGAACATGTTTGTGCATATATTATGCTACTCTTTGCTCAGCTGTAACCATAAATAACACAAACAAAACCTCTAATACTCACAGAAGTATTGTATCAGCTTTATTAAGTATAGATTTCTTCTAATAAAGCTGTAGAAAACTCTCTCTCTGCACTGTGGTGCAATATTAGAATAAGTCACAGATACAATAGGAAAGACAAATCACACGCACCTTTTTGTAGCATGCCACTTTTTGAATCTGTCACCAGTCACTGAATAAAAAAGAAAACAAAATTTAAAGATGCTGAATTCCTCATGGATTTCATTTTCCAAAATTTTTCCTCATCTTGGACTTATGATGTTCAATACCATATTAGTTTTTATGATCCACTAAAGTGATATGATATGGTGTAAAACTTTATTCTACTCTGAAGAAAACTTCAGCAAATCTGAACCCAGTGTCGGTTTTGGGGCAGTAGACATGGGAGAAGTACTGAATGTATAGCAATTCCTGTGTAAATGTAAAGAAGAATGGCTTCTGGTCATCCCTTCTCACATCCTTTGGAATGTATTGTAATGCTTCTACATACAGAAATGCAATTCTTCTTGGTTCTTCTTTGAGTTATGCTAAGGCAGGTGGCAGCTCCTTGCAAACTGCACCTGCATGCCTGTTTAACAGCCAGCCACAGTCTAAAATTGGTTTCACAGAATAAGCGCCACAACAGGTACTTACTGAAAACAGTTCAAATGACTGAACCAATGTCTGTTGCTGAAAGATATAACCTTTTGATCTTGCACAGAACTCTTCATTTGGTCCAGGAAAAGTTCTCAGAGTAACACAGTTAAAAAACAAGATAGAACAGATTATTTAGCGTAAATAATTATTCTATTCCTCTTTGTATTTAGCTGTGACATTCTGAGTACCTTTCTCAGACATGACAAAGACCTCTGCACAAGCTTGAAAGATCCTCTCTCTCTCACAAACATATGTTGGTGTAATAACACATATTACATCACTCATCTAGTCTCTAATATTCTGGGTCTAACACAGCTAAAGCACTGCATAAAACCAGTGATTATATAAAGACAAAAACTATAGCAAAGCTGGAGAGTGACTGCAAATGCTGTAATAAGGAATGCATTAAATTGGAAAGGTCAGAATATTTTTCATGTACAAATATATAATGCTAACACCAAAACAAATGATAACTTTGTTTTACAACTGAACAACATATATTATTGGTATGCCAGGTGTTTCCAGAAGGCATCATCAAACATTATTTTCTGACAGTTGCTTTAGGACGAACACCAAAAATAACCAGCATAGTAGCCAACTATAAAAATACAACACTGGGCAGGATATAGATAGACATTTATGCTATTTTGATGGTAGATGCAAAGATTCAAAATCAACCTAAAATACTGCCCTGGTCTGCTTGGGTTTTTTTTTTGTTTGTTTGTTTGTTTTTTTTAAGGGGGAAGGTTGTGTAATTACATCATCAGATCTGTAAAATATAGTAATATAGTTGAATCACAAATATACCTTCAAAAATACATGGTAGTACCCATTGGTCTAGTGGGACAAACTAGTAGCTTATTTTAATCCCTCTTCTCTAGGGAATGCCCTGACACAGGTCTAGGTCTTCTCTAACATTACCAGAAAAGGGATACCACCTTAATCAAGAGCTTATCCTGTACCTCCAACTCCATGTCAATCACCTCCCTGTAATATAACATATATATATATACACATCATTAACATATAACAAATACCATATCTGTGGCAACTACCAATATTTTTTACACTTAGGTAAGTATTTAATGCACTTCGGTTTCCTCAGTGATGCAATTTAACAGTTAGAAACATGGAAATAAATTTGGAACTATGACAATCAAGCTATCTGCAGAGCACCACCCAGTCATCCATGGACTACAATGTGAGTGGATGTCCTAATGACTTCAAGATCTAAAAAGATGCTTTTGTTAAATTAGCTGTGTGATGTTGTACTGCAACTCCCACAAATACTCAGGACCTTATTTTCAGAAGTTCTGAACGCCCTAACTGCATCCAAAGAAAACTGGAACTTGATGCATTCTGAGAATCAGGAATAATCTGTGCATTTTTCCTTCTCTATTTTACTTTCTCTTCTCCCACTTCATCCCTTCCTTAAATAGATTTTCGATGATACTGTATTGTCTGGTCAATTTCAAGACAATTTATGGAAGTCTCCCACAAATATAGTGTTTGCAGATACTGTTTTCATATGATAATCCTGTTAAATTCAAACCAAAGAACTTCATTTCCATGTTAATCTGCTCAGTTGTATACTGGATATACTAAATTATTATTATAATAATTATTGTTATTAAATTATACTAAATTATTTCCTAAGATGAAACAAGTTCATTTTCAATGGGTGGATATGTTCTGTTTTTAAACACTGAGGATTCAGTTAGCCTGTAAAGCCAAGTATCCTGACTACTGGTGATCACCTTCTTTATCTAAAACCATGACTATACAAATGACATTGTTTACAAAAAGACCACCATGTAAAGAAAATGTTTCATGATGTGGAGTTCTTGTAGTATTTCCATGCTTCACTTGGGCTCTGCAGCCACAGACACTACTGTGTATAGGCTTTCCTGTAGTAATAAACTTTAAATATATAAAATACTGGTACAAACTATATCTATATCTACATCTATATCTATAATGTAAAAGCAATATTAAGAGGTCTCTGTGTAATTCTGGATGTATAGTATGGCCTATATCTACCCTCTACACTTGAGTCTAATCAATTCAGTGTATACCAGATAGAGGAATGTACATGATGAGAATGGAGTCAATCTGAGCTCCTGGGGAGTCAAGTGGAAGAGCTTTCAAGGAACCCAGCACCAGAAAGACTAAGATGGTTGAATCCACATTAATCAGTCACCCAACTTCTCCTCAGCAACAGAGCTCTCTCTGTTTCATCTAGTAGCTGTATATGTCAACCAGCATGCTACAGATGACATTGAAGGAAGCACAAACCATCACTACCTCAACTGATACACCTTAAAAGGTTTTTACATCCATCCTCTGAAAAACAGGCAAGTTCAAAGTGACTAATATTTGGTAAACAAAAAATGAGAGACTAAATTTACTTTTGCAAATTTAGTGTTCTGTATATTTAATATGTTTTCAATGGGTTCCCAACTTAGACATAAAAATTTAGATGCACATAGAAATTTTAGATACACAAAAAACAAAGGGCTGCTGTTAATTTGAGCCTGAGGGTGTTACTGTGAATCTGCCTTTACCATGGCTGTGATCTCTTTGCAGAAACATAGTTTAATCATTCAACATATCTCTCAGCAGACTAATCTGTCTTTCAGCTCATTGAAAAAAAAACAATAAGTCAAAGATCATTTAGTTTCAGCAACCAGACAATTTATGTTTTAGCACTGAAAATATGAATGTGTATATTAAAGCAATAAAACCCAGTTCAAGATATTCAGAAAATTTCTATGGTTCCCTAAATATGAAACTCTTCACAAAGAGATGCTGCCTGGGGAAATGACATAAAAAGGAAAATTCTCTGAGTGTCAGCTCAGGCAGAAGAAAGACATGAGTCCCAGTTTCTGAGGCTGATGTCACAAACATTTAAACAGCTGTCAGAACCAGTTCAGACAGTTATCAGGGTTGACCTTAAACCCAGTTTAGTTTTTAAATGTTAAAAAAACAACAGTGAAGTTACACAGCTGCCTGAAATATTAAGTGAAAGGAATGAACATCTGTTCACTTGCTCTTCAAATTTTAATGGTTTGGAGAGAGATTCTGTTGTCTTAGATCTTTAAGAACATCTGAGACCCATACAGCCTCAACACCTGTGAAATATCCTTCCTCAAAACATGCATACACTTCAAAGCTTATTGCTCCTGTTTTTTTGTTTTTTGCCAAACATATGTTGCCAAACAAAACAGCAAATTATTAATAATATTTAGGATGCCTCTGACTTTTGTGTGGTGAACATTCTGAAAGAGCACCAAATACAATTTGAGTCTCAGTAAACTTGTAATCTGACATGTCCACAAGGATCCTCTGTTCAGGAGGAGATAAGAAATATTTTATTTTTTAAGGTATTAGGCACCTTTAGAAATATATTACTGCTGTATGAATTCCATATGTTGAACATACTATATAGATAAAATACTTTAGTTTTGTTGTGGATTACAAAACATTTTTACTTTTAGTTTTCAATCTTTTATCTCAAAGTTGTTAGTGTATGTTCCTAATAAATTTCAAGGCAGTGTCAGAGTTGTGTGTAAAGCATGTCATATATCCATAGACATCCAAGATTAAAAACAGCACATCAGTTTCTCAATCAGTATGCATATAAGACATAAAATGATACCTTAGTTGTACCAGTGGCTGCGTTGATGGCAGGTCATTGATGTTAATTGATTATTCATCTATGCAGGTGACATCCGCTGTGGGCTACAGGCTCCAACTTCCTTTGAATTGGAAAAGATCCTGAGTAACAACACTGTAAACCTGGCCAGTTACTACAAGATATGATGCCTTTTGCCTTACTCCAGCAAGACAACCTCTAGGACATTTCACCTCCACCATGTCAATTCTAAGAGGATTAAAGATAATGAATGGCCAGAAGCTGAAACATTAATTATACCTAGTTTCCTCAGGTGTAATCCTGAACAGAACACTAACATACAAAAGCCACCTGAGCAAGACAGCAGCAAAAATCAAGACATGCAACAATCTTCTTAGCAAATTTTAGGTTCAATGTGCCAGCCCTAAAGACATCAGTCCTTGCTATCTCATGCTCAACAGTAGAGTACTGTATGCCAGAATGGAGTTAGTCAGCACTAAACTTATTGATATGCAACTCAACTCAAAAATGTGCACAAACCCAGGATTCTCCCATTGACTCATCTTCCATGGCTTCCAGTTCCTGGCCACATTGTTCCCCTTTATATCAATAGGGAGATTACAGCTGGTAAATTGCTTGAGAAATTAGTTGCCAGCCAAAGCTTAACCTTGTTCAACAACCATTTAGTCCATCAGCTACATTTCTTTCATCTCATTGTGGTTGATGCTGTCACACCAGGCCATGAGAGTAAAGCCCCTGTTGTGGGAAGACAGGCATTTAACATCAACTACTAATCACCTCCTCATCACAGACCCTACTGCCTGGTTGCCTAGTTTCAACCTTCCCTTCTTAATGATTCCAAACTAGGTAAGATACTTGTGCAGTCAACCAGCTTCACTGGGGCTTCAAGACAATCTAAGCTTCAGTTATGGTGCAGATCAAACAGGAGTACATTGCTGAGGAGCACCTGCTGAACAGATTCAGTGGTGGGCTCTAAGCAGTCCACTTGGCCACAAAGATTTCTGTTGTTTGGAATTGCTTGTCAAAGATGTAATCACTACATAAATATCATAGTGGTATCTGTTCAAAGTGAAACTGTAAGACAGTTACCCAGAGGCCACTCTTAGCTGATATCACTGCTGAATTCATTGTGGAACTGTTTCTTGAATCCTTTCTGAGGGAATGGGGAAAAAAAAACACCCTCTGATTCAAGTGGGAAATTTGGGACTTCAGGATCTGGCAAAATCCATACAATGGAACCCCAACTTTAAAACATACCTGTTGTGTTTCATTTTATCAGCTCTTTTAAGAAGGCTAAAGGGAAAATCTTTCACTGACCAGCTGATTAGGAACACTGCTATTTTCTAAAAAAAAAAAAATCTCATATTTCTCTGTTGTTCTTCCCAAAAAATTTAAGGAAAATTATATTCTTTCCTGTAGTCCATAAATGGCCAGATTCAGACACTAATTCATGCTGTATTTTAGGGGTTTTAGAACTTAAATTAAAAAACAAACAAACTATTCCTGGAGCTAAGGGTTACTTCATTTGAAATAAAATAACATAGTATGGTCATTATGCAGTTATACTAGTGTTTCAAAAAACTCTGCAACAATGTAAAGAAAATATGAATGCAAAATATTGCTACTATCATTTTCTTTTTGTACTTGATGATTAAAACCATTTTGCCTTTTACAGACATTGTTGATCTTTCTGCAGCTGATTTGTTTATTTATTTATTTGTTCCATAAAATTTAAAATTGTTCTCATCAGAGAATTTGGTTGTATTTTAATTGATATTTTTGGTAGTGAATTCTTACTGTTTGATTTTCTGGTCAGCAGAATTGAAACAAAAATATTTGCTTTAAGCTGATTTTATTTTTTTTAAAGGTCTGGATTCCAAACAAAACTTTTTTCTTTTAAAATGCTTATTTGAAATGGCAAACTACTTTAGAAGTAGACAAATGAAAGAAAGGTGTCATTTAGGGAATGCTGTTTTGGGTGGGGGGGGAAGAAGTTATGAGAAGATGCCAAACTCATTTTGAAAATATGAACTTTGTTTCCTTAAATATTTCATTTTTTTTTAACTTTTCAGTCTGATTCAAAGTAGAAAAGAATTTTGAAATGATGAATTTTTACAAGAAAAAATCCATTTTTCAAACTGCTATGCTTATAACAGCACTATTTGAGGGGCTCTCCTTATCCCCAAATACAGTGTACATTTTAAGGACAAATTGTGTCTCTTTTTCTCAAGCTGAATGGTACCATACCTGCAGGATGAATCTGAAATCAATGGCATCATAAACAGAGTCAGGTAGCACTCAGGGTCAGGATGTTAGAATAGGCAACTACTGGTTAAAATGAAACTTTCTGACTCATATGAAAAGATAATTGCTAGTATCAAGAAAAGTGTGTGGAGACTTTTAAAAATAAAAAATATCCAATACTATATATCATAAGTCCCTGTTTATTATAATAGTATTAAGTGCATCATTGTGACCTGTACAGAACTGGTCTTCCACAATGTAAAGATTCAAAGATAGTGGAATACTGATGTTTTCACCTGTTTCTGGAAACATTTGTAGGCTTTTAAACCTGGAAAACAATAATACTTGAGATAGACAGAAGGTCTCTCTTCATTTGTCATTAATACTATGCTATTATACAGCAGATAAACTATCAGAGAGTAAATGCATTGAAACTGTAATTCTAGCTAGCAAAGAGTTGTACACAAATATTCCTTCCAATCAACATATATTGCCGCATCCTGAGAATAATGTCTAGAAGAGCCACTGAAATTTTTTACCATATCATCCATGGAAAATGACATTTTCATACTGCATAAAGGCTTATCTTTAATTGACTTCAGTGGGAGGCTTAGGACTTTAGAATCAGGCAATATACACACCACTGAAGCCAAAGTTTGTAGTGGGGCCCCCAAACTGTGACTGGTTTCAGGAAGAAGAGATCTGGGGTCAAACTGTATTTCCCCTCTTCATTAGGTGAGAGGTGGAAGACTTTACCTGGGGAAGGATAAACACACTGAGGAACATGCATTTTAATATATACTGTGAATAAAAAAAAAATCAAATCCCAACATACAGAGTTTTCCAAATACTTTGTTTTCTGCAGAATTCAAAGAATGGATGGAGTGATATAAAGTGGTGACAAATCTCCACATTTCCAATGACTCAAACTCTTAGTTCAAAGTGGTCAGGACAAATGTAATGGCAGAAGTCTATATAATCAGGAACATAAATGATATGTTGTATGAATGGACTCCTGAATGGACTTCCTAGGAATTTAATTGATGAAGTATGGTGTACTGCATTACTCATTCTTTTCTAGTTTATATTTGAACAGTATAAGAATCAACAAAACATTAGGTGAAACAGAGTTCTCAAACTCAGGTATAATGCATTCTAGTCCTGCCTCAAGCACAAGGTATGTGAAAATTTCCACAGGCACCTCTCTTAATTTAAGCATAATGTTGCCAAACTTGTTGCAGTGCTCCAAACAGATACCTTAGATAAGAGGACACAGAACTTTGAAGCCAGTCTTTTCCCACTTATGCACCCAAACACAGGTAGCAACGATGCTCTCTTCAGGAGATGTTCAATGGCTTCAAATCACATCAGGTTAATTTTTCTGTGTTTCCAGATTATGTAATAAATATTTTAGTTTCTATTTATTCCATTTAAATGAGAAAAAGAAAAATTGGCTATGTGGGCTTCTCATTCCTTCTAGGCTCAGCTATTCTCTGGTTCCAAAAGAGCACCTTAGTTGTAGGCACAGCAAAGACGCAGACAATTATGGATTTTTTTTGTTTGTTTGTTTGTTTTAAATCTTTGAGATAATCTGTGTTCTCTGTGTTCATTCTACATCCTCTTCACAGCCTGAGAGTATACTTCATTGACTGGGCTCCATCAGACTAGTTTTTGTGCCATTGGGTACTTCAAATTGCTGTGTAGATACCAAACACAGCACAATATATGACATCACCACCATGTGATCAACAGTTGTCAGTTCCCTGAGCGTAGTCTCAGACCTCAAATGGATAGGATGCCCAACTGCTGGGCATGGAACTGGGCATGGAATATGTGCACTTCACGCACTAGTTCTCATAAGCAGAACTGGTACTGCAGGATGAACGAAAGGCTAAGTTAAAGCATCTGATGATGACGCTCATTAGACTCTAGAAAACAGTATTTGTTGATACAGACAACAGAATGATGGGCAACGAAGTTTTTCCAAATAATACCTAGGTCCACATGGAAAGTTTAGCTGGGCTGTATTTCAGGTGACTTCTTTGACACCAATCCATGACAAGTGAGATGTAATCCTTCATTTCTCATTCCTAAGCATTACTGTAAAGGAGAGTAGGTCATTAGTGATCTATGAAATGAAGAAATACAGTGCTGTCAGCCCTGCACTTGTGTTAGTAACTAAGGAACTAAATAGAGGGCTATGGCATCTCAGAGACAATGACTTCTTCCTTTAAAGTTATTTTTCATTGTGTTTTTTTCTTGAAATAATAGCTCCTAAGATGCACTGTCTGGCAGATGATCAGGTCCAATGTAGTTATATCAACATGCAGTGAGGAATAAATTATCATTTAAATAAAGAGCCTGATTCTGCTCTCACTTACTACTTTTACATATGTGTAAGGCCACTAAAATCAATGGAATTACTTCATCTACACTGGGTAAGTGAAGTCAGTATCAAGCCCAAAGTATAACAAACTTTGTGTGGCTCACTGATAGACAATATCATTGGAAATTTTAAAAAGGAAAAAGCTTAGGAAATTTTAAAAAGGAAAAGAAGTATATATGAACAGCACCTGAAGCTACATTTTATGTTTACAAAGGCCATCAATCCTCATGTCCCATAGAATGAAGAGAGTAGGTAAACTGAACTGTACACTTTGTAAAGTGTAATTTCCAAAACCAGTTTTTTCCCCCATTATGCTTCCATGCCTGAATACATAATCCACAGTTGTATTTTGCATATATTTGCAATACCAGATTTTAAGACTAGGCTGCGAGTGAAAGAAAAAAGTGGTCAGCAAGATCTCTGTTTACATTTCTTTTTCATTTCTAATGTGTTTCTACTGGAGGCATTCATTATCACTCTGCAGGGTGTCCTTTGCTCATCACAGCTCACAAACACAACTTTATGAGATTTCAGTATGGAATATGAGATAACAGACTTTAATGTACTGAGATTTCACCAGCTGTTATGTTAGTTTTATGCAAATAAAATCTAATTTAGGTACAGCCTATTACTGCTCATATGTAACCTTAAAAAAAGAAAGGAAAGAAGGATTCCTAAGGATATGGCAACATTCAGTAAAATTTGTTATTCTTTTACTATTCATTCAATGCTATTGCAATATATTCCTAGTACAGATTGTGATGGTAGCTACTTGCTGGAAGTCAGTCTCTTTATAAGGTGTGAGGGATCTTTTCTCATAGATCCTTTCACAACACCAGGGTCCATAAGGGTACCAAACATCCAGCACACAAGAGCACCTTAAAGCTGTCCTCCCTGGGCCCGTTCCTATACTCTACTCTGTTGTCCAAGTTTTGCAGTCTGTAGCAAAAAGGTAATTAAGGAAAGACACTAACTGCACTTTCAGTTTGTCTGGATCCAGCAAGTAGACTCCTCTTTTCCTAGAGAAGCTTCTGCATCATGGGATTCTGGAAGCAGACAGTTCAGGTCATTCTTGCAGCCCTATCAGCTCCTTTCTCAACTATCTGACTTCCCTCTAAACTCAATTTCCATCTGGAGTATGCTCTGTAGGAATAGGTCATCTGGGACCACAACTGCCCTTTAACTCCTTCAGTTACACAGATACTATAATAATTTTAATGGAGAAGGATAGTGAGTAATTAATATAATAATAATAATAATAATAATAATAATAAATCCCATGCAGAACCATTCTGATTACTATACAAGATAAAACATGATTAAAAATAGTAAAATATAATTGAAATTCATCTTCATTAGACATTAAAGTAAAGAAGTTTAATCAAAGAGGTCCAAGACAAATGAAGATTAAAAAGTGATAGCATAAGGTGACGGGTACTAATGATCTCAATAAGAGTCATTTCTCAAAACAACTAAAAACTTTAAATAAGTTTTGAGACGTTTCTTTAAAGTTGAAGGAGATGACCTGGACTAAAGTCAAAGAAGAGAAGGTTACATGTCACAAGCCATTTAATATCCTCCATTTGAATTCATGAATTCTTGGGAATATGGGGGAAAAAAATTTATGTTTGACCACTAAATGCTGGTATTTGTGAAATGATTATTGGTAACTGGACATGAGGCTAATTCTGCCGATTGCCTGCACATTGCAGAGTACACAGAAAGATGTAAAATACAAAATATTAATATTTCATAGAGTAGAATAATTTAAAATGATAAACCATTTAGATTGTTAAATGATACCAAATGGTATACAATGTAAAAAAAAAAAAAAAATCAGATCACAGTGAAGTGATGGTTGAATGATATTCATTATGATCCCAAAGCTCAAACTTAAATTAATTTATTTCATCCTCATAGAACTACACAAATATAAAACTATGAACTGTGGTCCCTGATTATAAACATAGGTTACATAAGTGGCCATTTATTGAGCTGTGCAGTTTTAGATGCCATTCCACATTTAACAGCTGTGTTGGAAGACCGCTATGATATTCATTCCATCACTGACACCCTCAAGTCATATTTCTTCCTCTGTCACAAAGTATTTATTTTGTTATCAGCAGCTTGTCATTCAAGTGTGTTAAAAAAATGGAGAAATGAACAGCTTTGGAGTCTCGATGTCACCTATGAACATAATGGCCCTCAATTTAGTGCCACTGTTTGGTTATTATACATTCATAAATAATCAAGCATCAGTTCAAAAACTCCAGGCATTAAAATTGAGAGAAAGGATTGAAAGCCTAGGTGGCATTGGATTTTTCTCTTGCTCTCTCGCAAAACAAGTCATCCTGTTAATAATCTGGCTCTCTTCCCAGCCAGACATAACACAAATTTAAAGTTGTCTCTCTGCCTCTGTCGGAATTGGTATCATTACACAGAACTAAAAAGAGTTTCCAAGTGGTCAGTCAAGCTCCCCCCGCCCTCCTTTTAAAGAGCAATATTGCTGGATAATACAGTAGAACAAAAACATCTAGCAAATCAGCAACTGCAAATTAGATGAGTGTCATGTTAATGGGAATTCGGAGAGCAGTAAATTGGAAACAGATATGGATAAACTTCTGATGATTTGAGTGTCATAGAGATTTTAAATATGAATCAGTCACAATTTCCAATGCAGCTAAAATATTTAAGTTTATTTTCCTGTCCTGCTTTGTTTTAGAAGTTGAAGTTCTGTTATAAAAACAAGAAAAAAATAAACACTCCTGTCATTTTGTACTAGATTTTCTTTGTAGAGATGGAGAATATTAGGGGCCAATCCTTCATAAAAATATGAGCCTAGAGAGTGCCCAGAACCTTTAAGGTAATAAATTATTCACAGGATCATACTTTTCAGATAGGTAATATGGGCAATATGATATATATAGTAGAATGTTTCTTTAATTTCAGCTAGATATATTATTGTTAATGGAAATCATGGGCATATTTTGAGGGCAGAACAGCTTCCTTACTGTCATGAACTTCTCAACAGCAATAATCAAGGTCATTCTTGTCATATGCTAATAATTATGATTATGTATTGTATGATAAATAAAACTTAACTGATACTGAAATCTTAGTTCCCCTGATGGTTTTCAAAGCTCATTAGGAATCATGGTCCTATTTGATTAGTAGATTTTGGGTTTGATCGTGCATGGTGCGACTGCAGTGCATATGAATAAGGTTAAGAATCCCTTTGAGTTGAATGGGCATTAGATCAGGCACAAGAAAACCAGGGGATTCAGATTCTGCATTAATAAGAACACTGCTGTGTGTCTTTCAAGAAACTCCTGCTCTAAGGCAGCAGTAGGACTTACCAGGGGACATTAACCTTTGTAATTTATTAATGTGAGATTGAAATCCTATCTTTCAACAACAACAACAAAAAAAACCTATTGCTGTAGCTACTTTTTACCTTCTACCCTGAAAAAAAAAAAGGGTGGGCTAAATATAGGGAGAGAGCAGGAAGCTTGAGCCTTACTATGTCTTTCTCCCTTCCCCCTGCTAGAGTATGTATATCACCTCTACTCACAGTTATGTGAATACATAAGCACACCTTGTTCACCCTTTGGTATATTGTGCTTTAAGTAGAAAAGCCTCCTCCATCAGCAGTTAGCCTGGCATTCCTAAAATAAAAGTTATATAAGAAGTTGAAGTTACACTGCACCTGATTAATTCAAGCCATAGTCTAAGTGTACTCTTGGGTTGTTCACTGATGCTGAGCTCTCACGTAATATCTATGAGTAATGCTTTCTACTATTTCTGCTTGTGGAGGATACTCTATTTTATCTTGACAACAATAGTGTGGCCTCACTTACTCATGCTTCATCACCTCTCACCTGGGCTGTAGCAGTGAGATTCTTGGTCATGAAGCCTTCGGCACTTAGGGAACTCCAGCTAGTACAGAGTGTGTCTTCTCAGCAACACAGAATACTACAAATATATTAAACCTGTCCTCTCTACACAGCATTCCCATAGAATTGAAAACAAAAGATCTCTGTCATTATTTTCACTGATTTCCTTGACATGAACTCAGGAAATCTAACAGATCATTTAAAGATCAGTGAGGAAGACCTGACTGACAACTATGCTCCTCTTCCACAATGGGTCTTCAGCAGAGGTTAAAGTTAGCTGGAACATGACATAATGCCATGCTGGGGCCCACTATTTTTAGGGGTTCAGCATTCTGGGCCCCCTAAAAATACAAAATGGAGCCAGAATGCTGCATTCTGGGACCCACCATTTAAAAATAGTAGGCCCTGGAATGCAGTATTCGAGGTCCATTTTCTATTTTTTAGGGGCCAGAATGCTGAGTGAGCCCATAACAATAGCAAGCCCCAGAGCAGCATTCTGCTGTGTCCCAGCAGGGCAGGGAGTTCTAAAAAGTCCACCCCCCCCAGCCAAGTCTCACTGAGCATGTTCAGAGCTTCTGAGCATGCTCAGTGAGAGCAAGCTCTAGGCCAAAGCCTCAGCCCCACCTGGGGCCCCTCCCCATGGTGGCCAGATAAGGAGGACATAGCTGTGGGGGGGCAGGAGCCAGGGTGGGGGCAGGCATGTGCGGGGCTGGAGCTGGGCTGGGGGACAGGCATTTGGGGGTCAGGCTCTGGGGTGCATGACGGGGCCTGCACCAGCACAGAAAGGGGCCCAGGGCCTGCCAAATTATACTTTAACCCCAGATCTTCAGGTAGCATGGGTAAATCTTGTCCCTACAGGAAACAGAATTCCTCCTAGGTGCAGCCTAAAATTGTAAAATGGCTTTTGCCAAGAACTTAGGACCATCACAAACCTCACCACATTCCATTGCAAGTACATGAGCATAGAATCATAGGGTTAGAAAGGACCTCATAGGTCATCTAGTCCAACTCCCTGCCGGAGGCAGGACCACTCCCATTAAACCATCCCAATCATAGTTTTGTCCAGCTAGGCCTTAAACACCTCCAAAGATGGAGACTCCACCACTTCCCTAGGCAGCTCATTCCAATGCTTCACCACTCGCCTAGTAAAAAAGTTTTTTCTAATATCCAGCCTCGACCTTCCTAACTGTAACTTGAGACCATTGCTCCTCGTTCTGTCCTCCATTACTACCGAGAATAGTCAAGCTCCATCTTCCTTGGAGCATCCCTTCAAGTAGTTGAAGGTTGCTATCAAATCCCCCCTCAATCTTCTCTTCTGCAGACTAAATAAGCCTAATGTTTTCAGTCTTTCCTCATAAGGCTTGTGCTCCAGCCCTTTAATCATTTTGGTTGCCCTCTGTTGGACTCTCTCTAGCATGTCCCTGTCCTTTTTGTAGTGAGGAGCCCAAAACTGAACACAGTATTCTAGATGTGGCCTCACCAGTGCAGAATAGAGGGGAATGATCACATCCCTTGATTTGCTGGTAACACTTCTTTTGATGCAGCCCAGTATGCCATTGGCCTTTTTGGCTGCAAGAACACAATGCTGACTCATATCCAGATTCCCATCCACTATGGCCCCCAGGTCCTTTACTATAGTGCTGCTCCTTAGCTGAATGTTCCCCAGCCTGTAGCGGTGCATGGGGTTTTTCCATTCCAAGTGCAGGATTTTACACTTGTCCTTTCTTTGACCTGACTTTTTTAATAAAAACACAGCAACATGTATGTTAATGCAATTAACAAAAATAATTTAAGTCTACTGAAACAGGATACTCCACTGCACACTCTTATAGAATCATAGAATCATAGAATCCTAGGGTTGGAAGGGACCTCATAGGTCATCTAGTCCAACCCCCTGCCAGAGGCAGGACCACTCCCACTAAACCATCCCAGTCATGGTTTTATCCAGCCGGGCCTTAAACACCTCCAAAGATGGTGACTCCACCACCTCCCTTGGCAGCTCATTCCAGTGTTTCACCACTCGCCTAGTAAAAAAGTTTTTTCTAATATCCAGCCTCGACCTCCCTAACCGCAACTTGAGACCATTGCTCCTCGTCCTGTCCTCCTTTACTACCGAGAATAGTCGAGCTCCATCTTCCTTGGAGCACCCCTTCAAGTAGTTGAAGGTTGCTATCAAATCCCCCCTCAATCTTCTCTTCTGCAGACTAAATAAGCCTAATGCTTTCAGTCTTTCCTCATAGGGCTTGTGCTCCAGCCCTTTAATCATTTTGGTTGCCCTCCTCTGAACTCTCTCCAGTAGGTCCCTGTCCTTTTTGTAGTGGGGAGCCCAAAACTGAACACAGTATTCCAGATGTGGCCTCACCAGTGCAGAGTAGAGGGGAATGATCACATCCCTTGATCTGCTGGTAATACTTCTTTTGATGCAGCCCAGTATGCCATTGGCCTTTTTGGCAGCAAGAGCACACTGCTGACTCATATCCAGCTTCCCATCCACCATGACCCCCAGGTCCTTTTCTACACTGCTGCTACTTAGCTGAATGTTTCCCAGCCTGTAGCAGTGCATGGGGTTTTTCCATCCCAAGTGCAGGATTTTACACTTGTCCTTATTGAACCTCATAAGATTTCTATTGGCCCACTGTTCCAATTTATCTAGGTCTCCCTGAATCCTGTCCTTGCCCTCCAACGTGTCTACTGGTCCCCCCAGCTTGGTGTCATCCGCGAACTCACTGAGAACGCAGTCTATTCCATCATCCAGATCACTGATGAAAATGTTGAACAGAACCGGCCCCAGGACCGACCCCTGGGGCACACCACTCATGACTGGCTGCCAGCTAGACATGGAACCATTGATTCCTACACGCTGAAACTGTTGATCTAGCCAGTTTTCTATCCACCTTACAGTCCACCTATCCAACCCATACTTCCTTAATTTGCCAATGAGAATGCTGTGGGAAACTGTATCAAAGGCCTTGCTAAAATCAAGGTATATCACATCAACGGTTCTTCCTGCATCTAGAAAACCAGTCATCTGATCATAGAAGGAAATAAGATTGGTCAGGCATGATTTACCCTTGGTAAATCCATGCTGACTGCTCCTGATCACTTTATTTTCCTCTAAGTGTTTGAGGATGGATTCTTTGAGAACCTGCTCCATAATTTTTCCAGGGATTGAGGTGAGGCTGACTGGTCTGTAGTTCCCTGGATCCTCCTTTTTCCCTTTCTTGAAAATGGGCACTACATTTGCTTTTTTCTAATCCTCTGGCACCTCCCCCGTTCTCCATGAGTTTTGAAAGATAACAGCCAGAGGTGCTGCTATCTCATCGGCCAATTGTTATTTTATTAATGCAGCCTGTGGGAGAGGATAAGAGAACAAACAATACATAGCAGATGTATACTCATATTGTTAAAATACTACTTGAAAGTGCTCACGTGCACATAACCACGATATAAGAATATAGTCCAGACTAGACCACCCTTTGTAATATTTTGCAGTAGGTTTCATTATTGTACTGAATTAAGCTCCTATTCCTTATCACTTAAACATGTGTATAACTTTACGCATGCTTGTAGATATAGATCAGTTAAAGTCAGTGGAAGTATTCACCTTAGTAAAACTGTGCATGTGCTTTGTAGGATAAGGGCCTTGATTTGTAAGGAAAGGAATCCTACTTTTATCATAATGATCCATAACTGTCCTATAAAATAAAATGTAGGTATTAGACACTGCAATCCTTGTTGTACTATAATGATTTTTTTTAAAACCTTGTCTGCCTTCAGATAGCCCATAAAGAATATAACTTAATTTGTTTGACTGGGTTTAACTCACATATTGGTCACACATTGAAATCATAACATTTGAAAGCACATATTCCATTTATTTTAAATATTTTTTGTATCATGAAAAAACATAGAAGTTTGAGGTAAATATCTATAAGGGTTCAATTTAGAACTTATAGATCATTAGGTCATTAAAATTAGGAATGGCTTGCTAAGGGAACTATCAATAAAAACAAACAGATTGCAAGAAACACTCTACTGAATAGTAGCTTAGAACAGCTTCCCAATTAATGCATAAAATGTCCCTCATGCTTAAAAAAAAACAAAACTCCTTAAAATCCACCTAGTCTATGAAACATTACAATTAAAATCCTCTTGACACTCCAGCTTTACATTGTGTAATTCGGAAATATTTTGTATTATTCCCAAATGATCCTTGCAGCAAATCCGATATTTGTTTTTTGCAGTTCTTCTATTTTATAGTATCATGGACATTACAGTGCTATAAAACTCACTTAATGTGTTTAGTAAGACTATTGATAAAAATGTTACAGCTTGTGTAGATTTTATCATTATAGGTGAAGTATGACAACTATGCTTTTGACATTTCAGAGAGTTTTTTTTCCAGGGACCATTAAAGTGTTTTTTTTTTTTGGTCATAAAATTTTTTAAAACTTGTTCCCCTGGGATTTCTGAAAATGAACACTGACACTTCATAAACAGCAATTTAGCTGCATGGAATACTGATCTACTTTAGGCTTTTTCCTGCTACAGAATCAACTGAAGGCACATTTCTAGATAAAAAGTATTTCTCTGGTACATTTATAAAAATCTACCTTTTCTTAAGGTTCAACTTGATTAGGCCAAATAGAAGGTGGCTACCTACAAAGCTACTTTGAAATTTAAACTTCTGTAAATGTATTTGTATCTACTCTTCACTAATTGCAACACTCAAAGGACTGTACAGATATCCGTACCTATAATTTCTGCTTGCCAGAAAATGTTAAGGCATCTATTTCATGCCCTGCAGTCTGAGCTTTCACTTTCATGTGCAACTTTTTACATTTACATATGTACAGATAATGTAGTGTGCAACGTTAAGAGAAACTAGCCCTTGATCATTATTGCTGCTAATAGCAACAACAATAATACTAATGTGCAGCCTCCTTAACAAAGTGCATCACAGGGTGCTTTGCAATTCAAATATAATTAAAAACAACATCAAACAAGCATTTGATTTTGATTTCAACCATCTGAGTGATTCAGCTCTCTGAATATGCAACAAGTTAAGATCATTACAAAATGAATTCCTAGGGTCTTATTGTTCTCAACACATTAAACACCCACATTGTGAGCAGAAAAAATGCAAGATACAGCTCATGAAAGCTCCTACTTATCATTCTGTCAGATGCACCAACCCCCTGAGATGAGGAGGCAGTTCAGCTCCAGAAAGCAGTGGATCACCAACCACTTGAATATCCAGCATCTCTGCATAGCTGCCTTAATCTTTCCACTCTTTCCTTCCCTCTCACCCATCCACAGTTGTTAGTCCATGCTTCCTAAAGGAACTGTATTGTCACTGCCATTGCTCATCCAGGGAGAGGCACATCAGGAATTAATGCACATAGAAGTGGCTGTTAAGTCCCAGTATATATATATTTTTTCCAGATGGCAAGTCACCTGGGTTTGTTGGAGAGGATGAGTGTCCCTGTTCCTGCCAATGGCTCTGCTTTCAAATCCTGCAGTGCCACACTCCCCAGAGAGACTTCCTGGGAATCATGGGACCAAACGAGTGCAAGCTGTCAGTAATACTTAGCCCTTTTTTGCTGGGGGTGGTGGTGTTAATGAAAGCAGTTGGGAGAATACAGACATTATGCTTCAGGAAAATGAATGGGCCTGATTCTTTTCTCACCACCAGTTTTATACTAGTGTAACTTCATTGACTTCAGTGGACACACTCCTAATTTACGCTAGTATGAGAGTTTAAATAACATGTCTAAATAATGGCAAAATTGTCATAAACATATATAGTATTACTAAAGATGCAAAAATTCTTGTCTGGGAGGTTTTTCAGTTTCAAGGCATCTTAACAGTTCTAACCTAAAGATGATTGTTTTGAAATATCACCTTCTTATTGTACATAAGTTCTGATTCTTATGACAAAAAGCTTTTATTCCTGTTAGAAATACAGATCCATTACAGCAGAGAGAGAGACAGAGAGAGAGAAATTCTCTTGCTTGCATATTAAAATAACTATGTACTTGTTTCCATAAGCTCCATCTGTGTAGACCAATTGAAGGCAATGGGATTTCATAAGTATCCATGAAGCCTTAACTTGAAGACAAATGGTTTTGTGGAGGTGACAATAAGGACAAAAATGTGCTCTGCAGAATCTTAGCAATACTGCTGGAAAAAGAAGACTCCAGCTTGAATTGCATGGCCTAAGCGAATTTGCAAAGCTGCTAGAAAAACAACTATTTTATAAATTAAACAAATTTAAACTGGAATTTATTGAGAGACAAAACATGAAATTTTACAATCCCATTTTTCCAGAGTCACTTTTCAAAGACTGAAATTTTTCACATTGATTCTAAAGTAAGACTAGTGTTTCGCTTATTTCCTTGCAAGCACACACAGAGACATACAAACACTTCCTTGAGCTTATTATATGACACTGCAAGTCCTAAGGGACTGTCTAAAGTTTCTGCATTTAGGATTTCCTTTGTTTTATTTCTTAAAATCAACACCACGCCTTCAAAGTGAAATGAACATTTCAGAATGTAATATATTTTAGATGAAAAATTTACAGCAGACTGAATTGCTCCTTGGTACTTGATAAATTTTACATTTTTATACTATGCAACTCTTCCCAATAGCATTCTGACATCAGTATATTGGTTTTACATATTTTTGTCTCTTGGGAGGAATGTTTCTCTTTCTTTTGACGTTAGTCACTGCCTCCAGGGAAACCAGTACACCAGCAGAAGAATGTAAAGGAGGGCAAATCTAAAGTTTTTATTTTATTTTTTTTTGAGAAAATAATGCATGCAGTATACAATCACCAAAGGGACTGTATGTCTCAGGTCATTGTAAAGGCATATCACCTTTTACTGCTATTCTTAGAGGTTTTTCTTTAATCCACAGTACTGACAATGACTGAAAGTTATTTCATAGTTGTTTAATTAAATTGCCTATTAAATGTGAAATGTGTTTACTGTTTTATATCTTTCAGTTTATGAAATGTGTAATGGGTGGCTATGTGTGTCAGCCACCATGTGGACTTTGCCACTTTGGGATAGACCTGCAGTGCAGAAGCTTCAGAAATGCACTTTTCCATGAGGAGTTCAAGGAGAGAGTATCCACACAGTTGTCCCTTAGCTTCCAAGTTTTTAGAGGTGGGAAAGGCACTCAGACTGCATTGTAATTTATTGTCAAATGGTTATAGTTATAAGAAAGCATTCTGGTTAAAAAAACAAATGGATACATTGCCAAATCTCATTACAAGCATTCAAATGAGTATCATAATGTTTATAATCAAAAGGGCAAAGGTATTTGTGGTAGCACATCATTACTTCTTCCTTTGACTTTGTTCTTCAGATGTCCTATTCCTTTGGTGCCAAATTCATTTGGGTTTAGCTAGGGTAAACTGGGTGTAGGATCACTAGCAATGAAATGTTTGCCAGCAAGCAGGGGTGAGGTACAAGATGGTACCTATGAAAACCTGCAAAAGATTGGCACAGCTGAAACATAGATGGAATAGAACTAGGAAAATCCAGCATGAAAGTTGCTGAGATATATGAAAATTTAGCACATCCTACATCATTAAATGCCCTCTTAACTCAAACACATACTTTAGACTCGCCTTGTTCTTCAAAACAATATGCCTGTGGGACAGGAAGGGCTTCCCATTGCCTAGCTCAGAAGAACAGGTGAATCAATTGGCTCTCATGCATCCCTTTCCCCTAAAATTTAAACCTTCTGGAGCAGCTTGGGACCATCTGGTCTGGGGATTGCTGCTTCTCCTATCCTCCCTATAGCTGCAGTATATATCAAGCTGTTTCCAGCTGTTAGCCTGCAAGAAAGGAAAAATTGGCATCTTTGGAAACTGAGGACTCTCAAGGTCAGTGGTTCTCAACTGGTGTTCCATGGAACACTGGTGCTCTGTGGACTAGTGAAGGTCTTCCATGACCAGTCCTGACCCCCTCCTTCCTGAGAGAGAGGGTAGGAGCAATGTGGTGAGTAGATGCATGCCTGGGAGATCTGAAGTGCTCCAGGCACAGAAAAGCTTCCGGGTCTGTGTTAGCATCTATCATCACCTTGCTCCTTTGCTAAGGCTGGAGTATTTTAAATGTCCTGCCGCTGTTATTGCTAGCATTGAAATTGCTTGGACATAACTTCTATGGTAAGACTTTGACAATCCTTACTCCAAGAATAAGATTTAACCTTGTTTGAATATGCAGACCCAAAATCCTATTAAAACTTGAGTAATATTTTCAGTTTTAAGGAGTGTGCATAATCATTATGTCTCTATTTTTAGGAATAAATGCATGTTATATTCATAAAATTGTATTTATTAGATTTCCTGAATCAGGAAAGCATAATATGCAGCTGTTAAAACATTACAGACAGTATATACTGGCTTTTTTGGAGAAAGTTTTCATCAAGTGTTATGTGTAAGGTAATTAGTACCTGGAGGTCCCTGATCCACTAAAGGCTGAGAAACACTCCTCTAGGTATCCTCTGTCTCTCTTCACAGGGGCAAGTAACAGGATTCAGATGTGAACTGAGTGCTGACATAGAATGAAGAGGAGCTATACAACTTATTGTTTATATGGTAATAACCCAGGATCAAATGCCCTAGCTCCTGTTAAATGATTGGTATGTAGAACAGGGTGGAAATATAACGCCCCACTCCCACTGTTAATACTTAACACATTCCTGTGTCTGCCTTCCACTCATATCCTGAAGGGGCAGTTTTCCTTTGGAGGAACACAACCTAAGGCAGAGCCCCTAAAGCTATTTCCTGCGGCCCACAATCATAGAATCATAGGGTTGGAAGGGACCTCATAGGTCATCTAGTCCAACAACACGATTGTTACCGATATTCGCAATATCATTGTATGGAAAGGTTTCACTGGTGCAGCCCTCGGGCTACTATACAAAACCTCATGCGGCCCTCAGGGTGATTTCAGTTTGAGACCCCTGGCCTAAGAACTCTCAGCCCCGGGTACTCCTGAGAAGAGTCACAGTGTGATTGGTTTAACAAAACTTGAAAATTAAAATTAGTTTTAAGTTTTATTCCCCCTCCTCCCCACTTTCACTCCTTTGTTCAGAAGCAAAATTGAAAGGAAAAAAAAGGCAGGAAAGTAAAAGAAGATAAGTGAGTGGAGGATAAAATTAAAGAGAAAACAAATTTGAATATTTTTAAAACTGAATAATTCATTTGCAAACCTGCAGAAAAATAAATATTTTGAGATTTTTCATGAAAACTCTTTACATCTTTCCAACCAGCTCCAATGGCAAGAAATGTTAAATGATTATTAAGGGTGACATGCCATTCTTACTGGTATTTATTTGTTCCCTGTATTGTACCCAACTACTTTTGAATTTACCCTGATTGTATATTTCCATGCTGTCAGGAACTTCTACCTATTTTAAAAGGAGTTTGTGTTGCTTATTTTAAAAGTAGTTTGCATGTCAGTAATATAAACAGATATTTCAAAACTGCTTTAATGACCTCATATCCAGGCACTAGTTAAATCTATTAGTCCTGCTGAACTATAAACAAGTGAAAACCCAGATCCTGGCTACTCAGGATTTGACTTCTACCTACATCATAAGAGGTTTGGCAGGCAATCCAATAATATTTTTGTCTGGGTTGTACTAGCACTATAAACTTACTAGACACACTAGAAGTAGGAAGCCAAATGCTACGAACAGTGGAAGGAGAACCACTTTTCAAGGGATGTATCAAAACATGACTTCTATGACAAAGTGATTAACACATACCTTTACTGATCTATGCAGAAATCATTTTTTTTCTTAGTGAATAATCTACATTTACTGACACTTTCTAATTTTAATAATTACCAGTAGTCTAGTTGGGAAGGTCACTAATGCACTTATATACATATGAACATCTCAAGACCACAAAAAGTAAAATCACCTTAAAACACGTTAGGTTCAGACATATTTAAACCTCAAGGGGTATACAAATTTGTGAATGGTGTGAAGAAAGTGTTATTTACCCCTTCACAAAAGAAAAGAATCAAGGGCTCCCCAATGAAATTGATAAGAAGCAGGTTTAAAAAAAAATACATACTTCTTCACACAACATAGTCAACTTGTTGAACTTATTACCAGGGGAAGTTGTGAAAGCCAAAAATATATCTGAGTTAAAAAAAATAATTAATTTCCTGGAGGATAGATTGATCCATCAATGGCTATCAGCCAAGATAGTCAGGGGTGCAACCCCATCTTCTAAGTTATCCTAAAATCTTACTGCAAGATGATAGGACAGGATGATGAGAGGGCTTACTCAATAATTGCCCTGTTCCATTCATTCCCCTCTGAAGCATCTGGTATTGGCCACTGACAGGAGACAGGATACTATGCTAAATATATCATTGGTCTGACTCAGTATGACCATTCTTATATTCCTTCCTCTTATCTTCTAGGCTGTCCAAGGTCTCCTGATTGCCATCCATGGTTGCCATTGGGTGGGAAGATTCCTCACTTTGATTCTTGGGGACCTGCAGAATGCTTCATCGTCATTATGAGAAACTTCTGGCAGTGCCAATGAAAGCAGATTTTGGAGACTCAGATCTGTGGCAATATATTCACACTCCTCACGAGTGCATTGTGTGCCTGCAGCTCCTACCTGCTCTAGATTGTTTTATTCCAGTTCACCTGCTGGTGGGTGCCACTATGAGCCAAATTTGACCCTGACTTAGATCAGTGGGATTAAATGGGTTTAAGTGACTGTAAATTTATGCCAGATGGGTATTTTACATATGGTATTTTCTCTCTTTTTCTCTGAACCACATGTGGCTACACAATATTCATGTTTCAGTATCAGTGAACCAGCACCTGCATTGGATCTCATCACATTAGGACAATTCTACAATTTATTGAGCTGCTGCCACATAGAGTATACTGCATAGATGTAAAGGACCTTCTCTTCTAAGGTAACATAGGAATAGATTCATGAGACTCCCTTTACATAGGACAATTTCCTGAAGACTTCTGCATTTCTTTATATGAAGATGTACAGATACCATTTGTCTTTTTTCAGTGGTTGTGCTATCACCTTTTCTCACCCTGGTCTTCCAGAGGCAATGGTATAGCATAGCTATGCTCCTACACGTGCTCTTAACTAGCAGATGCAATTGTAATCCATTGGTCAGTGTGTTTTATGCATCCTTGTATATATATGATCTACAGGAGATGAAAGTCTGTTACAGACCCCATCTGTAGAACTTGGCTTTTTTAGTTCAAGATGCAGAGATTCATGCTTTTAGCTCTGGAGGTCTCCAATTCAACCAATAACATACACCAAATAGTCAGTCATCAAATCACAGAGTGTTATAAGGATACAAGAGATAAAGAACTATAGACAGTTAAAGTACTCTGCAAGTAAGGGAAACTGTTCCTGTACTAACTAAAAAAGGGAGCTACTTAGTCAAGTGAGTCAGAGAAGGAAGTTATAGTCCCTCTTCTTTTAACCCCTATATTTGCAACTGGTCTGTTTTGGCACAAGTTTTCTTTATTTATATATCTATATCTATATAAAGGAAAACTAATAAACAAAAACTCTGTTACTGCCCACTAGTAACACACTGGTACCTAGACTCTAATCTTAGTGTTCAAAGCATGAAATGTTCACATAGGTACCTCAAACAATAATATTACAGGATAAAAAACTTTCAGATAGAAAGCAGTCAAACTAATTGCTTGTTTTAAAATGTTCACTTTTAGTTTATTTTAGATTTATGTCCCTGACAGCAGTATTCCTTTGGGTAATGTTGCTCACTTATGTTTCAAACTTCCATAATTACATAGAGCTTACAGAAGTCAGTAAGTCATATTTCTATTCTGAATTGCATCATATGACAGATCATTAACAAGTTTTGATCCATGGAGGTTGAAACTGATGCCAACTTAGCCAAGAGTGTTAGAGTACTCTTTAAAAAAATCACCATTTTTTGGCTTTTTTATTTTCTGACTGCTTTGGCAAAACAGAGTTATTGCACTCTGAAGGTAGATTGTATTATTAATGCTAAGAACTCAAATGCTTAATTTCTTTACACCATTTTTCCTGAAAACAAACACATAAAATGAATGTTCATATCTTTGACAAATGTGTGTAAAAATAAGCAAGACAAAAATCCTTTTTTCTATTAACTTGCTAAAATCAATTGGCTTAAAGATCTAATTTTTCAGTACACCCACTTCCATGTGCAATTTTACAAATATGCAAGATGATCTTTATGCTCAATTACTTTTGGAAATGTTGGATTTACTTCAACATCAAGTAAACAGGAAAAAAAAAAGAAGTCTATAGAAGAACAAATGCTAACTACATAACCAATAGGACACAAACAACTAATTCAACTTCACTCCTGTTTTGTAGTGAAAACAACTATCCAGCTTTTCTTAGCCCTAACCTAGACACTGACTAAAATCTTTCTACCTTCCTCATCATGCAAGCAGTCAAAGAAAAGAGAAAAACCTATGTTTATATAGCTAAGGCTTTGTCACTCCATGGGTGCTATCCTACCTCATTATAATGAACTTCAGCTGATCCTCGCCAATGGCCAACTATTCCAATTAAGAGTGAAACTTTTCATTTATGGGATTTTCCTTGACTCTCTAACCAGCTGTTTGTCTGAAGATAATAATAATAATGACAGAAGGGGTAAACTCTAAGATTATCACTTCATAAAGTCAATAAACTTGGCACAAAAGTATAGAGCTATAAATAATAGCTTGCACCTTCATGAGGTAAGGATTCTTATGCCCTGGCTAAACTGCTCCATTCTAATTGCAATCAGCAGTACTGATACCAAAACTGTAAGGGGCGAGATTGAGTCCTGGAGAAACTCTGGTAAAGTTACTAGATTTTCATCAGCACTGAATCTGATGCAGCTGGATCAACACAAACAACAAATGTTCCCTGTCAGCTCAACATACTGTGGCATGGGCTTCTATCAACTCAACGTCAAGCATACTTTCACAACCATCTTGTCTCATCTAGAGAACAGAAACATTGAGCATAGTTTTGTGTTATATCAAGGTCCCATTGCACTGCTTTAATAGAACTGATCATTGGAGGCTTCCCTGGTGAAGGAGGAGTCAGGGCACGCTACAGGATCAGTGTTGTAGTCCTATTTGACCCTTCTTGTGTCCACCAATTCTCTGTCCATGGAGAACAAGTCATAGCATAAAGGAGTCTTCTCCACATTATGCACCATAGTCTTGAACTGGTCCCAAAACTGAGAGAATTAAAAAGTTTCTTGTAGTCATGTGTGCCACCCCCAACATTGAGCTACACAGAGTTTGTCATCTCTTCCATTTTATACAAATATGAAACTTAAGAATACAAAAGTCAGGCAAATTTTATCTGTCTCATATTTGTTTTCCAAATGAAAAATATTTGCTGAAATAGATGAAAATATGTAAGAAATATTTTCCCGGGGGTGGGGGGACAGAAAAACAAACCCACAATTCAAACACAGTATTTCCTTGTAGCAGTGTTAAATGCTATTTGATGCTCCAGAGAGCTTTCAACGTTTATTATAGAGCTACCAAAGATTCATTAAATATCTGTCTCACAGGTGTATATCTGGTACCCTGCTCTGGCCTCAGGAGCTCCCCCAGGCTATGTTCTATAGGTTTCTTTCATCTGTCATTTTGCTTTGACTTGAAGCGATTATCACTTTTATCATTGACAATATAAAACTCGCTCCTGTGTGCATTTCATTTTCATTATTCCTTGCCTGGTGAGCTTGACTGACATACTGAGATTCTTTTTAGTCTTTTAAAGTCTCAGAATTAGTCATTTTAAATGCTTGCCTTAGAGTGCTATTTTATTAGCATTGTTAAGTAAAGTCAAATTAAAATGTACACTCGAACTAAAAAAAATCTTGTTGGGCTTTTGTGGCCAACTGGTTATAGTAAAAGACCAAGACCTGGATTGTCACCTTTTTACACCAGTTTTGCACTAGTTTAACTCTACTGATTCATATGTGGTTACTTCAAATTTACACCATTATTGACAATAAGAGAACCTGGGTCTTAAAGTGGATTAATGTCTGAGTAGTAATCTACTGTAGACTGAGATACTCATCTGATAATCCTGGGCAAGTTGCTTGAATTCTTTTTCCCTTAGTGTCATAGAAATGTGCATTTCACAGAGAAAGGAATGAAAGTTTTTAGGTTAAGGTTGTCATTGAGGACTCATGAGAACTGAGTCCAATTTTTGCCTCTAATTTGGACCTATTTTATTACCAGTTCTGTTCTTCAATTATTCACCATTTTAGGATAATAATGCTTTATTATCCATCCCTTTGTTTATTTAAATTATGAACTTTGTGGAACAGGGAGAATCACACACTGTATTTCTGCAGTGGCTCCTGTAATCTTGTTTGAGGTATCTAGGCACTAACGTAATTTACACATAATAATTACAGGCACCTGCCACAGTGGTTTCTCCATGCACCCTAAATCAGCAGCACTGGCTATAGCACTGAGTATACTGTTGTTTAGTTAGCCGCAGCTGTGCTTTCACCACCAGCTCAATGGATATGCATCATCTACTTTAGTAACAATCAGCAGAACTGCTAAGTGTTAGATTCATGATAACTAATGCAGTCATCTTAAAAATTAGAGGTACAATCTAAACTGAATTGCCCTGGTAAAACTAAACTGCAAAGAGAAATTCAATTAACCACTAGTGGTCATATTGATGTATTAGTTAAGCAGTAAATTTTGGTACACTGCTGATGTTTATTTCCAAAATTAAATAATCAGTTTTTTATTCCTATGTGTTATGACTCATTATATTAATACCAGAACACTTTTAGCTTTGTTGTAATGCTGTCTTACAAAGACTCTAAAGAAAGAAACCTAAAAATTTACATAGGATGAGATCCTGTGCTGCCCTTCTAAGGCAACATCTACGCTTGCACACATCCCAGTATACTTGTCTATGTACTACTAACATATGTACAGAAGACCCCTCCGGAGTGCACACGAATGCTGAGCTGGACCTAAATACATGCTATGTACATGTCAAGCATATTGCATGCACAGTACCCCTATTGGTATCCTACAGTTGCTCTATCATTTCTGGGACAGTATTCCCAAATCCTGTGTGTCACAAGGGGGAAACCAATTACTGCATATTGCTGATATTGTACACTGCCTTCTCACATTTGGTGATGGCAGCTCTTGGTTATCTCTTCCTTCTGCCAAAAAGTTCTCATGGTAACGTGGAAGTTCATGATATGGTTATTCTCCTGCTCAAATGTTCATGAGGTGCAGTGCCAGATACTGGATAGAACCAGTCTGTAAAAACTGGAGGTTGCAAAAATGTCTGACCTGTCAGAATGAAAACCCACTATCATCCCAAGGAACAGCTGTATTGAGTGACTGAATTACAAGAGTGTGTCCATGAGCTGACTGCCTCTTCTGGTCCTGAAGAACCAGCACAGGGTGGTGGACCACATCATCCTGTATACTTCCAAACTCTGATAGGTACTGATCAATGCAAACTGGCAACATGTGATAGCTACAGGTCATTTGCAAACCATTTCGGGTTCACAGGTCAACTGCTTGGTAATGATTGCACATTTGCCAAGCTATCAACACTGTAATGTACCCAAGAGTGGTTGCCAAAATGTAATTCACTGAAAATATTGCAGAATTTCAGAAGAAGGTGTTTTTGAACTGCGCAAAAAGCATTGACAGCACACATATACCTGCACTTCGTCTCCCCGAATGGGCCATGGAACATATTAAGCAAAAAGGTTACTATTCACTGGTTATCCATGGCTTAAAGAACTACAGAAGTTGGTTCATGAATCATGGACATATGGAAAAGGGTGCTCAGGAGGTCAGGGGTGGGGAGAGAGAAGAGGTTTTATTCCCTCATGCAACATGACTGTATATGGTGTTTCTGTGCCAACATTTAATTTATGAGAATCCTGCATATCTGCTTTTCCCATTATTCATGTAGTCATAACCTGATATCAGTAACCTAAGAAAAAGATAACTCAATTACAGACTGACTAGTCACAAAATGGATGTGGAGTGCACCTCTGAGCAGCTGAAAGTCTATTGCTAAAGTCTGGCTGCCAATCTGTC
Source organism: Podocnemis expansa (assembly GCA_007922195.1). NCBI lineage: Eukaryota > Metazoa > Chordata > Testudines > Podocnemididae > Podocnemis > Podocnemis expansa. The sequence continues at coordinate 43,221,894 of ML681966.1, read as the reverse complement.
CAATGCAGTTTGGATTATTGTGGTGAGCTGAATCTGTGCTACACAACATATGTGAAATTAAAAGAGAATGTACCTACCCTCTGTAGAAGCAGAACAGATCTGTTTTTAAAGCCTATATATGCATTTATATCCTACTCCTGTTCACATAGCTCCTGGTTCCCAGTGTACCATGGAAATTTGTGATGCTGTCTCCTCAAATATCATGGAACAATAGGGAGACAGAAAAAAACCTAGAACTGTGCCAGTGGACACTAGTTTGATGATATGGTGCTTTGAAAAATCTTAAAGGAGTTGTCATACATACTTCTTTTCCAAGGCACCTGAGTTAGTTTCAACCCTTTGCTGCCAATGTTCACATACTAACTGAAAGCAGACAGTTAGCAGGTGGCACGGAGGGAAGGGGGAGCCCTCAGGATTAACACATTTGGTCTTGGTTTGGTGCTGAGAGGAGTTTTAAAATACTTTAATGGGACAACTGGAACAATATTTTATTATATATTAATTGCTTTGTTTTAGGATGTTTCATGTGGAATAACTATGCATTGTAAAATATTTGGGGGAGGGGGGGTTCTCTGAGATTTTGATAGGGATTTCAGACATTCTTGCTTCACAGTGTTTTTTGACACCAACGCTCACAGAATTCATCTGGTGCTATGCATGATTAGTCCCATGATTTGCAGTAGTGACTTTCAATATCAATACAAGATACCTGCAGCATTAATTTAGTTTTATTTCCCTAGTCTGTATTAGCACTTAAAATTTTAACAACAGCCTAATTAACTTGTGTTCTGTTTTTCATTCTGGTGCTTTGGACAGCACCAGTTATTTTACAGCATCCTTTATTTTCATAAACAGTAAAAAAAATCAAGAAATTCATAGATGGAAGGGATGGAGGCAACAGGGACATTGTCAGAGGGATGAAATTGTTTGCATTTCTATCTCCCCAGATTTTAAACAAATCAGTCATGTGCTATGAATTCTGCTACATTTTCCAAAACCTCTGGGAAATAGCTCAGTGATCATATTTCAAAAACAAGGTGCACAGACAAGTGAAGTGAACAGTGAAATGAACAGTAATTTTTATTTACATCCATATCTCAAGCACTGAAGTAAAAGTTTGTAACATGAACTTAATGAAAAACAAAACAAAACAAAAACAAAACAAAAAACCCCTACTACCCCTCAAAGGGCAAATTACTTCAGAGGTGGACAAACGTTACTGGCTGTAGGAACATCTCATCTTCTCCTTCCCCCTCACCTCAACTAGGCTTGAACGGCTGTACAATGCTGTACACAGGAACAAATTAGAAGATCTCCTGCATGTGCCTTGGGGACTGAAAACAGGCTACATTTCAGGAACTGAATTAAACTCATCATTTCCCTCCTGAATGCTTTTGGGGTTTCCCCTGCAAGATATTCAGGTGTCTGTGCCTGAATGCCCAGGCATCCAGCAAGTTCTTCCCTATTAAGGTGGTAGTGGGATTCATTGCCTCCACAGCAACCTGGGCAGCAGTTGAAGAAGGAAGAAGAGAAGGGAGTGGTGCAGAAGCAACATCCATGATGAACAGGGGAAGGAGTGGGAGGCTGAAAGGAGTGCGTATGCGCATTATCCCATTCCCTTTGTGCATGTTCCCACTGCCTCTGCTATCTCTCCATGTCCAAAAATGCCTCATCCTGCCTAAGATCCCATTCCTCAAGAAAGTTAAGTTGCTCTTGACTACTTCTATCTATGTCATGAAACAGGTCTTCCAGCATCTTTGTGTACTTTACTCTTCTATCTGTCTGGTGGCACTTCTGCTCTACCACACTGTCAACATTGAAATATCCTGCCAAGTTAAAGATAAGGGTATCATCATAGTTAATTTTTCTATGAAATTACCTGAATCCGCATACATAACACAGATGTGCTGCTGAAGGTCATAACAGTGATACTTTTTCTGGAATCTAAGGAATGCAACTGTTACTGCCTCCTTGCTTCATACTACTTTTACATCTTATGAGACAATGCTGTGGACAGAAGAATTTCCACTGACCTAGCTACTACCTCTCAGGAAGATGGATTACCTACACTGAAAGGAGAAGCTTTTCTGTTGGCACAGGCTGTGCAGCTGTAGTGTTTTAAACGTAGACGAGCCCTTAGAGTCCTAACTTCTATTGGCTTCAATGGAAATTAGAGGCCTAAATGCCACTGGAGATTTGAGCCCAAGTGCCTAATAGCTGAGGCAAATGTACAGCTTAATTAGTAGGCTGCAGAAAGGGCTGCAGGCCCTTAGACTCAAATCTTCCAATATATTTAGGTGTTTAACTGCCAATAGTTTTAACAATCTGTGATTCATTTTCAATGTGCTCAAGGAGCAAAATGGGATATAACACATTCAGCCAGATTAAAAGAGGGAATTAAGGTCTTTACAATGTTTATGAACTGATAATTCAAGATGCCATTCAATGTATTTATGGTTATATATTTTATAGAACTCTTATTAATGTATGCATGTAAGACAGGAGAGTTACTTATTAAAGACATTAGGTTAGTGGTCTTAAAACTGTTGTACATGTATATATTCTTAAGGGAAGGGGTCTAGGAGAAGTTTAAAGTGATGTATAGATTTGGTCTGGTGCCCTGGAAAAACACCCTAATTATACCAGAGGTGATAGATTTAGGGCATAATTACTGTTGATTAAAGCCATCTAGTGCTAGAAAAAATGAGAATTATTTTGAGTATGATGTAAGTAATGAAATGACATGACATTCTAAGGGCTTAGTGGCAGTCAGAATTTCATTTAACCCCTTCCATATTTTAATATACCTTTATTTAATTTCTTTAGGATTTTTTTCCCAGTTAGGATTCCGCACCTCCCCCCTGAATTCAGCAAATAACTCACTGGCAACATTAGTTTCTTCCATGCTATTTTTTCAGTTTTTCTGCCAAATAATTGAAATCCATTGGTGGTGGAGAGTATAGTACAGGGTATAGTATAGAGTAAAAATGATCTTTATTCTCATGTATTTCAACAGATTGAAGCAACACAGAAGCTGCACTCTTAAGTATCTGTTGTTATACTGTAGTGAATCTGTTAGTTATTTTAGGAGCAATGGTTTCCAGATAGATGTAATGTCAGCTTCTGCTTGAGAAAAGGGATGGATTATTGAAATAATTCTTAGAAGGGGAAGATGACTGTGATCAGTAGATAATGAATCAAACTACAAGGAAGATGTGTTTAAATGATTAAATTAAAATCCCTCTGAAACTGTGAATAATCCTGATTTGAATGAGAAGTATGATTAGTCAATTCACGATGGAAGACTAAAAATCAGCCTGAGTCTCAATCCAAACATCAAGCAGAAACCAGTGTGCTTCTAGAAGTTTATTTATACACACACCTTTGTAATAAGTTTAAGAAGTAAATTCAGGGAACACAGAAGGATAGGATTAATGCTCTGCTGTTCACAAAGGATGCCAACAGGCTGCTCCTCAAACCTAGAGCTCTGCACTAGGTTGTCCTCCTCAATTTACTGCACTACAGAAGCCATGAGAAAGACACACATCATTGCTTCCCTTTCCCAAATGTTTTACAAACCCACCAATGGCTAATTAACATGATTATAGACTTTTTTGTCATACATACAAATGTTACTGTTCAAGTTCTCCAGACCTTTTTTTACTGGTCTTCTTTTCTCCAAGTTGTTATACTCCCATTCGAAAGACATTTTGCCTTGTGAGATAACATAGGTGGGATAATATCACAATATTATCACTGTATTGGACTAATTTATGACGGGAAAAAGAAAAGATTTTAAACTTACACAGAGCTCTTCTTCAGGTCTGGGTAAGCTTACTCAGAGTGTCTCAGTTAAACAGAAGAACTAGCAGATAACACATACTTCAAGAGACCTTTGAATGTAGACTCTCTAGTGTTGTTTTGGAATAGACTTGTATTGCTCTGCTCTTCAAAATGTTTCAGTGATTTTGAGTTATTTCCCCTTCTGTTTTCCAGGATCCTTTGTGATTTTTGCAGAACTTTCCCTTCAGTAATTAACTTCCTTGTTTTTTCTCTGTTGTGTATATATAACCTGAGGCTAGAAGGCAGGATTTATACACATTCCTGGTTCTGTGTTGTCTATGTTGTATTGTGAGGTAGTAGAGGCACATAAAGCTACATGTTATCTAGTTGATTCATTCAATGTAGGAACAAAGTTTAGCCTCAGATACAGTGTAAATCCTTTCTACTATTAATAAATGATCTGTGATAAGAAAAATAAGCCAACACAATAAATGGATTCTTTGATTAAAGAATTGATGTATATTGAACTTAAAAGTACAAGACATGACTTTAAAAACAAACAAGCAAAACTTCAAAAGCAAGTTTATAACTTTGTTTCAAATTTAGAGTCCATTGTGGGAAACCAAAACAGAAATAGATTGTACCTAACAAAGTAGAAAGAGTCCCTGTTCCCAACTCTGGTGACTGTCGTAGGAAGTGGAGCTCACCAATAAATGACCAAATCATTGCATAGTGTGGAGTTTGTCTAACAGAGGGATCTGCAACCTGCAGTTCTGGAGCTGCACGTGGCCCTTTGTCTGGCTCCTTGCATCTTTGGGTTCCTTGCTCCAGACTCCCCACCACCAGTGGGGAACACTGTAGGGGCTCACTCTTGGTTCCAGTCTCCCCCCACCAAGAGACCCAGTGGCAGGTACCCTGGTAATGCTGTTGTGATTCCTTTAAAGATTCCGGGGGAGGGGGGGTTGGTTGTTTTTTGCCCCTTCTCCACTTCTACTTGCCTTTCTGAAAGACTGCAAACTCTTTATAGCATTCTTGCTCAAAATACAGTGTACAGATAATTTTTTGGCTGACTTGTAATACCCAACAAAACAAAAAAGGAGACTTGTGGCACTTCTAAAGACTAACAAATTTAGTTTTCATGGGAGAAGTCCCACTTCATCAGATGCTTGTTTGGTTTTCTGAGCTAGACTAACACAGCTATCCCTTTGGAATCTGTATACTCAGTCACTGTCCTTTCTAAACAAGGAGTCGTGTGGCACTTTAAGACTAACAATTTATTTTTCGCATGAGCTTTCGTGGGAGAAAATCCCACTTCCTCCAATGCTTTGAAGATGGGTAAGTTCACCCATCTTCGAAGCATCAGAGGAAGTGGGATTTTCTCCCATGAAAGCTCGTGTGAAAAATAAATCTGTTAGTCTTAAAGTATCACACGACTCCTTGTTTATTTTGCTGGGCTAGACTAACACAGCTATCCCTTTGGAAACTGTCCTTTCTTTAATTGTGTAAGGAACAGGTATTACCTCCCAGGAGTTCTAATCATCTAGCATCTTTGCCTTCATTTGTGGATCCAGAGAATTAACAGTAAAATATTCAAACTTTTCTGAGACTAAAATTGTTCACATCCATCAGTGAATTTGCTTTGAGATGGGAAGTGATGAGGAGCCCCCTTGTTGAGTTGGGAAGATGAGCTTGATATGGGTATTTTTGGTCAGACAATTTAGACTCTTAGGCTATGTCCACACACAAGCCATAAAATCAATTTAAATAAAATTGATTTAAGTTAAATCGATATAACAATCATTAAATTGATTTAAGTTAAATTCATTTAACATGTCCTCACCAAAACCTGAAATTGAACTAGCATGTCTGGGGACAGGAATTGTTAGTTTGATTCAAGAGAGGGGCACCATGGGGGGTGTGGCAAAATGGCCACCTCACAGGGCCATTTCCCTGCCAATCCCATAAAAGCAGGAACTGTCCATTCTGGCCGGCAGGAGACTCTGAGACACAAAGGTATGTATGCTCCCCAGCTTCCCTATCATCACTGAGCGGTAGCGAGACCCTCTGCTAGTCTGCAAGGTGCCCTCCTGCAATGGGACACTCTGTTCTCAGACCCTGATGGTCCCCAGGCTAAGCCCCAGACAATCATTTTCCTGGGGCTCAGACCGGCCTTAGTTCCCTTCCCCCCCTTCTGTGCCTCATCACATCTGGACACAGGCGACCAGCAGAGACTGGTCGGAGCGGGTAGTGCTGGGAAGCTGGACCAATGAGCAGTGACGCAGGAACCTCTGGATGAGCAGGGGCACCCAACCCTATGAAGAAGGGGCACTGTTATGAAAGCAGCCATCCCTGTGGACAAGAGAGTGACCATCACTCTTTGGAAGGTGGCCACTCCAGAGTTGTTCAGGTCCATGGTGCACCTCTCTGGTGTTGGGAGGTCCACTGTTGGCAAAGTGCTGCTACAGGTTGCCAGCACCATCAACATGGTCCTGCTGCCATGCCTTGCCACCCAAGGAGAGCTGCAGAACACCATTGCTGGCCTCACCACTCTGAGGTTTCCCAATTGTACTGTGACACTGGACACCACCCACATCCCCCTGTGAGCCCCAGAGCACTGTGTGATTAACTATTGGAACCAGAAGGGATACCACTTGGTCATCCTTCAGGCCCTTGTGGACCACCGGGCCATCTTTCAAAACTGCTATGTACAATGGCCAGGGTCCTCCATAACTCCTCCCTGTACCAGGGCATGGAGGCAGGCACCGTCTCCCCCACCCCCATAACATCACCGTCAGGGAAGTTGAGGTGCCCATCCTCATCATCACCCATGCAGCCTACCCTCTCCACCCGTGGCTCATGTGCTCATACACAGGAGTCCTTGATGCCAGATGCCAGCTCTTCAATCGCTGCATGAGTTGCTGCCACCAGGTGGTGGAGTGGGCATTTGGCCGACTGAAAGCCTGCTGGAGGTGTCTCCTTACGCTCCTCCACCTCACAGAGGAGACCACCACAGGAGGTCATCACTGCCTTTCTGGCCCTGTATAACCTCTGCAAGCTTTGGGGGGAGAGAGTAACTGCCATCTCAGAGGTGGAGGCATAGCTTATCAGTAACTAGAACCAGCAACCTGAACCTGTGGCCCCCAGGGACAGAGCACTGCAGAGCAAGACTGCTGTCCGGGAGGCACTGAGGAACCTTTTCTTTGCCGAGGAACTGTGAGGGCCAGGCCCACCCCACCACACCCCACCGCTCCCCCTTTCTGCCACAGCCAGCCCCTCCACCTTCCCACACCCTGAACTCCACCAATAAAAACAATAACTGCAACTGAATAAAAAGTAAATATTTTAAATTTAAAATAAGGAGGAGTGCAGGGGCAAAAAAGGGCTTGGGAGGCAGTATGGGGATGTGGGTGGGGGGAGAACTGTGGGGTGGGTGGTGAACTGGGAGATGGGGATGTGGGTGGGGGTTGGGGACTTTGGAGGGTCAGAGGATCTCTATGGGGGGGGGGCTCCCTCCTCTGCAGGGGTGCCTCACGGCCCGCAAGCTAGTGCAAGCTGGTGGCCACATGCTGCAGGGCTGCAGTGAGGCCCATCAACACCTGGCTCTGGTGTGCCAGTGCGGCGATGACCCGGTCAGCCTCATCTCCTGCGCACTTGAGCTGGTGGATGGCCACGTCCTCAGGGGTGCCCAGTTGGTGTCTCCAGGAACGCATCTCTTCATTAGCCTCCTGGCCCAGCTGCAGGAGGTTCTCAAGGAGGGCCTGCTGGTTCATTGTGGGTCCTCCTCCTGCAGCTGCTGTGGGCTGGTGGGCTCTCTGCAGACCAGTGGTGGGTGGCTGTGTGAACTGCATGGGGCAAAGAAAGAACAGAATCAGTGTTACTAGCATTCACTGCCTTGATGCTCTGGCATGCAGCCCCACAGTGCCTAGCAGCACTGCTCTGGCTGCCCCCCATCTCCCAATTCATGCCCTATTGGCCACGTCCCTGAAGGTACATGCACCCATGCCTTGCTGCTGGGGATGTGTATGGTGGTGAGCAGCATGCTGGTGATGGCCTGCACTGGGCGCATCTCCCAAAGACATGGACCATTTTTGTGGGCTGCATGTTGCCTGCCCATGGTGCTGTCACCTCTGGTTCCCCCCGACCCACACTTGTCGGTGGCCCCCCCGCCTACTTGGGGCTGTGTGTCACCCACCACATGGGTCCTCGGCCCCTGTGACTTGTGGGAGTGCCCGTAGGCCAACCATGTCCCTGCAACCCTGTCTGTCCCAAGCCTCTGTCTGCCTGCCCTCCTGTGCCACTGGTGGCCCAAGCCCTGATTACATGGAGGAAGAAGGGAAAACTCATCAACAGGTACCCCGGACATCTGTACAGATGTTCCCTCACTAGCATCTTCATCTCTGTGAGTGGCCCCTCTGCATCCTCCTCTTCCTCCTCCTTCTTGAAGGGGGAGGATGAGGTTTCTTCCTCCCAGGCAGGAAGGAGCTCTGGGCTGAAAGGTGTTGCTGGAGCTGGTGGGCTGCCTCTGGGGTGGCTGGCTTCACCAGCATCCAGGGATGCCTCGGGGTCTGTGGACTTCCCTTCCCGGGGGCTAGCTCCCCTGAGTCTCAGGTTGCGGCTGGGGGCCCAGTGGCCTTCTTGGACAGGAAAGCATGCAGCTCCTCATAGTAGGGGCAGCTGATGTTGCTCACTGCCCCCCAGAGCTGCCTTGCCTCCCCTGCCCCGTCATAGTCCTGCCTGAAGACCTTAATTTTTGCCCGCACCTGTTCTGTGGTGGACTTGTGTTCTTGGGCAGACAGTGCCAGGGCAATGTCCAAGTACCCATCCCAGTTCCTATGCCTAGCTTGGAACCAAGAGAGGATGTCCTCCTGCACTCAAATCCAGAGGAGGCAGAGAGTATTCTTTTCGGTCCACACAGGGGCCCTGCATCGCCCCTGTGATGCTGCAGCTCCATGTGCGGCCATGCTGTCAGCTGCCTTGGAGCACACAGCCTGGCCGGGGCAAGTCATTTCCTATTTCCTGTTGCCAGCCACCCTGGGAGGAGTAAGGGAACTTGCACTGGAGACAATTTAACAGTTATTTCGAAATAACGCGCCTGAATGGTGTTATTTCAAAACAACCATTTCGATTCAAGTGATGTTACGATTTAAAAGTAGGTTTTAATGAATTGATCTGTTTCTTGAATCAAAATGATGGAACTCGTCATTTCAATTTAAGAAAATGTCATGCAGACCTAAACACTTTTAGATCAAAATAACCACCATTATTTCGACCTAAAAGTTGCATGTGGACATACCTTTTTTCTTCTATTACTGATCTTTCTGTCTGAGACTACAGCTGTTTGGAAGCCAAGCTAATAGTCACAGAATGATAGTTGGATATCAACTTCCTGCAGGATAGATATTTGTATAAAGCGTATCATCATCTGTTTCTTTTTGGACGTTGATTTGTTATGATTTCTAAGGTCAGGCTGAGGAGACTACAAAAACAAATGAGATAAAGAACCAATAGCTGCATAAGGATGAAGTCCAAAAGGACTCAACTCTCCAAGTGAACCTAAAGATAGGTAATGATGGGTAAGTCCTTTTGCTATCTTCACCTAGGGGTATATGAAAACCTAAATAAGAAAAAATAATGAGGAATCACAGCATAAAATCAAGTTCCTCCTCCACTGTGAGACTGATGTTTACAGTCCTAAGCAACAAGACCTAACCTCTTCTGTGTAGCTCTACTGTTGTAAGAGAGAAACAAAACCAGCTGGACTAATATTTATGGAAAGTTGTACAAATAAAGGTATTAATATGGGCATATTGAATCATGAAACAAGTTTAATTTGAATGCATGTAAATATATTTTTCTATTCGTCACACAACTCTACTTATAATACTCTTCTGTATGATTTGACATGAATCTGGAAACAGATGAGACACCTTATTTTTCTTTTCTTCACCTTGTATAAGGTATAAGATGAAATAACTGAGAAGTACCTTAGAAACACCTTACGTGTGTGAGAAATATCCCCAATGCACATGTAGCACTTTTGCAGTGCTGAGACTGTAGATGATTTTTATACAATATTATTTTTTATCAGATACTTGAACTGGAAACTTATGGTCAAGTTAACCCTCACAAAAGAGCACTAATGATATCTTGTTATCATATGCATTGATATTGCTCTTACTGCATATTCCACTTCATATGGTTCATACCTAATAGTGCCAGAAGGCCAAAGTTTTCAAAGGGTGTCAGTTCCTACTTGTTTCTAGGGTTTTGTTTTTGTTTTATGTTATTAACAATTCATGAAGCACTTATTGAAACTAATAAACTGATTGCAAGCTAGAAAAGGGAATTGATTAATAAGAAATGTAAAGTGGAATAGAGATGAGCTTATTTCCATTGTAAATAATGAAAAATAAATCCAATAAATGTTGGCTCTCTGGGGAGCAAATGAAATGGGATCAACACCAAATCAGTCTATGATATTCAACAAAGACTGAGTTAAAAAAGAAATTTAAATAAGACATCACATATATGGATTCTGATTTCTAAGATGTCAGGTAAGCACTTTTTCAAAATAAAAGATGACAATTAAAAAGTCTTGTGCCCAATTTTGATTTTAGTTTGTACTGATGTGCACTGATTCCATCAGAGTTACTCCCAGTCTATATTTGTGTAAGACTTGAGCCTGTTTCCTTTAAAATAAAAGGCCAGTCCAGTAAACTTGCAAGTGCATATCTCATCAAAGAAAGAATCCACTACCAGGAACTGCTTACAGTGAAGGATTCCCTATAGGATACACATTCAGAATGGGGACTGTTTTATAGCAAACTATAAAAGAGAGAACATGATGTCATAGCTGGGCTTCACTTCCTTCAGCTGAACACATGAAGAGTCCTCTGGAAGACAAAAGGGCTTTAGAAGCGGGTAGTGGAGTCCCAGGCAGGAAAAGTTGTCCAGCCTGTATTTAAGAAACTGTTTGTACCTGCTAACAAGGTTGAGACATTGCCAGGTCAAGAGCTTGTTAGTGTAGAATTTAGACTGGGTTCTTATATTTAGTTTATTTGGTAGTTCCTTGTAATCTCTTTACACTTGCCATTTATAATCACTGACACCATTTTTCTGTAGTTATTAAACTTGCCTAATGTTTCCTGTTAACTAGTATGTCTATGAGTGAAGTGTTTAGATAAACTGATCAGTAACAAAAGCTGGTGCAATCATTCCAACATTCATCCCAATCTTACACTAAATATTTCTGGAGTCATTAGGAAGTTTAAGTAACTTTATTCCAATATCAGGTTGGGCCAATTCGAAGCATTTATGACATTCAGTGGACTATCACTTTTCCCTAGCAACTAGGATCTCTTGTATCAGAATTTAAACTTACAACAAAATAATAATTTAAATATACTACTTGACTTACAGCTTGAGACTGCTTGCTTAACTTTTTTTTTCCCCATGACATTTTTTTAAACTCCTCCTTCTTCCCAGTAACTGATTTGGTTGGTCAGCTACGTAACATTTTTTGATTGCTAAGTTTCTTTAACCCTCTGGCTGTAAGCCAGAAATAGAAAGTCTGAGTCAGATGGATTGCTTCATGGACTCACTGGCAACCTCTCCAAATGGAGACCAGCCATCTAGAAACCTGTGACTTAATCACTCAACAACTAACTCAGATTTATGAGATAACTATTAGTTTGGGAAACTCGAAGAATCTAGTGTATCTGCTTACGACTGTAGCTAATAAGGCAGTGACTTTAAGCAGAAGCATTCTTCTAGGGTTGCTGGAGGTTAAATAAAGTGAAAGGCTCTGAAGTAAAATCATTTGATTCCGCCTTGTCTATGCTAACCTAATATCAGACAAAAGGTGCTGTATCTCCTTTGGTTTATGTCCTGACACTGACTTGTAGAGGCTAAAGGTTAACAGATTGAGGAATCCTCAGTAACACTATGGTGTATAAGAAGTTTAAAGAAAAATGTATTGAAAAGATTTAAGATTAAACCTCTGAGTTATGCTTACTGAAGTATAGAAATCTCAAAATATTTAACAATATCACTCATTAAATATATGCATAAAACGTGTACTTTTATGAGAAAATAGATAATGGGGACATGGGCTGATGGTAATTTGAATAAGTTTTTTTTATTTGATAGCCCAGGAGCAATTGTTGTAAGTAGTTACAAATGAGGTAAAAGAAACCATCTACGACAAAAAAAAAACAAAAAAACCACACCACTTTCACAGTTTTGGAAGCTGCAGAAATTACTAATTAATATGTGGCATTAAGAGCTTATGGGAAGGGTGCAATTTAGGAACAGGAGACCCATGTGACCAACTGGGGTACTCAAACTAAAGGGCACTGAGCTCATCTTGCTGTTTTTTGTGACAAAAGGAAAAAAAGAATGTTGAAAATATTTTTTTCAGATATTCCATATATGAATTCATTTTTCACTTATTTCCAAGAATATTCTGTAGAATCTCATGGAACCTTCCAAACTTTCTTGGAACTACATTTTCCTCAAATCTCCTAGAATGTTGTCAGCTATGCTCTTATGGGTATATATGGGGTGAAGTGTTGCCGGTCAGTCAGATAGATATAAGTATATACTTGAAGTGAAGTGAGAACCCAGCTGCAACCTGTGAACATTGTTTATGTAATTCTGAAAGTGTACTTTGCTTACCTATGGCATAGATAAATAGACTGACAGATCCTAGCATAAAAAAATATAAAATCATGGATTAAAGTTGTGAAATTGGCTACAAATACAATAAAAATAAGGTATTTAAATATTTACCTAATGAGGAGGGAAAATAGTGCATGCATTGGGTACCAATTAGTTTAGAGTTGTTGCCATTTAGTCTATGGAGGGGACAAAAATCCCAGGGGAAGGGGATTTAAAGGAGAGGTTTATTGTGGTCATCAGAAACTGCTACTGGCTTATATTTTAATAGGCAATACATTTTAATCAGGTCTAATCAGGTTAATTTTGCTACTTGTAGCCACAAAAATATGGTTCAAATTCACTTGCTTTGTCTGTAGATAGCAGAGAGACTGAGAGAAGGAGGTAAATGCCCAGAGTCTCTTGTCAGTTCAGAACAGGAGTTTGTCCTCAGAGGAGGCATTTAAAAATTCCACTGCTTTGCCAGAATCTGGCTCTGAACTTAAGTGAGACTCAGAGCTGGTTTATTGAACTGCAACAGGCCTACCCTTACATGGATCAATACAAGGCCTGTAGTTCAAAATAATACCATGTCTAGTGAAGGGAAGAGTAGATTTCTTCTGGAAGGAGGTTTATTGTATAGAAAGGCTCCTATGGGGAGAAAAAGACATCTTGGTGATTGTTCCTGATAAATACAGGACAGAGTTGCTGCAGTTAGCTCATGATTGTCCATTTGCTAGACCCTTGGAAATAAAAAGAACCTATGACAGGCTTAAACCCAATTTTTATTAGCCTTTCATGTTTGAGACAGAAAAAAAAAACCGCTGTGAGAGTTGTGACTTAACATCAGAAGTGTAAGAAATTAAAGCCACCATGCAAGACACCTTTCAGACTGTTGCCCATCATCCAAGGTTTTGTTACAGTTAGCACAAAGCCATATTAGATCTAATAAAAGTTAGCATTAGTACATAAGCTTGCTAAGGAGATCTATCTATCTAATCTATCTAGACTGTAAAAGCTTTATTTAGTCAGACTTTCCTCACCTAACTGTATAAAGACTCTCATCTCTGTGCATTTGAGAGTTGTCAACTCCCCTCCCCCCCAAATGGACAGCAGAAACAGCTAATGTAGATAGGAGGCCAAGAGTAAACCAAATGTGCTCTGGAAGTATGGTGCAAAAAGGGGGAATCAAATCCAATCCTCAGCAGGACTTTGGGGCTGCAGGATGGTGATAACCTTAACTCTGAATCTCACCTTAACAGGAACCCACAGGCCTGCAGATTCGTGAGAATATGTGATAAAGATGTTTGTATTATTCTTATCTTTTTTTTCTAGTTCTGTGATTGTACTCATATTGATCATAGTATTAATAACACTGATAAACTCTCTATGAATGTCTCACCTATCATCTTCTCAGTTAATCTGTAAGCAGCTACCAAAGAATAAACCCTATTATTTATGAAAATTGCATTTTGCACCCCAAATTAGTCATAGGGCTACAATAGTCAAAGAAGAGAGATTTTTTTTTCAGGCTCCTGAATTTAGAATATATTTTACAGTTGACATTTTGAAATCAGAACAAGTAATTTAATGGACATTACCAAATACTCTGTATTACTGAATAAAGATAAAGGTTCAAAGCCATCCTTCTAACTGTCACTTTGAAAAGAGAAAAATGGGGATTACTCACCTGCATGTGACAGCTGAAATTAGCCTTTTCTTTTTTTTTTATTAAAGGGATCACATTGATTCTCTATAAGATTTAGTCTTTGTGATAAATTCTGAGCTTGGTTACATCAGTATGAATTGGAGTAGATCTGTATTCTGCAAAAAATAAAAAAAATATTTATGATTTGCAACGGTGCAATTAAGATAAAATTTTTACCCATTGCTAATAGACAAATTTAACATGTGGGTAATAATTTACATAAAATATTCCTTGCAGTGGATGCACGATTTCCTGTTGTCATAGAGGAAGTTTTTATGAGCAGAAACAGCTAGCAAACTGTAAACTAGACCTCAGATTTTCAAACCAATCTGTACATAGCTTTATATTGCTACATGTACATGCAATAAGACTTGTATACATACACACACCTAAGGAACAAGCAAAAGTCAGAAAGCAATTAGATCACACCTGTTTCATAATTTGTATTAAGATACTTATCAATCACTTATCTGAATACTCCTTAGAAAATCACTTTATAAACAGGCACAAAATCTTTTTGATTCTTTCCCAACAAACACTTTTTCAAACAGGTTTTTTCAAGAAGACTTTTAACACAAATATGTAATACTTTTTTTCCTCTTTACTGGAGACTTTAAATTCATATAATTTAAACTAAGAAAGACTCTTGTTACTAACTAAACAATGAATAATTTTACTGAAGTGCCTGGTTAAATATTTTGGTCTTGACACTTATTGATTATGATTACAGTCAGGTTGCAAAGCATAATGAAATGGCTCACTTGGATGGTGTCACACATCATCAGAATAGCATATCAAATCTGTGAAACAAAAATACATGGTTAGCTAAATTTTTCTGTTGGGCAGAATAATTTTTAAAGTTAAAAATGAACTATTTAAAAAATCAATTAATTTTTAAGTTATATCTATGCACATACATACCAGAATTACACGTGCAATATTAAGCTTATTGCAAATCAATACATTAGGGCTGATTTTAATTTCAAACCAGTGTAAACCAAGAGCATATCATCCATTTGAATACACAAAAAAATGCTATCTGACTCAAAACCATTAGTAAAAGCCCATCCTCTGTCTCAAAAAGGAGATACCCATCCAGTTAGTATTAATCTGAAGTGAGGATAGATCAAAATGAAGCTCTTTATGTCTATTTATCTTGCTCTTTTACACCCTCACATCTTTCTTTCCAGTTTGTTTTCCATAGTCTTCCTAAAAATGAGTAAGAAACAACAAAGTGCCATGTGTGAAGCATAAAGGTAGCTAATGGTGCAGATTCTGCTCTCAATTACATCACTGTAAATCAGGAGTACCTGTACTGACATCAGCGGACTTTCTCCATATTATCAGTGCAGTTATCAAAAATTGCTTCAAATACTAGAATAGTCCAAAGATCATTCTGCAATAGCCCAATCAATTACAACTATATTACAATAAAAAGGCAATTATCTATGATACGCAAACACTTCAGACAACTGGAAGCTTAGAAACTACAGGTAGCTGAGCTACAAGTTCTAAGTAATTTGATGACCTTGAGAAAATGAGCGAATACAAGAAATTCTGCTATTTTTTCATTCTTCAAACAGTGACTTTGAGGGACATGGTTGCTACAGACTTCTCATTACTCCACTCCTCTGTACAGTCAACTGGCCTTGAGGCAAGAATTCTGAGGGGTTGATTATTATTAATTTTACCATATGTACACAACTTTTCTTCTTCAAAAATACCATTTCTTTGTTGAATACCAATTTGCCCTTTTTAATTTAAGGAAGGATTCCACAAGATGTGTTTGATAAAATCTGGATAGTCAAGGAACGTCATTTTTTTTTCCTCTCTTAAGGAAATAGAAGGTTAAGGAAAGTTTGGATAACGTTGATGGTATGTGCACTCATATTATTCAGAAAACGGATTACTATTTTGCTACAGCTATGATTACCTGAGTTTGTTTGTATCTCATTATAGGAATGTACTTTTTTTTTTTTCCTCAAAAATTCTGGAGGATTATCTGTGTAAGGCTGGCTTAGGAGCTGTGCCTAACAGCTTCTGAAGGGGAGGAACTAATCTGCATTGGTCCTGTATTAGCATGAATACAAAGAGCACAATTAGGTATTTGCATATGGGGTACAGGGCATAGTGGATAATGGTATTTGGGGTTAATTTGATCACAAATCTGTCAATATCTGTAATTCTACTGAAGAGAAATATGAAACTGTCTGTTGTGATATGCTGTTCTCTTCTTGTTCCAGATCTGTCTGGGTTATTAAAGAGTAAAAACAACCCTTAGTTAAAAAAAAGGCTTGTAAGAAAGGCCACTGGCTATTTCAGCCTGAAAAAAGAGTGAGAGGGATGGGGTTTTGCATTAGCTCCTTTTGCAGCAAGATGCTGGTGGCATTCCCTTCTAACCCCAGCCTCCCCTGTCAAATGATAGATCTGGTTGGGCTTCTTTGAGGCCCCCTTTGTTATGTTAAGGACAGTAGGTGTTTAAAGGTAATATCACTAGAGAACAGCAAACTCCCCCTCTCTCAGCTGAAATTACTGAAGAGGAGCAGCAGATGTAGTGACCAGCAGATGGAGTTAGCAGATGGTGAGAGCGGAGAGCTGAATGGCATGAGTGACCAGTGGGTGGAGCCAGCGGACAGCGGGCAGAGCCAAGAGACGGTGCTAAAGGATTGATTGAGTGACCAGTGGTTGGTGCCAGCAGACAGTTGGCATGAAAGACATTCCCTATGTACCCTAGTGTGGGTTGGGAGCATAGCTGGCACTGATTCTCCAGATCAGTGCCGATTTTGCTAATGGGTTTATATTTGCTGTTATGCTATGTGGGATCATGTTGAGAGGTTCTGCATTAAGTCTTGTATGTTCTGTTATGTGGTGTGGGTTGTTGGGAACTTTGTTCTGTATTGATTTTCTAGATCAGTGCTGACCTCGGTTATTTGGCCTTTTTATTACATTTTGCTGATATTAAATTTCTGTTTACTACACTCAGTCTCGTGCTTGTGAGTGGGGAAGCCTTACCCCTTTGGGGTGCCCAGGAAACAGTGCAGGATTTCCAGAAATCTGAATTGGGGCTCGAGTCGGTTGGTGGTGTTGCTTCATTGGGAAACCTCTAGATATAGAACCTGGCCCTTGTCCTGCCAGCCCATCCTGGCGGAAAACTGATTTGTGTGAATAAATTCAATCCTTTGAACAGACAAATGATATTGCACAAAAATGGTGTGTACAGATGATTATCATTCATTTATGTATGTAGGTACAAATGAGAGTCATTTTGAAGCTGCTTTAAAAATCTGACTATAAACATGTATACTTTAGGCCTTATGGTTCCATTAATTATCATATAATGTAGTTTGTCCCATCCCTCTCTGTTTGTTTGCAGTCCTTTATTAATCATAATGGCTTAATTGCCAAAAAGATGTCAGCATATCACAGAGGCCCAAAGAGAAGAATAACAACAATTATTAAGAGTTTTGAGGGAACAGAATTCTGTCAAAGGATCAAAATAATTAAATATGGATTGGTCACAGGGAGATGTCAGGGACACATGATAACCATCTGTATGTAGAATCCTATATTTAAAAGCTACAGCTACACTTGGGCTATGCCTACACTAGGGGCTTAAGCTTCTTTAAGCAACTCCCTGAGCACATTTGGAGTTCCTTAAGTGCTCAAGTCAACTTAATAACCCCTAAACTTAAAGTCGACTTTAGGGGTTAATTCAACATTATTAAGTCAATGTTAAATGTGTCCCTTTGCTTAAGTTGACTTAATAAGGTCTATTTAAAATTGATTTTATTAAGTCAACTAAGTGAGGTCCTATTTGTTTAAGTTGATTTTTTAAAGTTGACTTAAGTGAGCCCTGTCGTGTAGACATAGCCTTGGAGCTTGGAGTGTTATTCCCAAGTTAAATAATCATACTCACCCTTCATCAAGCTAGCATAATAACAAAAGTGTAACTGCAGTAACACAAGTAGCAAAGAGAGATGTCATAGTCTAGTGGTCTTTAATCTGGATCTATCAGGTTGAGTCAGACTTGCTTTCAAGGTGGTTATTCTGTACTGCCATTTACCACTGCCTCTGCTACTATTTTTAGAGCACTGGTTGAATGAAAGGTAATGAAAGCATGTGTGCTCAAGCTGGTACTCCCTCCAATACTTCAAAGTGCAAATAGCGTCTAAGTTGTCCAGGGTAATAAATGACGAACTCAGGCTATAAAATCAAATTATTTATAGACGTTACCAAAAGTTGAAAATGAAAATATTGATGTGTAAATGTGTGACCTTAGTTATATCCTGGAGATGGTCCCTTGCTTCAGTTTACATTTTGAGCCTCCAGTAACTCCATCTGAACTTATTGCCTCGTCCATAACCATAGTTTCTTAACTAAACATAGTGAAAAAGACCATAATCTCAAATTCCAATACATAGTCCATGTCACCTGCCCAGCCATGTATTTTTTAAAAGCCAGCTTTGTTTTCACCACACATATTTTTTTGTCAGTCCTACATTATCCCTCTGCCAGGGCAGTCACCCCAGCCCCTCCTTCTGGGGTGCAATCACATTCTCTCAGACTTTCTGCTAGGAGCATCCTTGCTAGGGTTCATTGCTCACTTCACTTCGTCCTCTCATGTTTCCTCTGACAAGCAGACAGCACAAGGTAACCAGATTTGTCTTACTGCTACTCCTCTTACCATCAGCCCTCTCTGGCCCTGGCTCTCTAGTTTGGGAACCTGAGTCAGCAAACCATTCTTGCTGTTTTCTTGTCTTCAACTCTTTCTCAGGAACCTTCTTATGCTGCTAGCAGCTATTATCTCCTGTCCTTTTGGACTAAACCAATCTGCTCTGCCTCCCTGGGTCATCTTCTAAAGTCGTCTTCTTCTGCTTCATCATAAAGTAAACCTATCAACTGAGGCAATAAACACTACCTACTATATTCATTGTACATTAATGACATTAGACTATCTTACTCAGCTTTGTCTCCTTAAAAACAAACAAACAAACAAACAAACAAACAAACAAACAAACAAACAGAACTTTTTAAATGTTACCTCTTTTTCCAATACTTTTTATTAAACCCTTCATAATATGTTTTGTCACCTTAAAAGGTCCAAATTCTTGATGAAGAGCCTTTCTTTCCTAGGAATACTATCTGCATTCCTGTATCTGGTGATCATCTGTTTCTTAACCTTACATGTGTTACATAACCCATATTCATGTCTATTCAATAACTACATGCTACTATTCAATCTGTAATGACAAGTTAATAGTCTAAATTTGAGTAATTCATTGATCCTTTTGTAACCTTGGACTAGACTTCTACATTGGGGCATACTTCATAGAATCTTCTTCCTCTTTTCTCCTCAGTCCACCATTCTTACCTTTCCTTATTAAATTCTTGAAATTTAAATTTTAAAATTCCTACTTACCAAAAGGAATCTTTGTATCAATTTCTCCATCTGTTAAAGTATTTTTCATTTCTTTTACGGTCAATTCACTGCAAGTATCTTACCATGTGCTGAAATCCATGCTAGTGTTTTTACCTGAACATAGAAATTCTGTTATCAAACCAATGTCATGTATTAGATCATTTGCTTTCTGAGCTACCTCTTAATTACCAGAATATCTGATAATGAATCTGAGATGTTAACAGATGTGGTAGGCTGTATGCCACTTATTCAGTCTCATGCTAAAATTATTCTGACCAATTCAGGTACATAACAGCTACACAATTAGATATATTTCATCTTTAGATCTGTCAGTAATGGTGATTCCATTTACAGTATCAACTCATAAGCTTTATATGTCATATAAGATGACTTTCCCTTTATTTTATTATACATTCTAAATACACATCCAGAGAGTTATTTTCTATGTATAATTTGTTGCCCCATAAACTGTATATTGTAATCTCTTCTAGTCCTTGCTTTTCATAGTTCTCTTATACCCATATTTCAGTACTTAGCACATGAAGGAGTTTGTTGTGTTTTACTCTATTACATCAACTTATCAAATTATATTATATTGGCTATATTATATCAACTTATACCAACATTCTTTGTACATTTGTCCAGTATGCTTATCTACACTACTTCACTGGACTTTAGCCAAAAATGTCAGCTCTAACATTATCATTCTTAAATTGATAGACATTTCCCCAGGCATTACGCACAATAATGTGGAAAGAATGCATCACACATAATTCATATTATTTGTGCTTAAATTGCTTCCAACTTTTTATGCTCCAATGCAAACAAAGAACTAAAGACTGGACGTACAAAATCTGATACTAATCTTATTAATACTTTCATATAGCATCATCAGCACTTACTTTCTTACATGATCCCCAGTTAAACCCTGGTAATACTGTTATCTTAACAGGGCAGTTTTTTAACTAGGTCTCTCTGAGATGCTGCCCAATCGTTTAATTGGACCATCTAGGAGAACCTGGACTGGTACAAGACACCCAAGTCTGGTCTCATAGATGAAATCATCAAAATTACTTATTTTATTGGTTGATTTTAATGGATAAAAGTTGTAATTTCTTTCTGGACACTGTGAATTGGAGTGGTGCAGGGTCACTAAGGTACCCATCTGGACAAAAAGGTGGGTGAAATGGAAGGAGCAAACTTTCAACTTCATGACTGAGACAAACTGCCAGGATCCTGGTATCCACAATACCACCATAGAGACCTCATCATTCTGATCTGGAAACATATTCTGAACAGACTGGATTTAAAGAGAAGAAACCAAATAAAATCAACACTTGAAGCACGTAAAATTCTTAGACAAAACTTGGGGGTGGGCAAAAATGCAGATTTGGTGATACCAAAACATTTTGCAAATTTGTGTCAGTTTTGCCAATGTTTTAATTTCAAGCAAAAAATTAATTTACAAAAAAAGCCAAGATGTTTCATCAGTCATTTTCAAAATGAAATGTTTTAATTTGGGGTTTGAAATGATTTTTTTTGTTTATAATTTTCCATTAATGTTATTTTAGAATGGCTGAAATCAAGATGAAATGAGTCATTGTTGTCAAAACAAAATGCTTAGTTCAACCCAAAATGATTTTTGTATCTTTCATTTCCCCACAAATTATGAAAAATTTTTGGTCTGTTTAAGTATATTTTGTGTGTGTATAATAGTTTCCTTTGCAATTGCCTGTGAACCCCCAAATTTATTATTCACAGAGCTCTAAATACAACTTTAACTAGGTTAAGAATTCTGATTAACATCTGAATGGCTATGTTTACACAATTTTAAAAGGGATAGCCGTATTAGTCTAGTCTAGTGAAAAAACAACAAGGAGTTGTGTGGCACTTTAAGACTAACAGATTTATTTTTTGCATGAGCTTACGTGGGAGACGATCCCACTTCCTCAGATGCTTTGAAGATGGGTGAACTTACAGAAAGGAATGAAACTAAATGCAAGGGGGTGTAAAACTTAGGATCAGGTTATTTCAAAATAAGGATTTCAAAATGAGTTATTTCGAAATAAAGTCCTTATTTTGAAATAAGTGAATTCATATTATCAAAATGTTAATTCAAATTAAGGGAAAGCCTGCAATCCAAATGGCTGTTATTTCGAAATGGTTACTTTGAAATAAAGCCGTTTGGACCTGTTGTTTCGAAACAGTTGTTTCAAAACAACGGTGTTGTTTCGAAACAACAGGTCTAATTGGCGTTATTTCGAAATACCCATTTCGAAATAACAGCCATTTAAAAAACATCGGGGTTTAACTTTTTTGAAACAACGATTCTTATTTCAAAAGGACAGGATCCGTCCTTTCAAAATAAGAAAACGTAGTGTAGACTAAATTTCTTTTATTTCAAAATAACGAGTGTTATTTGGAAAGAAAAGTGCCGTGTAGACATACCAATTATAATATGATCCTTAGATGCCTATAATTAGGCCTTCTCTGGTGTGTTATTTTCTTCCCCCATGTTGTTCCTCCACTTTTCTATCTTTCTCTTCCTATCTTCTGTTTGATAAAAGTCTGACTTAACCAACCAAGACAAATCCACCTTTTTTTACACTGCTAGAAATTTGCAACCAGAAAGGAAAGTTGAAAGCAATGCCTTAAATTTGGGTTCTCAACTTTTATAGTTTGTGACACATTTGGTGGCATGTTGCAACCCCACAGAACACACCAGCCCACGCCTCCTATGTCGAATCCAGCCATTTCCCCCAGTCTGCTGCAGGACACTAACAACTGTGTGATGACACAATAATGTGCCCTGACACAGTAGTTGAGAACTTCTGCTGCACTTGTAATTTCCCATCAGCTAGGCTGAAAGCACAACAAAATATCATACAGAAGTTGTAGTTTTTATTTTGCATTTCTCTTCCTTTCTTAGTGTGTGAATTATTTGTTTTGTTTACATTAAAACAAAACATAGAAATGTCAATAACAGCAACTGACAACCATCTAAAAACTGACTTTCTCTTTTATTCCAAAAACAATAGTTAATGCAATCTGTCAAAGCAGTAATTTCCCTCCTATGAAATACTAGACAGATAAAGGAGAAGAGAATATGGGAATTGTTAAACTCAAAACCTTACTTAATTTCTTATGCTTTAAATTCTTTGCCTATTTTCCTTCTTATTGTATAGGTAGTTAATAAATGATTAACACAATTTTTAAGGGTTGTTGTTAGAATAGGATTAAGACAGACATAACTTGACAAAAAGCCCTTGGTTACTGTTACATTAAGACTAGCCTAAGGACAGAGGGCCAAGAGCACCCTGATATCTAGCAGTTCATTTCACCTGGTCCGGTCAGCCTAGTGTACCTCAATTCACTATTGTTATAACCTCTATCTAAAAAGTGTCAGGTGACATGTCACTGGACAGCTCATATCACACTGACTATTAATATGTGTAAAGCAGGTGCAAGCAACTGATGTAAAGTTAACACCAAAAAAAATGAAATGATCATTATTAAAATGTTTGCCAATCAAACAAGTGTTACTCCACTGCAAACAAATTATTCTAAAAGACATGAGAATGAACTTACATATCAGGTAAACAAATTTATCAAGCCAATCAGTGAGGGGAAGGGCTGGACGAGGAGAAGAACAGAAAGAACAGAGGCTACATGGCTACATTCCAGCAAGGGAGAGAAATTTTGAACTATGAAGACATATGTGTCTAACACAACTAATAAGTAATTGAATTATATTCCCTCTATCCTCAGTTTTTAGCAGTCCCATTTCTTTTTTCCATGTTTTCTTTTTATTCATATGGATATAAAGCTTTTTACTGTGGGTTTTAATTCCCTTTGCAAGGTCCAAATCTCCTTGGCTTTTGGCGGTTCTCACTTTTTTCTGCAGGTTCTGATCTCCAAGAGGTAACTTTCCTCAGTCATCCATCTCATCTTCCATTCCTTGCAGGCTTTCTGTTTTTCTTACTCAATTGTCTGAGATGCTAGCTCATCCAAGTTAGTTTGCAAACCTTCCCTACAAACATTTCCTCTGACCTGAGATGCAGGCTTCAGCTAGCTTCTGCAACTGACTTCAAGTAATTCCATGCCTCCTCCTCAGAACCTTTAGTTCTTTAGTCCCACTTCCCTAATTCTCTTCATTTTCTTAACATCTGTCCTTTTGAAATCAAGCACCTTAGCGCAGATCTATCTTTGTTTCCACTTCCATTTAGTTTAAACTGAATTAGCTCATGATGAATGAAACTAAAGTTGACCCCTACAATCCATTTTTCTATATTTTCCTCACTACTCACCAATACTAAATCAGAAATGATATCCCCTCTTATTAGTTAAGCAATTATTTGTCAAAAACTCTGTTAGCTATCACATCTAGGAATATTTGAGCATCATTAGTAGCACTTATCCTCCAAACTACATCTGGGAAGTTAAAATCTCTCATGATCACACAGTTTCCAGTGGTATTAATTTCATTAAAAACATGAAAGCAGTATCTAACCAAATCGAAATCGGATCCTGGAGTCTATACTAAACATCAAGTACTATCCCCGGGGAATCAAGATGCTTTCTTCCTCAGTGTCATTTGGACCCAGACTCTGTCTTATTTATTTCATTGCTTCAAGGTTCCTTAGAGTCTACATGATCATTAATATATGTTGCTACTCCATCACATTTATCTTTATTTTCTAGCTCCTCCATTTTGTTACCCATGATTCCCACATTGGTGAGGAAATAATTGTTTCTACTTAGCATCACCTGACTAGATGGTGTCATTTTATTGCTAGTATTGCCTATCTGTTAGTACAAATATTAATGAAATTTCCTTTCCCTATTTAGTCTTCTGATTCTCTCACAGACTTCTGCCCCCTACTAGCCTCTGCAAATTGGACAATAAGAAACCATCAAACCACATATACAAAAACTAACTCTCTGAACCTAAGGAACAGGGGCTTGCCTCCTCCCATCTTCTCTAACAGAACTCCCACTCAGACTCCCCTTTTTACAGTTGTTTGCTGTCTCTTGTGCTGCTGTTCTTGTCTCTCTCAATTAGTCACAGTGGCTCCCTCATCATACAATAGTTTGCCCCACCCCCTTAGGAAGAGTTGTCAATGTCTATGGCCCCTTTTGGAAAATTAATAATGCTGCTACCACTGGCAAAGAATATAAAACACAATATACAAAAAAGAATAAAATATATCTATGCATCCCCACGAAAGAAATAACAATATAACAAAGAAGGACTTTACTGGGGATAGGAAAATAGAATCTGAGAAAAGAAATGGGTAGAGGTAACTAACTAGTACTAAACCATTAACAAATCAGCAAATTATCCCACTATTTACAACTCTTCCCAGAACCATAATCCCTTCCTGGAACCTCCACAGGCAGATGGTACACATTGGATGAATTCACAGATGAGGTCTGCAGTAATGTGAATGTTGGCCTCTTTAAATGTCTTTACCCCCTCCTACCTCCCTAAAGTGGGATCTTATGTTTGTCTAATAAAATCAGAGAATCATGGGGTTAAAAAGGACCATCTAATTCTAATCTAACCCCTGATAAAATGAAAGATTTGCTGTGTCTAAATCATCCAAGACACATGGTTATTCAGTCTCCTTTTGAAAACCTCCAGTGAAGGAGCTGTGTGACTTTCCTGGGCAGTTTGTTCTGTTGCCCTATTAGTCTTATAGTGGAATAACAGAAAAATGGAACAATGTATCTACCATTCAGCATGCTGTCTCTAACCAGAGACGGGTCAGTTCTGATTCTTGCTGTATTAGAAGTCCACATCTTGGGCTGTTTCAGCTGCCTCTAAGTTGGCCACCTGTTTTTTAGTGCTGCCTTGGCTCCTTTCTGTTGACCACTTACAACAATTTTATGGGATCATGCTGATCACCCAGTTGCTTTTGGGGACTGCCTAAACCCACAGTGGTTGTAGGAGGTGGCATAGTTGTATATAACCAGGGCAGATTCCTCTGCTGCCTGTCTACTGGATGGTTTCTCCAAACAGGGGAAGGGCTTACAAGTGCCTACAAGGAAGAAGGAAATTGAATCATTAAATGCATCAAGGTATTTTCCTTTCCCTGTTGGCTCTGAAAGAGCCCTTTTACATCTTGTGATGCAGACAGTGGAGGAGAGGGATGCTTCTGAACAGACCAAAAGTCTGAATTTCTCCAGGGAAGCCTTTCAGCCATTTTATGTCTACCTAAATCAAGCACAAAGTCTAAACAGTTTGAGGTTCTTTACATCTCTAGTCTGCCTGCTAGAAGTATTCACACACTGTTGGCTTCTCCCACTACCCTATTCCTGCATCCATACCCAGAACAAGCTTCTTCCTTCTCTAAATAACCTTTAGCAAGGGTTATGAATTAAAAAGAAGATACATCCTAAGATTTTTTTAATTAAATATAAATGTCTGAAAAGAAGCTTGGGAAATGTTTCATAGGTAGGAATAGATTTTTTTGAAGTTGCTTGAAGAATCAGAATAAAATATTCTTTAAGTACATCACAGAACATTGTCCTATATATGCAATATATTTCTACATCTTACTTTCAAATCTTCTAGAGGTTATAGCTCATTAACAGCATCTCACAAGAAAGCCTTTAAAAAATGTTAAAATTCTCACTGAGCAGTAGCACTGAATTATAGCCTAAATACTCCATTTAGGTAGCTAATTTTATTGTTCTATTAGGAAGATGAAGTTTCTTTTTCTCTCTTTTGAAGGAATTTTAATATTCTGAGTTAACTATATAAACTATTCTATTCTTCCCTAATGTTGGAATATTAAATATTAAGCAACTGTACAAAATTTAAATGATATTGCCAGTATGCCTGTTGCCTTCAATATGTGCAAATACTTATAATAAAGACAAAAACTACCAAAAGCAAATTTGTAGGGCTCAGTTCTCCTGTCTAATGGGTACATTGCCCTCCCATTGGAATTCCTGTGCCTGGACTGGAAAACAGAATTCAGCCATTACTAAGAATGTGGCAACTGCTGAAGTCCAAAAGTAACAGTGCTTTCAATTAAGGAAACATCCAGAAGAAGGACTAACTATCACTAACAGCCAGGTTTCTTAATTTGATACAGGCCTTTTATTGTGTTCAGGTGGCATAACTGAGCTGCAATCTTTCTGCAAATTCTGATCAGAGAATTCCTCTGGTGTAAAGGTCTCTGCACAGAATACCTGAATCAAGCCTAACTCTACATCTTCTGAGATATTTACAAGTCTTCCTGTTGGAAGTAACCACCCCTGTTGGCTTTGCTATTACCTCACTCCTGTGTCTATGAGTAGAACAAGCTTCTTTCTTCTTCAAATAATGACAGCTCGGTATCAAGGATGAGAAGTGGGGATGGTAGAGTTGTGCAGATCCTCTATTGATTTTGGCTCCATTAACAATCATATATCAGTTGCACAATTTAAAGATGCTCCAAAGCAGCTCTGAGCAGCATGAGGCCTGTGGGTGGCCCTCAGAATCAGAGAGTCATAACTATATCCTCCTAATCACCATCGCACGATTTGGAGTGACTCATGACTATGAGCACCCATCTCAGGCTTATCAAAAAGTAGGACAGAAATCCTGGAACTGGTTGTGTGTTCTAAAATTAAATTTCACCAACAGAGTAAGAAGTGTGAAGAGCTAAAACACTATTAAAAGTTTTCCCATGGGCATTCCAACCTATCTTTTCATCTAGGCAACCTAGACTTAGTGACAGATGGTTGCTCATCCACCAAAGACAATGCTTGTAGCCATTCTTATAATAAACTTACAATAAAAATAAAGAAAAGAAATGAGAATATTATTAAAGGTTAAACCAGGAAAACATATACACACAAATGAGTTCAAGAAGTGACAGAGTTGTTGTAATCTACCAGATCTGATTGTCTTCTAGGGCAAACTCTGTTTGACTCTGGAGATTTCTGCTTCTGTTTAACAGTTCCATCCCAGTAAGAGTCCAAATGTCAAATGGTGAAAAATTGTTTTGTCAGGCATTTTTATTTGCTTCCTCCATAATTCAAGCTTATAGAACATGTTCCTTTGCTTATAGCTTCTTCATGGGTGCAAGGAGGCAATTGACAAAGTCTTTGTATGTTGATATGCCACAATAGCCCATTTAGTTTTGATAGGTCTTCTTGATGGTTAGGAGATGATCCCTGCTGAGTGGTTTTCCAGTTTGAGAACAAACATTTACTACTGTTACAAGGAAAAAACTTAAATATTACCTTAAAGTATACAATAAAGATATTATATACATCAATTCACAATAATTTCATGAAGTCTTAACATGAAAAACATTGTTATAAATCCCATATCCATCTTAACCATACCAGCACACAGGTGAATTTTAGTGGTTTCCATTAACGAATTGATCAGTCCACAACAGAATCCTAAAACCTTGGCAAGACCTGGCATTCCATTGCATACTGCTCACATAGCAGAATGCTAGAACAGGAAAAAAATCTAGCCACATTACTTTATAAACCAATGTTTAAAACAAGCTTATATTTTAAGTTTGATTCTCATACTTTCGTTCTCTGTCCTCCTGTAAAGAAACAAGTTCCAAAGGGATAGCTGTGTCAGTGTAGTTCAGCAAAACAGGCAAGGAATCCTGTGGCACATAAAGACTAAAAAAAAATATTTATTGCAGGAGCTTTCATGGGAGAAAATCCCACTTTGTCAGATGCTTTGAAGATGGGTTATTAGTTTGTTGGCATTTGTTAGTCTTTAAGTACCACAAGCAGGACCATCCTTTAGGGGTAGTTGAGAGGGGCGATTGCCCTAGGCCTCATGGTTCTGTGGGCCCTGCGCTATCCTACTGGGGGGCAGGAGAGCACTGAGCCAGCCTCTGCTCCCAGCTGGCTCTTCCCCCTCGCCAGGGTGGGGAAGAGCCAGCTCAGGGGTGGAGCAGGCCAGCCCAGAGGATGGGCTTCTCTCTGTGGCCCCTCCCTGGGCCAGCTGTTCCGCCCTTGGGTCAGAGAAGGTGGCCCAGAGGCTGTATAGCAGAGTGGAGCCCAGCCCCCGGACTGGCCCGCTCTGCCCCAAGGGTCAGGGGAGAGGCATCAGTGCAGGGCCAACCCGCACCCCTGCTAGCGCAGGACGGGCGGGGCCCCACATGTACCGATTGGCCCTGGGCCTTGGACCCCACTGAGACAGCCCTGACCACAGGACTCTAAAGAAACAGTATAGTTAAACAACAAGGGCTAACTTTGCAAAAACTAGAAGATCATAGGTGTGTGTCACAACTGTATGCTAATTTCCCATAGACAATTATCATGATATATATATTAAAAAAAACAGTCATTTTATTATGCAAATTAAAAGTCAGGTGTGTTGCTGGACATTTATTTTGAACAGAAATACACAATTCATTTTAGTGGTTTAATGATAAAGTATGAAGCTATTTCTCACTCCAGGTCTATGCAATCATGATAATTGTACAATCCTGAGCATATGATGTTTCAAAAAGGAGACCCTTGCAGTCTAATTAAAATGTACTGGAAATCTTTCAGTGCTCTTCTATTAAAATCACACTTGATGATTTAAACATCAGTCTGCTTGGCAGCTTTTTTAGTATGTTTGTAGCTTTCACACCTAAAAAGACATCTTTTCACTTCAGAGTACATTCTAAAGCAAGATTTAAAAGAAAAACCTAGAATTTGTTGCCACAGAAGAAGTTTAAGAATTATTTTATTTTTATTTATATTATCACAACACATCCTCAGTTTGAGGCTCAAAATATACTGATTTACAGTAAATAAATACAGACAGTTACAGAAATTGGAAAAAAAATCAGTGCACACTATTTTCTCATCTTGCCTTTTGAATACTAAGAATAGATAGGCCTGGGTAGTGAATAAACCTATGTAGAATTGCTTTACATTCCCATTAGTAATACTATGCCAACTGGCATGCATATAACACTAACTATATCTATGGATCAAATCAGCTAAATCTGGACTACAGGACCATAAGAATGAAAGTAAAAGTTTTAGAGATTTTACGTAGAGGCTAAAAGTATAATACACATTTTCTGTTGGTAGAACTAGAAGTCACCAAATGAAATTAATAGGCAGAAGATTTAAAAGAGAGTATTATGTCACACAATGTAAAATCTATACGGAACTCTTTGCCAGACAATGTTGAGAAGGCCAAGACTATAAAAGGGTTAAAAAAAAAACTTAGTTACGTTCATGTAGGATGGGTCCATCAGTGTCAATTAGCTAGGATGGACAGGAATGCAAAACCATGCTCTGTACCACCCCTTGCTTTTGTCTGCCAGAAGATGGGAATAGGCGACAGGGGATTGATCACTTAATGATTATGGGCTCTGTTCATTCACTCTGAAGCACTCGGCATTGGCCATTGTCAGAAATATTATATTGGGCTAGACAGACTATTGGTGTGACCTAGTACATTGGTTGTCAAACTTTTTTTTTCCCTCAGGACCCAGTTGAAAAAAAAATCATTTATGACCGTGACCCAACAATTAAAGTATAATTTGATGGGCCCCAGAACCCTTCTAATCTCTAGGACCCCTTCCCATTTGTCCAGGTCCTCTTCATGCATGTGTAGACCCCAGCCCAGATACACATTTTTGAGCCCTACCAGCTCTTTCCTCACACATGAAGCACAGCCTCAAATCTACAACATCATCCCAACCTTGTCCACTAGTGCCCACATCAGACCCCTCTTTCCACATGTTCTCCTCAGCCCCCATCCCCATTCCCTAAGCTCCCTTTCCCTAGATCCCCACTCCAGCCCTCCTAACCCCCATCTGTCTTCACTCCACCCCCTTCAGCCCTCTAAACCTCTCGCCTTCCCCCTCCATCCCTAGCCCCCACTTCAGCCCCTAACCTACTCCATCACTCACCAGCCCCCACCCAGTCCCCACTCCGGCTCTTCATGCGCTCCCACCACTGCCCAGCCACCACCAGCCCCTACCCAGTCTCTTTGTCCCCATGCCCCCCTCTACTCCTCCCCAGCCCCCCTAACTCTCTGTTGGTCCCCCTAGGCACCAGAGACCCTCACTGAAAAACACTGCTCAAAAGTAGCTCTGGTTTGTGTAGTCAGCAAAGGCGGGACATTAACCTGGCCCCAGCAGCTGAGGGTAGCAGCCAGGTGCTTAATGAGGTATGGTGGGGGGAAGGAGCAAGCCCCATTTCCCCAGAAGACACTTTCTAGAGCCTGGAATACAGAGGGTCCAAATTTATCCAGGTTGCGAAATGGCTCTACAGAAAGAGCTCCAGGAACTCAGAAATGGTCACATCCATGTTTCTCAGGGTGCCAGGGGATGTGAGCACAAAGGCAGGCAGCATGGGACAGGCTCAGTTACTCAAGAGACAAAAGTGAGGACCCCACATTCTGCAGCTCCGAGTGGAGTGTAGACAGCGGCAATGAGAAAAGCATGGCCCAGAAACTACCCAGTGCTCTAAGCCAGGCAAGGCAGAGCCCCGAGAACAGAGCAAGTGCTGCAGAGATGCTCTTCCGTCCACAAACACCTGTAGCAGCAGCAACTAGGAAAACCCCCAGCACAACTAGATGGGTGGGAGGCAGCACCGAGGGCTCTGACAGGCATCACCAGCTGCGAATGGGAGACTGGGAAAAGGTGGGGGCTGACCAATGGAAGGTGCCGCTAGCCAAAGCTGTGATTTTTAAGTTGGCTGAGTGGAACACACAACCCCTCCCAGAGGCAGTGCCGTGACCCAGTACAAATTGGTCTGCGATCCAGTGGTGGGTCGCGACCTGTGGTTTGAAGAACACTGACCTAGTATGTCCATTCTGATGTTCTTAATGTATGAGAAATATATTCAAATAGAAAAAAAAATGTTTAGAGTGAATCGATCATTCTTTTAAAATGCCAGCAATATGCAAATTAAGATGCACATTTCACTGTGATTTTAGATTTCAGCATGCATGGAAAAATTCCAACACTAGAAGAATTTGAGATTGAAAAATATTTAAAACTAACAATGTAGAAATTGCATTCCTTAGTTTAGTTATTTGTGGCTCTGACTAAAATGGCTAGATATGAAGATCAATGTTAAATATCTTATGTGTGGGAAATCTTTTCTCTACAATGTATATTCAGAAAATTATTTCCATTGTGAATATTCAGTAATCTGTTTAATAAGTTAATACTTCTGAAAAGACAAAGTGCTATAGGAAGTGAGGCTTTGCATTTCTTTACTTTCTTACTTTGACTCCTTTAAGAAGAAGGTGGGTGCAAGGAAAGCAGTTAAAACCTCTGACCTTTAGAAGTTCAGCTTTCTCTCTACTTTTGTGTAACATCTTTCATTATTATTTTGTATAAAGATACAGCAACTGGAAATAATGACACATTCTTATTTTTGCTACCACTAATAATGCTCACCCTTGTCTAATTTTGTACACTACATTAAATGAAAACATAACAGGCAATTACTACACAGTCTACTTTCTATTACAGTGAATCTTTGTTACACAAAGGCAAAAAAGCAGGAAACAAAGAACAGAGAATGAAAAATAAGAACAAAATGATTATACCGCACCATGTTAGCGCTAGTGCTCAGAATCCAGGCTTCACAATGTTCTCATTATAAAAGGAGCCTTAAATATAACTGTATAGTGAAAAAAAAGTACTTAAGGAAATATAAAATTTTGGTTTCAAACCAGCAATGTACTCACAGGCTTTCAACAAGTAAGTAATACCATAGCAAAGAGTTTTAATTTGCAAGAACTGCACAGTATTTTTATAACTGCACTGGGAGCACTGGGAGAAAGGCAGAAAACAAACAAACAAAAAGTCTAGCTTTAGAATTTGTTTTTGCTCTGTACTGATTAACTGCCAGGTTATTGTGGGGTGAGTGTCTCTCCCCTCTAGCCCAACCCCTGCCCCATGCATTTGACCACACAGTCCATCCTAAACCTGAGAAAATCTACAAGGAAAGTTTTGTCAAAACCAATAAATATTTGTGCAAAGCATTAGTTTAGATTCACTGACATTTTCTGAGGTAAAAATGTTTAATTAAAAATCAAACAAACAGCTGTTACTGTGGGACACACGCAAGCTTAAGGTGAACTACCTTTCTCAAATACATGTACAGTATGTCTTTTTCAGTTGTCTAGAATAAATTCAGTTGATTCATTTTTAATTTTTAGTACTTATAATCAAACTGCCCATAAAGTATAGCTAGTGGTGAAACAAATGCAGAATCTCACTGTTTCAGGAAGATTGTTGAAAATGGTTAAGAACAAAAGGAATCATTTCTTTGCACCAAAAATCTAATGTACAACTTTTTTTCCCAGCAGTACAAAAGTTGGATTTTTACAGTGCTATCTTAACTATTGCCAAGACAAAGCCACACAACTCTAGTAAGTCAAAATGGTTGTCAGCACCGTCATGTCATCTAGAACTTACAATTTTGCTTGGAGAAAGGTCACATATGTACATGCAGATCAGCTGTGAGATGAGGGCTTGTCACTGAAACAAATTTAGGCAGCAGCACTGTCTTTCTTATATCATATGGGCATTAGCTTAAATACTTCTGACCACAGTAGCAATTACTGAACTACGAGCAGCACTGCCTCTTTTGTAAGTAGGCGCAAAACCACCACAGTCTTTGAAGCTCAAAAATCAGTACCTGAAAACCAGCTGGCATCCACTGCAGAGTTTGGAGAACTGTTGTCATGTTTTCTGTGTAAGATAAGCAGGGATTAAAGTAAGCTGGATCTCACAGGAATGGCGTTCTGGTGCCCTGTATTTTCATGGGCTCAGTATTCTGGGGCCCCTAAAATAGAAAATGGAGCCGGAAAGCTGTGTTCTGAGACCCACCATTGAAAAATGGCAGGCACCGGAACGCAGGGTGCTGGCTCCATTTTCTACTTTTAGGGGTCTCCCAAATGCTGACTCTCTAAAAATAGCAGGCCCCAGAATGCTGTTCTGGCAAGGGAGGGAGCAGCCCTGGCCCAGGCTGCGGCTCCAGCCTGAGCCTGCCCAGACTGAGCATGCTCAGAGCCAGCTCTGGGCTGAAGCCTGAATCCGGGCCACGGCTGCTCCACAGTGGCATTGTGGCCAGGTCTGGGAGCCTTGTGGGGGGCAGTTTGGAGACAGGTGAGCCTACCCGGCGGGGAAAGGGCATGGGGGACAGGGTCACCCTGGGGCAGCAGGGGAAGACGGCATGGCACGGAGGGGGGTTGTGGAAGGGTTGGGGGACCAGCAGTGAGGTGGGGGCTGAAGGCAGTAGCTGGGGTGTAGGGTAGGTGTGCGGGGATCAGTAGCTCGGGTGGTGGAGCAAGCATGTGGGGGCAGTAGTTGGTCTGGGGGTAGGCATGTGGGGTCTGTAGCTAGGGTGGGGGCAGGCATTTGGAAGCAGTAGTTGGGGTGAGGGTCAGGCATTTGGGGGGCAGTAGCTGGGGTGCATGACGGAGCCTGGACCAGCGTGAGGGGGCCTGCCAATTTAGGAGGGTTCTGGGGCCCACCAAATTATACTTTAACCCCTGAAGATATGTTATCCAATAAGTAGTTAAATAAGTGGTAGTTCCTTGTGACTGAATACACCCCTGTATTCATGCCATATACCCTACTGTAAAAATCTCTCTACAAAGTATGCCTTGTAAGGTATCATTTGAAACCTAAGAATTCACTGGTCAATATTATATTGATGCAACAAATTTTCTTCTGTGCATCATGATATAATACTATTGAGTAAAAGATGAGTAATTTAAGACTCAAAATGTGTTTTGTCCCCAGTATTAACCATTCTCAGTTTGCTTTAAACTTCTTTGAAATCAGCAGAATATTAAAATCAAATGAAAGAGAAAGAAAAAATAATTTCTTTCAATATTTAACATATGTAAATTGATCTAAAATCTTATTTTAAAATATTAGAAATGTCAGTCAGTATGGCTCATTATATGCTTGTATAAAACATTCTGAATAAAAATATTTATTTACTTTTTGTGACTGTCCACTCCCAGAATCTAGTCTGATATACTACTGTGACACACTGATCTCTGCTCCCAAACTCCGACTTACTCTGCTATGCCTGTGTCAGTTCACATGTGTTTCCTACGGGTAATCAGTCCCAGGCTGTGTGTGTGCCCTCTGACTGTTCGAGGGATGGTCCCCAAACAAGCACCTCCAGCCCCCAGACACTACACTGGGAACTTCCATCAGACAGAGATTGGGACCCTTCCCCAAATACCATAGACTCATAGACTGTGGTCCATTATTTGACACTGAAATGGATATGTCCAGCCTCTCTGATTCACACCATCTAAAGTCCACACAACTTTAGATAAAACAAATGCTAGTTTATAGAGTAGGGTATGATTTCAAAGGAATATATAGTAAATCAATCTACAATCATTTAATAAATGAGTCTATACCACAAATAAAGGTATAGAACACATGATAATCTGATAACACTGTTCCAAGCTTATTTTTTAATCTATTCTCCTCATTCTTACTCACCAGCCTGACTATTGGTGGTGTTCAGCCAGCCTAGGCCCTCCTGGCCATGTGGATAGTCCCAGTATCTTGTAATTGCCCAAAAGATGGTGTATCTCAGGCTAAAGGCAAAAGCTTCTCCCACATTCAAAGTATCTGAACTTGTTTTCCAGTCCCCCTCATCCCCTCCCTCTCTGTGCTGCTGTGTAAATGCCCTTTCTTCTGCCTGAGCCAGAAAGTTCAATTTGCATCTTGTTTTGTCATGTACCTCTCCAGCCACTGTGCTGAGAAAGCCCTACTGCAGTGTTTTTCAACCAGCGTGCCATGACATCAAGGTGTGCCATCAGGTTTGAGGAAGTGTGCCACAAAAGTTTTGGAAAAACTACTCAAAGAGCTCAGGATTGGCTCATGAATATTCATGAGTTCATTTGGAAACTATATGGTAGTATGCCTCAAATTAATTAGAGGTAGCAAGTTGTGCCGTGGCAAAAAAAAAAAAAAAAAATGTTGGGAACCACTGCCCTACTGGTATGAATGAAGAGACATGCTTCACACCTGTGCATATATATGATGCTGCAGGGAACGTTATGCCCTCATGATACAGCAGACTGTCCAAAAGGAAACCTTGCATGACATAATTCACATTAAACCATACACTTACATTGCAAAAGTGAACAGAAAAGTTACATAGATCATAGTCTAGGGGTGCACAGATGTCCATCCCATGATACTTTTGTACAGCTCTCCTGAGGTAAATGGGGTTGCATAGATTAGACAGAAGTATTTTAAAACCAAAGGGTCAGATCATACCCCCTCATTTCATGCAAAGGGGCTTGTAAGAAGGCAAGAGGGGCTCCTTTATATAGAGAGGCAAGATGGCTGCCCTCATATAAGGAGGCAAGATGGCCTCCCTCAAGGGCAGGCAGTCAGGGCCTATGTTCCCTCTAAACTGTGTGCGTGTGCACATGCACAGAGGTTGTGAAACCCATGCACACAACAAAATAAAGTGTGCACAAAAAAAATTCAACAGTGCTAAGATTTTTATGCTACTTTAATAAGGTGATTTCAAGTAACATGTTTCAAATAAGGTTTTGTTATTTATAAAATCATTTCTATCCCCAGATCAAAATAAAACAGATATTATTTGCATCATACTCGCTTCATGGCACTCACAAGTTTGACCACACTCCCTGGAGTGCACACCCGTTTGGACACAGGCTCCAAAAATTTGCACAAAAGAAATTTTTGGTGCACATAGCCTATGAAAAATTAGATGGAACATTGGTCAGGGCCACCCTGCCCTTAGGGGGGGCAGAGCCAGGAACAGCCTGTCCATCAGGCCAGAGACGAGGGCGGGGCGACAGGAAGTATAAAAGGAAGATCCTGGAGCTCAGTTAGGGCTTGGCAGCCAAAGGGGAAGGAGATCCTTCTGCTCTCTCCATAGGCCCAGCAGGAGACCTGGCTTGCCGAGAACTTACCACTGCCCTGGGGACCACATGGTCTCTTGGATCTACCAGTGATGCCCCAGCAGGAGACTTGGCCCTCCAAGAATCTGCGGGCACCCTCAGGACCAGATGGCTGCCTAGATCTACTGGTGATGAAAGGGCCAAGGACGCAGCTTCAGTGGACAAGCCCAAGAGAATTCCTGGAGCTACCCATGCCCCTGCCACCCCACCACTGGAGGAACCTGCAGCCCCTATTTACCCATCAGCCTCCTGTGACTTAGACGAGCTTCCCCTGGCCAGTGATGACAGGGTGTGACTTGGAGGAGCTACTCTTGGTGGAAGACCTACCTGGCCTGTTGGCTCTGCTGCACCCCAACAAGGACAATGAGGCACTTGAGAACTTACCACTAGGCTACTATCCAGAGGAAGCTGAGGAGGAGCAAGTACCTCAGGATACAAGGGCCATGGGTGAACCAGGTGGTCAGGACCTCTGTGCAGCAGAGGCTGAGCTGCGGGATAAACTGGTATGTTACGGTCAGGACCTCTCCAGTCCCCTACCTGACCATGAGGCCCAGTATCAGGATCTGGGCCGGGACACAGTGGTGTTGGGTTGGCTTGTTGCCTCCCACCTCCCACTTCTGACCCCTGTTGGAAGCTCCTCCCAGCAACCCATAGTAACACTCTTGTTTTCGTTTTAGTTAACCCCCAGAGACAGTTGTGGTTACCTGCCTGTTCTGCAGAGGGGCCAGAGATGGCCATGGTTACCTGCCTGCCCCACTGAGGGACCAGAGAGACAGTAATATTTGTCCATTGACTCGCCCAAGAAGCAAGACGGTTGATAACAACAGTAGCGAGGCTTCCCTACGAAGAGGCGTTGGGTGCCTGTCTTACAGGGTTCAACCATCTCTATGGCATTCTGTATCACCCCCTTACTTCCACAACCTTCCATAAAACACAGTAAATCCAAAATATATGCAGACAGAGATCAAAGACTTTGGTAAAAATAAATGGAGTAGATGGGTGCAAAAACATCATTTCCCCTACTGGCCTCATGGAACTTCCCAGAGAACATTAGTGAAGTGCTGGGTTTTACTATCTTTCTGTGATAACCACTTTCCCAAAGACATCCTTTTAAATAGTTGAAGTGGAAATGAGTGTTGCAGGGCAATCTCTGGCAGCAGCAGGTATTTCAGCATGGTTCAGCTGGAGCTATATTGCCAGCCAAGTGGGAGGCTGCAAGAGATCCAGACCTTGCTCAGACCCTTAGGATGTCCATGGTAATTGCCATGGTTCGTGGGTCAGCAACCCAAAAGATAAGAAGAGACATTTTTAAAAATTCCTTCAATAACCAAGTGTTCTGAGAGCTGCAGTCGGTATAGGCTCCTGCCAGTGGGGAGGGAGAAAACTGGGAAATGGCCAGGGCACCTGCTACAGGGCACCTTGGCTGGAGAGGAATGGAGTCAGAAGGCATAAGCCGAAGAGCCGCACATGGCTCCAGAGCCACAGTTTGCAGACTCCTGCCATAGCCTCTTCATGATCCTGGGAAGGGATTTGTGAGCTAGCCCAAGGTCTGTTTCATGAGGGAAAATTATACTTCCCCCACTAAAAGCAACTGAAAAGAAAAATGCATTTATTTTTTTGCTTCCTAAATCTTTCTTGCGAGTTATTCCATAGGCAGTGACAATCAGGCAATGAATTTACCACTGCATGGCCATTCTCTGAGTTCTAAGAATTGGTCATATCTATTAAAACATTTCAATGATTTGGAACAGGCAACCTTATTTTGCCTCATTTTGAAACCACACAAATGCCATTGTTTTAAAGCTTTGACTGAAACATTAGGAGGTTTGAAGATTTTATTTTATTTTATTTTATTTTTGGTTAGGAAATACTCTGAAATAAGCAAAAGGTTTAAAAAGAAAACAAAAACTGAAAATTTAAATTGAGAGACAGAAAAAAAGATCCAGGAAAAGAAAAACAGAAAACTAATTAAAAAAAAACAAAAACAAAAAAAAACTTCATACAGAACATATGTAAAGTATCCAACATTTAGAATGATTTCTTTTATCCCACATAGGGTTACCAGATACCAAAGCATGGAAAGGAGCACAGGAAAGTTCAAAAAGGAGGACACTGGAGGACACATTGAGAAAATGTAGCATTAATGTAATATTCTTCTGCTTTTAGGGGGCCTTGGAACACTTCCCCCTAAAAAGGGGGTGTTTCAGGGCATTCTAGCATACTTTAACTCCTGTGAATAAAAAGCCAGACAAAATCATGTATTTTGAAAATTCCTGCCAGATGGAAGATGTAAAGGTAAAAGGACGACATGTCTTCCTTTTGCCTGAAATCTGGTAACCTTACACATACAGGACATACTTACTAGTTTCTCCTTCACTAGCACATAGGAAGAAAGATGTCTTGTTTTACAGTGTCACTGTTATAGAAAACAGATATGCATTTAAATTAAAGAAATGTTTGCAAACTTGCATTACTATAGTTTGGCAAAGTTTCAACCTCCTAAATTCAAGATACCTGCAAAACCTCTGTCCCTCACACTTCTGTATGATGAAGATATTTATTGATGGTACTGAGATGTGTAAGTGCCTTAACAGTACATAAGGAGATATTTCTACAGATTATGCTGGATTCATCATTAAAAGACTGCCACAATCTGAAACCACATCTCAAATATTGTATCTAGGAAATATCTTTTTAAATTTAGGATGGAATTCAATATATTAGGCCAATTTTGTGTGATAATGGCAAAATATTCCATACTGACAGAGGCTGACATATAATACAGCTAACACAATATAATGTTAAGTTTCATGACAGTAACAAAGCAACTGCTTTTGTTTGAAGACTGTACCTTCAATCATGCCAGAAAGCAAGCAGCCAGCTCTGAACATATTTACTGCAGATTTCTTTTGAGAGTGGCACATCACTAAATCAAAGTTGCTTAGTGGTTGCCAAATGGTAGCTCATTAAGCTGAAGGCATCACTAAGTAGCCTCAGAAAGGAATACGGGATGAGAATAAGATGTGAATCAGAAAGCATTTACTGTCTTAATTAAAAAAGTGGAGCACATTACTGAGGCACATTACCAACTTGTCTTGGATAACATTTTCAGTATTACAAAGATTTCAAGAAACCCTGCTATGCTGTTCTCTTGCCTATTGCCTCTTCTGTGCCTACAAGCAAAGGCTTGCTATAATGACAACAAGGTGACATTTTTTCCATAGCCACATAAATGAAGAGTGGATAGCACAGCACACTAAAGAGATTATGCATAGACATTTGAAAATTGAGTTTTTAATAGTAAGCACATAGCGGGAAGTCATCTAGCATGGTGTAGAGTGTAGAATAAAGTACAATTTCAAAAGTGATACCTGAAATTTACATATTAATAGTATCATTTTAAAATTCTTGATTAACTGCATTTTCTGATTTTACTTCAACAAGAACAATATATTTGGTTTAAAAAGAAAAAATGCACAGATAAATAGATGAAGTATTGATCCAGTTACAGGAACTTGAAAGGACGAAAGATGTAATAGACAGTCATAATTTGGAAGAGAGAGAAATGACAAGTCAACTGCACAATACACATCTGCACCTTTGCCTTCATCCTCTTTTTAAATGTCCTTCTGGGAAAAACAAACTGTTTATTTGTTAATAGCTATGATTTGCTGATAGTAAAAAAAAATCCTGTAACATCAATTTATTCTATTAAGTACATTGCATTAAGCATATTTACTGTTTTGGGCACCATTTTATTATGTGTCCCTGTGGAAATTGTTGTACCTCAGATAAAGGTGTACTCAGTTATGTTAAGATTTCAGGATGTGCTGTATAAGAGCTATTTGGAGGATACTTTGCTGTAGGTCTTGCATTAGTGAAGCCATATGAAGCTATATGTGTAATCAATGCCTGGCATAATACTTTGCAGTCTTAAAAAAACGTGTTGTTCTGTTGAAACAAGATCAGGAAACATTATCAGGTATTTAAAAACTTCAGGTATCATTTTCTGATATTTTCTAGGGCAAAGCACTCAATGATCCCTCTTTCTTAGTACTATGACACTATCAAAGCCTACAGTTTCAAATGCAGTGTAAGTCTTGTCTGTTGCCTGGAACATACTGTCACTGGCTTGGTGAGGCTGTTTTTAGAAGAAGAAGCAGGGTGGAATGGGAGAAGGAAAACAATCATATTTTGGGGGACTTTACCAGAACATCAAAGCTAATGTGAAGTTCAGTTGGCTGTACACTCCCAGCAGTTAGTATAGATAAAATAAATAAACAAAATCTGCATTGCTGGGCCTTCTAGTTGTGATACATAATTATTGAATTTGAGGCAAAATAGCCACCTAGTCACACTGATTCTTACAACCAGCCCTAGCTAGGCACACTGATTTTACAACAAATTTTTACAAAAGAATACCATATTAGGGAAGCTCTCACTTAAAAGTCAGATTTAAAAAATCTTGAGGCTCACTTGGTGCAGTAACTCTGGTTTACACCTGCATAACTAAAGAAGAATTTGTCTTATGCAGTTTAAATCTTATCTGTCTTTATCATTTTTGTGAAGAAAGTTTGAAGGCCGGAGGTCAAAGAGAACCAGCAAGATGGAGCCAGGCTCCTGTCTGTCTTTTGAACCATACTACAGTATATACCTTAAACCCCTATGCTAGCTCTGATTATGGAATAAGGCAAAGGTTTAAACTACTTTTTTCATGTTCTTTAAACAGTCTCTCCATTCTAATGCATTACTTGGAATATTACTGAAACATTGAAAATATTAATTATACTGTTTAGAAATTGATAAGCTAATCAACCTTTGTAAGAGAACATTGGGCAGCATTAGAAAAGGAAAACAGGAAATAATGTATGATTCATGATCATTTTTATGCCTTTGCTTTTCATTTCAGCTATCAAGAAAAAAGTATTTCAGCTCCAGAGATAGTCTACCACATGTCATCAGGTGGGGTTCAACTCCCATTTAAACATTTGAATAGGACATCCACTGAACAATTTTATTGTGTGACTTTGCAGATGTCTACATTTGTATTTGTATCTGTAGACAGCTGTCTCTCTGAATTATCTCTGATTACCAACTCTAGCAGACTCTTTTTTTGTGTGGATTTGGACACCCTTATCTGATTTTACATCAACCTTCATGATATTAGGCTATAATTATCTGAGTGTCTCTTCAATGTCTGTGAATTCTTAAAATATTTTCTCCATGTAGGTGATGTTTTGCTCTCTGAAACTGTGTGGTAATATGACTGAAATTAAATTCAACAACAGAGAATTCTGAATGTAGTTCAGAATTGAGTCTAGACAATGACCAGTAAGGGACTACATTAACAGAGGGACTCAGATGCATATCCCTCCCATAACTGTACCAGTGGTATTTATAAAATGTCTACTCAGCTACCTCTAAATCCTGTAGGTGCCTAAACTAATTCAGAATTGAAGATTTTTAAGTAAAAGTTCCTAGGTGTCTATTTCTTCCTCTGAACTTTCATGCTGTTGTCTTATTCTAGGTGCCTGGATGCCTAAGCCCCAGTGGGATCCACAAGTCAAGATAAGATAGGTGTTCCTTAGCCTAGCTCACCTGTGGACTCAATCCAGCAAGTTTGCTCAGAGGCCACTTAGTGGTAGAGGAGGAGCTTCAAATGTGGAACTCTCACAACCCAGGTGACTACTCTAATGCCTGGGCTATGTTATGAGGAGGTCCTTCCCATTTCTGTTTCCCTTCTTGCCAAAATGGCATAGGCATTTTATTCCAAGTGGGGATTTGCAACTGAGTATCCAAAACAAAGGGAGGCACCTCACTCCAGTCCTGATTTAGATGTAAAATTCCTTTAGAAAGGTGAGACTTAGGTCACAGTCCTTCCATTGGTTACTTTATGCATTGATGCCAAGTTCCACAGGGGTAACCATGTTTGTTTAGTTCAGCAAAAACCAAGCAAAGAGTCCTGTGGCACTTAAAGACTAACAAATTTATTTAAATATACTTAAATAAAATGTATTTAAGTGTATTTATATAAATACATTTGTTAGTCTTTAAGTGCCACAGGACTCCTTGCTTGTTTTATGTATTGAGATATCTACCATGCTGGCTTCCATTAATCCCATTCTGAGGATCTATAAGGGGTTTACAGAGCAAAGAGAGTTAGGCCAGAGGGACACATCTGCCTCTGTTCTGGAATCACATCCATGGACAATCTACTGCAGTTGGGCACTTAAAAATAAAGGAGGACATGTTAGTACCCTCCCTCTAGTATTAACTCTAATAATTTAGAGGCTAGAGCACTCATCTGGGGCTTAAAAAAGCCATACTCAATTCCCCACTTTGGCTGTGAGAAGCAAGGACTTGAATGTAGATCTCCTAACTCCAGGTGAATAGCCTAATCATGACGGGGCTATAGAGTCAATGACTTTCACCCAACTGCATAAGAACACATAGTATCCTCATCCATCAAAGCTGAAACAAATTATTCCGGGTCCACAAATACACATTTTCACATGCTGCCCTAATGAATCCCCAGTTTTGAAAAAAATAAAACTCTAGATATTCTGCATACCACCAAGGCTGGATTAACTAAGGGGCTACTGGGGCTTGAGCCTTGGACCTCAGCCTGAAAGGGTGGCTCAGGCTACAACCCCTATAACCCCTGCCATATCTCCCCCCTCCCACATGGCATAGCTCCCACAGTGTAGGGTGACAGATGGAAGAGAGTCCTGAACCTACCACGGGGGGGGGGGGGGGCTGGGATGGAGCTGTTCCCACCCACCCTTGGACTGGCCAGTCTGCCCCAGGGGCAGGGCAGGCCAGCCCTCTTAGCTCTGCTGTGGAGTTGGGGCTGGGACCAGCCAGTGATCAGTGTGGCTTCCAGTATGGCTTCAGGGACCAGCCCCAGCCCTGACCCTGAACTCAGAGCAGAGGTAAGCAGGCCAGACTGCCCCACCCCCTGAGCAGACCGGCTGTCCCAGGACAGGATGGGAGCACAGCCGCTGCCCCCCAGCGATGTCAACCCAAGGTGTGGGAGGCAGACAAGATGGCAACCCTACAGTGGAGGAGATAGACCAGGACCCCAGAGACCCTGGGGTCCTTAATCTGGGACTGCATAGCATACCAGTGATTATATAGATACACGCCAGCAAAAGTAGTTGAGCATATTATCCAGAGTTTACAATGGCAAGATGTTTGGCAATTGGCTAAAATACTCGAGAGCCCATGAAAGTGACCCAATGATATTGGTTGTTGATAACTTTCTCTTCTGAGTGATTCTTTTTCATTAAGTTTCTGGTTGAGTAAAGGTGTACAGAATAATATCCCATGGCAGTGAACAGGAAGATGAAACAATAAAAACTGGGGATGAAAAAGAAAATTCATTTATAGTTTGTGTAGTTTGTTGCTTCTGTAAACACAGCTATACACTTTTATTCCATAAAAAAAAAGAAGTCCACATGTAATATTTGTTCATTTTAACCCTCTTCTGTTCCTTAGCCAA
Organism: Podocnemis expansa; assembly: GCA_007922195.1. NCBI lineage: Eukaryota > Metazoa > Chordata > Testudines > Podocnemididae > Podocnemis > Podocnemis expansa. Next base: position 43,177,919 of record ML681966.1, on the reverse strand, counting down.
CATGAGATCTATGGTGAAAAAAATATGAAGGCACAACTGTCAGATATCAATCATACCACATAGTGCCAGCCTGTGACACCTATTGTGAGCCAGAGAGACTGAAGTTTAACATATCATTGTCCCTACATAACGTTCAGTCTTTGGGTCAAATCATTCCTTCCACATTTATGCTGTTGATTCCAATCACTGTGGGATTCTTGTGTCTTGGCTGAGTAAAAATGGAGGTTTATACTGAGAAGGGAGTAAGGAAATGGAAGACTCTGCCACAGAGAAGTCCCTTGAGGCATATCAGTTGAGCCAGAATAGCTCAAGGAGTGGGACACTGCAGAAGCTGCTACATTGTCCTGTTCCCTCAAGCCCTCAGACTGTGGGCCTCACATCCCACTGCAAGCAGATTTCTTTCAGCAGAACTATACACAGCTCCAGATGAAAAGAAAGCTTTTGGTCCCTATCATCTGTTCTAGAACAGTCTTTTATGACTCTGAAGTCAGATGGTCTTCAGAGGTGGCATTTCCATATGCTTGGAGGGGAGTTTGAACTGTGATTGAAGATTTTGTCCTATTAATTCCCTACATTTCAGGGCTACAAATTTCACGGTCTGTGCCTCTGTGCACCCCAAGTCTAAAATCTGGTCACTTTTTTTTAAGCTTTTTTCATCTCACCTCGTTCAGAATACCACTGTTCCCTAGCGTTTGATTCTTTACAACTGTTTTGATTTGCTGTTAGTGTGACCTGCTTCTTTGACTTACACTTCCCTTCATTTATTTCCTCCCATTCTGTACGTTCCACTGTCTTCAAAGCTCATGCAATAAATATATTTGTTAGTCTTTAAGTGCCACGCGACTCCTTGTTCATCATTACCATGAGACTGATGACAAAATCATGAGAGTTAGCAACACTGGATTTAGGGTGGACAGTATCTTCTAGGAACATTTCAAAAGATCAGAACTAAAAGGTCAAGGTATAATTCTGAAAACTAGGCATCCTTGGACAACTATTAGTAGCTTTCATCCTGGGGCAAGATTTCTATATTTTCTGTTTCCCTGAGACGCTACATAATCGGAAACCAGTTCATAAACATATAAACCTATGTAATTAAAATCACTCAGATTTAAACATAAAGCAGCTGCTTCTGAACGTGGAAAGCTACAGTATTCTTGGAAAAAAATATTGGAAAATGAAATGTCTATTTCATGAGAAAGTGATATTTCAGAATGTGTTTTCATCCACGGTTGGAAATTGAAATTACAGTACATCTGTGTGTGTATGACAGACATTCTGAAAAAATTCTGTTCAGAAACATTGAAATTATCCTATTGAAATATTGCTTCAATAAGATATTATAAAATATATTTTATTAAACAAATCATATTTTATATTACACTCTTTTGATGTTATTGAAACAAAATATGAACAAGATGGTGAAGTAATATTTTTTATTGGATCAATGTCTGTGGATGGAATGTGTAAGCTTTCCAGCTACCCTGAGCTCTCAAAGAATGTGGAAGGAAACAAGGGCATCTGAGCTAAATACACATATTTGGGCAGACTGTTAAGCAAAAGAGGTAATTCAGTGAAGGTGGTCACTTGACATAAGTGGACAATTATTATGCACGAAGGATCTGAGGTGAGCAGTGTAGTAATGTAGTGTGTTACAAATTGTTTTAAGTAGTTATAAACCCAACAACCCTTTTAAATCTAGATTTTCTTGATGTTAACCAGAGTTATGAATTTAAATCCCCCCCCACCCTTTAGAAATATTGTTCAGGTTTCCTTTGAGGACAAATATTGAAAGATCAGAAATAGATTGATCAATTTATGAAAAATCTTTGCCTGCATCTCCATTCATATACCATTGCTATAATGACCAATTCACTTCACATCACAACCTTTCAAGATCCATGAGTCCTACAAATGCTTATCAAATAAGTGATGCACTCATTCAGTGCGTCAAATGCTCACATGACAACTCTCTCTAGGTGAAACCACAAAGCCACTACAATCTCATATGAAGTCACACATAAGCATGATAAAAAAGAACCCAACAAACACATCTTATCTGTGAATGAACACTTTTCACAAAGCAATGCTACTCTTAATAGCATACTGTAAAAGCCTTTATGCAGAACACCCTATTCCCAACTCCCAGTTTCATTCAAGTGACTTCCTCCAACATGAATTACTCCTGATGAACAATCTGTTTCAACTTGATTTTTTCTAAAATACTCTGCTTCCTTCCCCACATCTGAAGGCAGCTCTCTTCAGATGAAAAGCTTGAATGTCCTTCCATCAATAAATATTGATTAAATAAAAGACATTGTCTCACCTATCTTGCCTCTCCTATATCCTGGGACCAATGTGGTTAAACTACTGAAAACATGCACATACATACTCAGATAGAATATTAAATATATGCACAGAAAGTTGAAATGAAATGTCCATTTCATTTACTTATAGTTTTGAAAATGACAAATTCCAACAACATTTTGATTTCAATCACACTGTTTTGCAAAGGAAATTTTTTTCTGTTCAAAAATATTTGTTTAGTTCTAGTTGTTTGTCCAAATTTAGTTGTGCTATCTTTTAAGAAAATATGCTTCTTTTAAAAGAACACCACACAAAATGAATCAGGGTTGCAACAGGACACGTTTGAAGGCTCTGGCTATTTCAGTGTTTGGAGGCCACAAAAGCAGAAAATAAAGAACTGAAGAAGAGCTCTGTATAAGCTTGTATCTCTCACTAAAGGAAGTTCTTTCAGTAAAAGTTATTACCTCAGTGACCTTAAATTTCTAATATCCTGGGCCCAGTGTGGCTACAGCTCTACACAAAAAAATAAAGAACTATAAGTTTTTAAGTACGGATGTGTCTTTTGTGACTATGTCCTGTGGACCAACAGCCCACCTGTAGAGCCATTAATGTTAATGGGCAATCCTCCAGGGGCCAAAATACAGGCATTTGCAAATGCAAACACTGAGACAAAAAAATCCTACCCTTCAAATGCAAATGGCTATCTGTGTGTGAAAACACAATAACTGTACTTCCTAACTGACGGTTTGTTCATTGTCACATAATTTGAATATGAAAATCCAGGTTATCAATACACCAAAGTTCTTTACACAAATTTTATGGATTCATCTTAATTGTCCTACCCTGTGTGAGTTCTTTCTCAATTGAAGTAATAAAGCATTCTTATAAGAAAACAGGGCCTTGTTGCAAACTGGCAGATAGCAACAGCACTCTATCAAGTCACGTTCAAATAACTTCAGCACTCTATTAAGGCATGTTAAAATACCTTCAGTACTTACTACTGAAATATACTGTTACAAATAGAGCTACTTATTTGGATGTATTTTTATTACTATTATGTTGACATTAAAAAATACCCATGCAAAAATACCCATGCAAAAAAGGAGTTACAATTTTTAGAGTAAATAATATTGTCATGATTTTTCTTTGAATCTCAGTGAATGGAATTAAGTTTAATGTTTGTTTGTTTTTGTTTTGCTTTGTTTTGTTTTAAATTTAAACATTTCTCTACAGTGTTAGAAAAGACTAACCATAATCGGATAAGGCTAATGCATAAAAACCAGTATGTGACACTGACCAGTTACAAGGTGAGCAATATACCAAAGATATATAATAACACACATTTGAAAAGTAAATTTGATTTTAAATTTGCTTTTAATTATAGTGAATTAAAGCATTATTGACAGCAATAATATTATTCAGGTTGTTTAAAAGTGTAGGGCCAGACCTTTACTTAGTGTAAATTGATGTTTCTCCATTCATCTCTTTAGAGTAATCTTGCATTCCTTGCTCCTGTGAGTGCTCACATTATTATCAGTGGAATTATATACATTAATGGGCCTGCACTTTCAGTCCTTACTATTTTAAGTTACAGAAATGATCTGCTTTCATAACAGAATATCAGAAGCTGACTTTTCCTCTTTCAATATTTATAAAGGCACTCATAACCAATGTATGACCTTAGTCGTGCTATGCTAATATATATATATATAGTATCTGGCATATAATTTTTATCTTGACAGTTCCTCTTTAATTTTTCTTCTTAATTTACATTCAACATTTTCTCCATTTACAGTCACATTAGGACTCTTTCAACAGTGCAGCCAAGCTGAATAATAACACAGTATTTCTTCAACATGCTGCAAGAGCTCTGCATCATTTTGTGCCTCACTTTGCACCTGAAGCATATCATTATATTCAACAATACCATACGGTCTGTTGTGCACTAAGCATTTGGTTTTCAACTGTGAATGTCAATAGGAAATAAATACTTGTATGTGGTAAGCAGTGGTACAGAAAGAGACACAAGAATACAGATGCTTTTTTTTTTTTGAATAACCTAGTTCTACATATTAAAAGCATATTTGATAACATACCTGTTGTCTCATGACAGTTAAAGATATTTGATGGGCCTTGGAAGAAAGAGAGATATTTCTTCTGAATTTGGAGTTTGTTTATGTATAATGATAATAGAAGCTATAGTTTCATTAGGGTGAGCTATTTGTTATCTCTTATATATAACAAGAGAGTAGGCCCTCCCAACCAAAGTCAATAGAAAGACTTTGGAGCTGACTGTCTGAATACATGAGTAAATGATAGTATGGGGCATGACTGTGCTGTTCAACTTGCCTGGCGGGGAACATTTACCCTTTATTGGAAAAATGTTAGGCAATCAGAGAAATCCATTCCACCGGGAGTTTACTCTAGAGAAGAATGAGAGACCTTCCGAGGGAAGTTAAAGAGACACTAGGAGAAGTTACATTAAGTTACAGTGAAACTTACACATTTTATCTTGAACTCAGGTATTATGGTCATGAGTGCTACTATGTCAACTAGACCTGAAAAAAATCAAATAAAAATTCTTCTCTAAAAATGGTTTAAATATGTTGTGTTAGGTTATACTTAAATCATTCCCTCCATTTGATTAAAATAATATTCTCTTTTTAATATTCTCTGAGTAGTGGAATGAAAATAAACTGTTTGAAATGGGAATAGCTTGATAACTATTAATACCATTGTTTGTCTAGGATTCTCTAGGTGAGTGCCATGTAATACATTCTGGAAATCCTCAAACTTGGGAAAGTCCCACGGTATGCATGTGTGAACAGTAGAACCTCAAGGACATGAACACCTCAAGAATGGAGGTTGTTCATAACTCTGAAATATTCATAACTATGAACAAAACATTATGGTACAGTAGTCTGTAGTCAGTGTTTTCCAGGTGAAGCTGGGAGAGCTCTCTGCAAAGTTGGCAGCTGGCATCACTGTTTGGTTTACAAGCAATTTCCTGTCCTATTCCTGTTTTTTGCCTTTGAGCTGAACTCAGAGGGACCGCCCTGCACATTTGGCATGACAAACCCCAATCCTCAGATGCCTGGCCCCAGCGCTTGCTCTCCACTGTGCACTGCAACTCAGGCTTGAGGAAGTACATGGCAAGTGATTACTGCAAGTGGCTCCAAACTGGAGCGGGTTACTGCCGCTTCCCCCGAGTGGCTGGAGCTCTCTCTGAGCCTCCAGCTGCTTGTGGGAAGTGGCAGAAACCCGCTCCAGCTTTGAGCCTCTTGCAAACAGTTCCAAGCTGGAGCAGGTTCCTGCCACTTCCCACAAGTTGCAGGAGCTCCCTCTGAGCTTCCTGCCACTTGCTGGAAGCGGCCTGGAGCTGGATCTGGCCCCTTCTGCTGCACTGCCAGCCAGGAGATTCAGGGCCCGTGCCCTGCTGGCCCCAGCACAGTAACCTGGTAGATGACTATGCTAAATGGCTGGAAGTCTCAGTAATACATTCTGTTACTGCTGAGAGTACCATCCAGAAACTGCATGGATACTTTAGTCATTGTGGTCTGCCAGAACAACAGAAACAAGCTCTAAAATCTGCAAGGAGACAGTTTTCCATTCAGAGCATTTGGATACCTTCTTACTATCCTACGGAAACACTCCTTATGCTATGACCAAAGCATCCCCAGCTTTCCTTACGATGGGATGACAATTGCACACTAGCTTTGACTTGAAACCACCTGAAGCTCAACAAGTTGCACAATACCAACAGCAAAACCAAGAAATCAGGCATGCACAAAGAGTAAAAGATCAAACCTTTAGTCTTGGACAGCTCACCCAACTCCAGACCTATGCTTCTGGAGCTAAATGGGTCTCTGCTACAATTGTTGCCCATCAGGACCTGTTTCCTTCTCTGTCCAGATGGCATATGGTCTCACTTGGCAACGACATGTACATCAGTTGCTGCCAGGTCATATCTGTCCTGAGGATATATCTCCAGATGAACTGCCTGACCTCACTATTACAGGTGAGACACCATGGAGTCAAGAGTCACCTGTTCCTGATTCTCCCTTTCCATAAACTTCTGCAGCACATATAGCCTCCTCCCCTGTTCAAGCAGATACAACATCCTCACCTGCTTGAACTACTATCCCTGAACCCATTGTCAGACCAGTAACAATAACATTTTCCCATGTAAGAACAGTGGAAGTTTGCTGAAATCCACGTGGAGAGAGAAGGTCTCCTCATCAGCTGGATCTTTAGCTAGAGGCAAACCCATAATATGGGGCAGAATGATCCCTGGGATTTATCCTGTAGAAAAAAGCAGTCTACCCTCATTTTCTATCTTAAGGCTTTTCATATTAAATGGGGGAACTGTTTTTGTTGGGGTTGGGGAGAGGGGAGTAATATGTTTCATATGGAATTGCCAGCTCACTGGTTCCCATAATAATACTAACTCAGTTAAGGACGTAACAAATATTTGGAATATCACATATAGATGAACCTCTGAGTATTAATTATTATTATTATTGTTGTTGTTGTTGTTGTTGTTGTTGTTTGATGTTTGTTTAACCTTGAAGCCCCAGTCAGGTATTTATTAATACCATCAGGTGTTTCTGGAGGAGTTCCATATAAATTCTGCTCAATAAGGGCTCAATCACACAATCAACACTAGGCACTGTGCTTACTACTGTGAGTGGCTTCACTGACTTCATTGGAAACACAAGTTAAATGACTGAAATTAGGGTGACACAGTGACCATATTTCCAGAGGAAAAATGAGACATAGTGTAACGTAGGCTTAAGTCCCTCCACATGCTCTGGCTTCAGGCACCTGGCATCACTGCTCATCAAAGCCCTGTTGTATATTGCCCCACTTCCTCTCTTTTATCAAAACTAGGCATTTTGCTCAATTTTGGAAAATAAATAAACAAACAAGAAAGGGTCCAGATGTTTGGAACAGGGCTTAAAAAAGGGACTGTCCTGGCCAAAAAGGATGAGTGTTTTCAGAAATCCAAATCTCAACCATTATCTTATAATTAAGTAGGCTGGACAATTACTAACATTGTGGAAAAAAAAGCCTGAGAATCATCTCTAGAAAAATATCTGTCATTTTTATGTGGATCTATCATTTTAAAGTGGATCTATGCACATATGTAGCTCATACAAAAGTTCTTGATTTTTCTTGTTCAGGGTTTGTAGCCAAGTGCAAGAAAATGACAGATTTCTGTTCAGAAGGTAAATTATAAATCCATTCAACTTCACAGGGCAAATTCTTACTCTGAACACATGTGCATCTCTCAATGACAAATATATAAAATGTACAGACATAAATTACCTTTTGGGACCATATTTGGAAGGTATTTCATTGTTTCTCCTTAGAATTATAACATGTCTTTGTATCTTTATTTAAGTGCACCAGTGTCAGTAGTGGTCTCATAGAACTCAGTGGGTATGCCTACACTGGAGCCTGCCTTAAGTTGACCTAAGGAACTCCATGGCCAAATTTAGAATTTAAGTCGATGTAAGTGCTTGCTTAAGACGACTTAACAAAACCTGCCCTGAAAGTCAACTTAAGCTTTTAAGTTGACTTTACAGGGCAGAAAGGGTCAGGGCCTGGGTCTGGGCTCAACCTCCTGCCTCTCCCCAGGTCCCGATCGGGCTCAGGGGCTCAATCCAGCTCCGGGGACACTATCTGGCTTCAGCCACTGCCGGCAAGCAGCTGGGAGCCACATCCTGCTCCTGCCCTTGCCACATACAGCAAGGGGCTGGGAGACAGCTCCTGCTGACACCAGCAGGCAGCTGGGAGCCCGATCTGGCCCCAAGCCAGCAAGTAGCTCAGGGCTAGATCAGGCTTCGATTTCAAAGAGCTCCCGAGTGTAAACATAGACAATATCTCTTATATGACTCCTGGAGTATTTCAACCGTCAGCACTTTTGTCTGTTGGAAAAGAATAAGACCAGGTTTATTGAAACAAATCACTTGCAATTCCAATGAATAAATATCTATCTATTTTTGAAGCTTTCTGGAGATCTACAAGTCATTTCTCCTTTCTTCTGAAAATGACTATTAGGATCATACCACTGATGCAACGTGAATGCCAAATTTTTCTTTAAGGTTATAGCAACAGCCTGCTATGGCCCTGCAAGTTCACATTAACTTCTTACTTTTACTTTCAATAAGTGAAAGTCATGGTTAGGGCACCATACAAATCAGATATATGCAAGTGAAATAAGCTTCATTGCAATTTGCTTCTCATATTTTCATGGTCTGATTATCTTCGAAGGCATGAAACAAACAAACAAACAAAACAACAACAACAATAATAATAACAATAATAATAATAAAGACACCCTCTCCCCATCAAAAATTGACTGGTTCTAGCAATGCAGCAAACAAACAAACAAACAAACAAACAAACAAACAAACAAACAAACAA
>ML681966.1:43158683-43169173 GCA_007922195.1 Podocnemis expansa | reverse complement strand
CAAACAAACAAACAAACAAACAAACAAACAAACAAACAAACAAACAAATAAGCCCGAGTGATTTCCTCTATTATTCTATGGAAGTTCATATAGAGGGAGGAACTTCTTTGCCACTGGAAATTTTATGGAAAGATGAGTTTTTGATTAACATGGGCTTTCTGAGAAACTGGTAGAGATCACCACGTTGCTATAGTTAGAAAGGATCATCACTGTAGTACCAGCAACATGCAGGCATAGACACAGAGTTAAAAATTGTTAAACAGGGGGATGGAAATCAATCAAAAAGTTAATTTAATTTTTAATGTTAAACAGTCTATTGAAAACATTGTCCCATGGTTTCCAAAGAGTTATATTGAATGCAGCTAGACAATGGCTTTTAAAATCAATCACAGAAGCATAGAAATGCATGTGTTGAAGGGGACCTGGAGAAGTCGTCTAGTCTATCCCCCCATCCTAAGGCAGGACAAAATATACCTAAACCATCCCTGACAGGTGCTTATCTAATCTGTTCTTAAAAACCTCCAGTGAAGGAGGATTCTACAACGTCTCTTGATCATTTATTTCAGTATTTAATTATCTTTATAGTTAGATCTTTCTTAACATATTTCTGAAAAACAAGCAAATTCTTGTACTTTTTTCAGGGGAGATTGAGAACAACTGATTGCTGTCCTCTTCATAGCAGCCCTTAATAGATTAGAAGACTGCTATTTGCTCCCATATGATGTCATATGATTGTATGATATGATACCCCTGCTAATACACCACAGAATACTAGACCTTTTTTGAAACTGCATCACAATGTTGCTCATTCAGTTTGTGATTCTGTATACACACAGATTGTTTTCTGCAATTCTACTGCCTAGCCATTTCTCCTCCTTCCCTACCCCTTTCCCTTTTCTGTTTGGGTTAGTACTTTTGGTTTTGACTTGCTAAGATCAGTAGTTTGGATCTGTTTGTATCGAACTTCTTGTTGATTACAAACTAATCTTCTAATTTATTGAGGTAACTTTACATTGTATTCCTGTACCTCAAGTGCTTGCAACCCTTCCCAACTTGTTATCTGAAGACTTTATATGTATACTCTCTACCTCATTATCCAAGTCATTAATGAAAACAATGTCTAGTACTGGATCCAAGACAAACTCCTGCAGGACCCGACAAGATGAGTTCTACCAGTTCAAACCTTCTGAGTACATTTCTTCAGCCACTTATGCACCTACCTAAGAATAGCTTAATCTAGACCACATTTAGCTAATATGCTTATGAGTATCTCATAAGGGATTTTCAAAAGTGTTTCTAAAATCAAGATATATCACATCTACAGTTTCCCCAGTCTACTACACCAATCATCCTATCAAAGAAGAACATTAGTTTTGTTTTGCGTGCATGGGCAGATTTTGAGGCTGCCCTTGGGAAGGCAAGTCCCCTGCCTCCCCAAACCCAGGTCCACCCAAGGTCTGGCCCTCAGGCCTCCTTCCCTACCCTTCACCACAGTTACTGCATGGGTCTCTGGCTGAGTTCCCCCTCTACACTCCTTCCCCCTGCTGTATGTATGGTTTCCATTCCCTTCCCCTCCCCACTGTGCTCCCAATTCTTGAAAAGGCAGAAATGGAGTCTGTGGGATTGTGGCTTCTGTAGGATGACTCACTCACTAGTCTGTTTCTGCCTTCCTGTCTGAGTGGGGCAGTCACAGACCCAAGTTTTGGGGAGCACATCAAACAGACCTCCCCCACCATCAGGAAGCCTGGGAAAGACACAGGAACTTTGGGTAGGAGGAGGGAAGGGTACAGTCAGCATCAGTGCAAGGACGAGTCCCATAAAATCTCAGTCTCCTGTGATCCAGGAGGAGTATGTATGAATGAAAGGTTACTTATGGAAAAACACTTAGCAAAGCACCTAAGCAAAAACAATGAAGTAAGCTATATAATTCTCTGAGACAGGCTGGCATTATCCCTGCTGTTGGATGTGTTAGTCTAGTTCAGGAAAACAAAAGAGGAGTCTTGTGGCACTTTAAATACTAACAAACAAACAAAGATAAATGTGTTAGTCTTCAAAGTTGAACAAGACTCCTCTTGTTTTTCAGCTAGGCAGTGAAATTGAAACTTGAGACTTGACTAGACAAGATACTTCTTTAGTTTTGCTGAGCAGGCTGATGTCATTCTCACCCTGGTCCATGTAGGTAGCTTTCAGGGCAGCTGAGAGAATCAGGCTGCACGGACCATAAAAGCTTTTGTCTTCCCATCACAGAGGGCAGGCAGCAGGGAAAGAGATGGGGCCACCACAGTCAGTCAGGGAAGGTTTTTGCCTCCCTGTGCCTTCAATAAACTCTGCCCATGTTGCAATTTGTTCTTGACAAATTGCTGTTACCTATTGATTATTGCCCTAGAATCCACTAAGTACTTACAAATTCATGGTATCTAATTTAGTATGATGTCTGTAATTCCCCAGATCATCAGTTTTTTTAAAGCCAGGTTCATATTATATTTATCTAAAACTGAGCTTCTCAACCTGAAGACCACAAACAAGTAAGAAGGAGTTATACATGCCTTTTATTTCCAGTTTGCTAAGTGACAGGTGATTCCTTTTGTACCACTTCACTGTTCACTTCCTTTTCCAGAACATTAAGGAGTATGTTGAATAGCACAGGTCCTTGCACAGATCCTTGGAGGACCTCACTGTTTAATTTTTTATTGGAAAAATGACCATTTACTCTTATTCTTCCCATTGTTTAGCCAGTTACTGATCCATGAGATGACCTTCCCATGCTTTAGTTTCCTGAAGAACGTTGGGCAAATGATCCTGCCAAGGACTTTCTTAAAATGCAAATATATTATATCAAACAGATCACCTTTATCCACAATCTTATTTACACCTCCAAGAGTTGCAATAGATTGAGGAACATCCTACCTTCACAAAAGTCAGGTTCCCTCTTCCCCAACAAATTGTGTTTATGTGTCTGATAGAGGTTCTTTATCATAGTTTCTACCCTGCCCAGTACTGAAGTTGACTGTTCTGAAACTGACAGGATGTCTCTGCAGTCTATTTTTAAAAATTGGTGTTACATTAGCTACCTTCCTATCATCTGGTACAGAGACTTGTTCCAGCAGTAGGTTGCATATGACAGTTTTCAGTCCTGAAATTTCATAACTTCATAATATCATTGGCTTTGGAAGGAACATACTTATCTTTATGTATGTGTATGCCTGTAGTGCCTATTGGGCAGAGGGTTCCTATTTTGATTTGCGCTTTTGATTAGCATTAAAATGCAAATTATAAATAATAAATTATATCATGCAAACATGGTAGAATGGAATATATTTTTCTCATTTACTTCCCCCCTTTTTTCCTTCTCATTTTATTTTTAAAACTCTTAAGTATTTAATTTTATTTTTTATTTTTAAATTAAAAATGACTTGAACAGTTGAGCAAATAGAACTTTGGTTCATTCCAGTTCATGTTAATAGAAATCAGTGCAACTTGGAATGTTGTAACATTTTCCTAGACATGCATTTTTGCGATCTCAGTCTCACAATTATCACACTGCCAAGGGGCGTGCAACCAGCACCTGCAATCTGCAAAGTGGCCATTTCTAATCTTGAAGCAACATATCCTCCCAGGCAGTCTGGATTAGCAGGATTCTTATGGTGCCCCACCCAGAAAATGAGACTTCTCCTCCTCTAGCAGAACTTACTTTAGAAGGCGATGTGCAACCATTTTCTGTTGTCAATAGTGCAATCCATTTGTATTGGCAGATCTTTGTAGCTCAGTACTGCATTTTGCAGTATATTTCATATATGAACTTAGACAATGCGAATAATTGCACTCTGTTCCTTTATATTTCTAAATACTTGTCATTCTAATTACCTGATCGTTGCTTTCATTTTTCTGGATTCATACACTGAAACATTGAAATTGTTGGCTTTGTTTTGGTTTAGTCACAGTTATCTTTTATTCTTCTCTTCTTTTAAATTCTCCTGATGGCCTCTTTTTCACTTTTTCCCACTCCTTAACTGTGTATGTGTGGGAGGGGAGTATGCATGTAACACAGCTAAGTTATTTTTCTTCTAGTTAGCTTTCCATTTTTGAGACTTTGTTTCAATTTCTTATATGCTAATTAATATATGCACAGAACTACAAAATATTATACAACTTGTAGTGGACACAGACGTTTATCTTAGGTACTTACATAGTCCCCATACCACAGTATCTTAGAATCTCAAATCTTTAATGCATTTTTCCATCCCTGGGAGATAGTAAAGTACTATTATCCCCATTTTGCAGCTGGAGATCTAGGTACAGGGAAGTAAATGACTTATTCAAGGTCACAAAGGCTATGTCCACACATACATCATTATTTCGAAATAAATTATTTCGAAATAAATTAATTCAAATTAAGAAAATGTTAATTCGAATTAAGGGAAAGCCTGCTTTTGAAACAGCTGTTATTTCGAAATGGTTATTTCGAAATAAGGCCCGTTTGGACATGTTTCGAAACTGCATGTCCAAATGGCGTTATTTCGAAATAACCATTTCAAAATAACAGCCGTTTCAAAATGAATGGGGTTTAAGCTGTTTCAAAATGACGGTTCTTATTTTGAAATGACAGAGCCTGTGATTTTGAAATAAGAAAACATCATGTGGACATTCAGTTTTTTATTTTGAAACAACCAGTGTTGTTTCAAAATAAAAGGCTCGTGTGGACATACCCAAAGAAACTCTGCAGTGAAACAGGAAACTGAGCACTTGCCTCTCAAATCTATGCTAGTGCTCTAATCACTGAACCATCCTTTCTCCACCAGAAGAATGTACTCATTAGTATGCCAAACTTGGAAGGGACTATAATAAAGAAAAAAACATAAACAAAAATGGGATTCAATTTTTCTGAAATTTAATAATTTGTGCCACTTCCTATAATCATCATATAATATTACTTGTAATATATACTAGATATATATCATTGCCTCCTAAAGCTACTTTTACTAGCCTTTGCAGTTAAGACATTTGTCATTTCTCTGACCTGAAAAACAGTAGCAAGTTGTAACAGATCTATGTAAAGTGTCTCTTTAATAGTGTATGAATAAGCCTTGTGCATCTTTGCAGACCTATTTGCACACATCACACTCAGTTATTCCAACACATTAATTTAAAGTGGTCAAAAAGACTCAAGTCGTTTTGCTTCAGGACCAACAGGACAGCAATCAAAACTTCCATACAAGATAAAGTGATGATAGAATAGAATTAATAGTTGCTTCTTATATAGGATAAATCACCTGTTTGCAGTACCTTTGAAATCTCTGTCATATTCCATTGATCCTATATTATTACTCTCTCCCATGATCATAATCATTACCATCATTATCAAAGTAATATTAAAAGATATTGAAATGCTGCCTTACAAGAATTGTTTCTTTGTGATGTGAACGGCTCCGTGTCTCTAATATTTATATCAAAATACTGAATATCATACCCCTACATTATCAATGTAAATAATAATAATTATAATAGTAATAATAAATTATAGATATATTTCCTCAAATAGTCAGAAACATTTGTAACCTAACCAAGAAATCAAGCCAGAGTGGAGTGAGAGAAAGAAGTATATTTTAAAGAAAGTTGCAATTACTATCTTTTTCCCATTCACCACACCTTTAAGGGTAAAAAATTTATTAAGCCTAGGCTTTTGAAAGTAAGGAGTTGGAGCCTAAAGTTACGCTAAGTAAAGAAATACCAGTTTTTTTCAAAAGTACTAAGGTGTCCAGTTCCCACTGACATCAAAGTGCTCAGCATTTTGAGAATCAAGTAGGGAGTGTGCCTGTATTTATACATCTTCATTTTTATGATCAGTAACACAGTGAAAATGAAAATAATGATTACAAACTTTTAAGAGTTTATGCAAAAGTGTGGCATGTCCAGTAGTGTGTTTATTACTATCTTACAAATTTGTGCACTCTGGCATATTCTTTCTTTGATGGTGTTTAGCATGCATTCTGCAGTGAATTAGATGATGAATGGATAACATCCTTTTTATTGTGCTTATCATTTGGCAAACTATTGTCCTACAAATCAGTCAATATTTTAATGTTGGGGGTTTTGAGGGGGTTATAAATACTTTTAGTTATTCATTAATACTTTGAAAGAGACTGAACAGTTTGATTACTTGCATTTATTTTTAAATATTCATATCCAGTCATAACTTGAAGTTAATTTGTGTACATATTTTAGGATGCCTTTAGTAGAATAGTCAGTTACCATTAAGTGACTGCATCAGTTACTGCAGTTACTCCTCACACCAGGACCTGTGATAAGTAACTGAAGACTTTTCACGATGGGATTCCTAATGACTAGTTTGTAGATTTTGTTTGCAAATGGATGGGAATTCAAATCTGAATCAATATGCACATCTATGTTCTTGTTCTACAGCCACATGAGTTCAAGAAGCAAATTTAGCTTTTTTCCTGAAACTAATTTGATTTAATTTTGCTCGTAGCTAGAACATATTCCTACATTTTTCCATTGCATGTAGCTTGCAGTTACCATTCTATTAAAACAATAAAAAGCAGTTTCCAAATGTCTTTTATACAATGTTCATTTAAAGACTTTTAAACTTTTACTGTACTCTCCTTGATTTCCAAACACAATTTTATTTCACACTACATTAATTTCTATTACACACTTTTGTACTTTATCATTAACACACTTTAGTTATTTCAATAAACGAAACTAAATGTAATGTTAGCTGTTTGGCTCTGTGCTTCAATAATCTCACCAGACAGCTGTAGGACAATCAAATAAATGACTTCAACACACCATTGTTTTAATTATACTCATTTATTCAATCATGTTTAAATCTTTGGTTTTTTTTTCTTGTATGATAATATATTGATGTCTATAAATTGATTAATGGATTGCAATTTTTATCATACAACAGCAGAATCCACAGCTGGTTAAGTAATGTTTCTTGTACAAATTAGGTAAATTATAGATGCCAAACACATCACATTCCCCATTTAACAGAAAAGAACTAGCTTGCCAGGAAATCTTTTTATCATTAGCTGTTCTCAAGTGTGCTACAGCTGTTAGTGTCTGAACAAACCACTTCAAACAAGTGATACCACAAATGCAGCTGAGAATTATTCATACACATTGTGCTCTGCTATATGCCATTCTCCTTAAAATATTGTATGCCATTTCTACATTAGTCCGATTTGCACAAACAATAATTTTAACTTTTTGTGGTGCTGGCTGCAAACTGGCACTGACTGAAATTATTACTTTTTTGCCCCCAACAGCTACATCAAGTCTGAGGCATAACATGTGGTCCAAAGTTGCCCTGATCTCAAGGTGTACTGAGTTCAGGTATTGTTGGGTGTTCCTCTTGGGGGAGCAGGGGCACAGTAGTTCTTGCATTCCCTTGAGAATGAAGAATTCTATCTGGCCATTATCAGATAAGGAAGAGGGAGATATCTTTATGACTGACCTCCACAGTCGCCAGTGAGCACCCATGTAACAATCAGGAAGATCTGGTCCTAACCTTATAAAAGCTTTACTTCCCATACCAAAAGCTTTACCTGTCTTCTATTGTCATTAGGACTTTGGAGATGTAGAGTTGTACTACACTGGTAAAATGAGGAGGGGACATGATTATTACTTTTTGTTTATTCTATAAAACAAAAACTTTGTTAGTATGGCAAAGTGATGTCATAAGATAATAAATTTTATCTATAGTCCTCCCCCACCTCTACCAATACTAATAAATGGTAACTGATGTGCATGGCACCAAATATTTGTGTTCAGAAAATTGCCTCTTTGCAGCCCAGATTATTCAGCACCATTATTTTACATTTTGTACTCAGATTCTGATACTGTTCCAATGTTTATCATGGCAACATTTCTCAGAATCTTTTTTTTTTTTTTTTTTAATTTTCCATTTGACTGCTAGAATTATTTACTTACCTTGTAGTTAGTTCTGGCAAAGTTAGTACATGGAACACATGAATTTATGAATCTGATTGACTGAATAAAATGTTCGTTTAGTAGTGGCCATATACAGTGTGTGGAAGAATCAAAAAGGAAAAATGCATAGAAAGGAAAGGTTTGATTGTGCTATTTGAGCTTAGATCTGCAACAGCAGTGGTGTGTGAGCATCTGGAAAAGACTTTCTCTAAGAGAGAAATAGAGTAAAAGGAATATATAGCTGTCATCTAGCATTTCTACCTGGTATATAGCTGTGGTCAGCACAAACCAAGAATGGCAGTTACCAGAGTGCACTCTTGTTCATCGTCACCCCCCTCCCCCAAAATATGTTCTAAAACTATTTTAACTTACCCTGAGGGTCACACCAGGCCCTGCCTGCCCTCAAAAGTTGGGATTCTGCACCAAGCAGAGCTCAACACACAGATATCTGAGCTTCAGTTTATAGATATGATGTCTTGAAGAGGTCCATGAAAAGGGAGAGTGGAGCTCAGGTATCCTTCATCCCTTTCCCCCATGAAATAGTAAATTCACCAAAAAAAAAAAAAAAAGTTTGTTTTGGGTCTCTAAAGCTATGCACTCATTCATTTGGGCTAAGTTTGGCAAATCATTTCAGCTAAAAACACTTCAGAGATGTGAAATATCAATATTTCATTTTGAAATTCTGAAAAGAACTGTTTTGACCTTTTGGATTTGAACTCACATGCCTCGTCAGTCATTTTGAATCCATATTTGAAAAGTTTAATTTCATCATAATGCCTTTTTCAGCTTTTTGTTTCAGTGAAAAAATCATTTTCATCTGGAAATAATTATTTTTGTCAGTTCAGCCGTTGATCCTCTACCCCCCCCCCAGCAAATCAATTACTTACCCTGCTCTAAGAGAGACCAAGTGGGCAAGACCTGTTAACCCAATGAACTTACCACTATTAAAAACACAAGGAAAACAATATTAAAATTATAGAGAAAAAAAGACACAGAAAGAAAAAGGTATATACCTTATAGTTCTGTTTAGAAAATGGAAAAGTGGACACAGTCTCTCTGGAGTGGAAAAATAGAGACAGAATTCAGCACAGTACTCACATCCTAGCTAGAATATAGCCATATTATAAAATAGCTTTAGGAAGAGATTAGAGGATATAAATGGTCTTTGAAAATTGTAGATTTGGGTGCAATGCATTAAGAGAATACATGTTGTTCCAGGTTAGTCCAGTAGTACAAGGAACAGTGCAGCAGCTTAAAAGTAGCCTGTGATGGACTGATCAAAAGTTCTACAGAACACAAGGAGTGAAGCAGTGATGAGCTATGTAAGTCAGGTGACACAGGGAAAATTCTTCAAGAAGGAAACAGGCTAAGGTTAACTCAATAAGCTGCATATACCAACTCCATAATTTACCAAAACACTCCCCCACATCTCCATTGCCATTGGAGTTGGTGAAACACAGTTCCAAAACTTTCTACTGTTGTTCACAAATGTGGCTTTGTTAAAAAAAAAAAAGGTATTTTTGGAAGTTTATGTTTTCAATTTTCATTCAAAAAAATTCAAAACAAACACTTTGGTAGAAAAAGAGTGTTAAATATAAGGGGTAATTCCCAACAAATATTTTCCAAATTCTCCATTTTGCAATGGTGGAGAAATACTCATTTCTCTCAATTTTTAATGTATTTCCCTTAGAAAAGTTGAGGAAGGTTTAAAAAGTTAACATGATTAACTTCATTCTTTAAAATCACTACTTTTCACTTTTAAAAAGGAATTCTGCCAGAGCTTAATAGTGGCAAATATTGACTCTCTCTTTAAGAAAGAAAGTAATACTTTCACTCTTAAAAGTAACACTTCATCTCACTTCTAAACACACACTCTCTTTCTCTCCTTACGTGAGAGAAATTCATGCTGACATTTTCCAGTTAGAAAAGTCAGAAAGTGAGAAAACCTGTCAAAACTGGGAAAGGTTGGAAAAAACAGCAGAAAAACAAAGAAAGAAAGAAAGAAAGAAAGAAAGAAAGAAAGAATAGGGTTCCTCCCCCTGCATCTCTTTATGTATCTAATTTTTTCGCATCATAAAGAAACTTTAAATGGAGATATTATCTGACATTTCATTGTGAAAAATTCCCAGTTTCTGCCAGCCCCAGTTTTCATACCTTATTTATGTTTGCATATGGGTTTACTTAGTGTGTTGTACCTGAAATCAGTCATTCAGTTACTACCTATGCTAAATGTAAGGTCACAAGGCAGAGATGAGCATTCAAATAGCTTTCCGAATTCTCATCCACAAATGAATAAATTCTGCTCTACTGAAAAAAGCAAATGATTTCAGCCTCCTTTACCCCCACCCCCACGCCCTTCAGTCATGATGATCTCTAGCTATCTAGACTGCTTGAAGATTTCATGAAATTTCTACATGAGATTTCCTAGCAGCGAAATAGAATAGTATATAGATCTGGCATTTAGCCAGACTGCCATAACCAGTCATAATTAATATGTATCATATATATATATATATATATATATATATATATATATA
>ML681966.1:43063004-43158583 GCA_007922195.1 Podocnemis expansa | reverse complement strand
ATATATATATATATATATATATATATATATATATATATATAAAAATTCCCTTCTCACCCTTATGGGTGGTATGTGTCATCCTCAACCTCGGGTCCTCTACCAGAGACCTGGGAGTTTGAGGGTTCTGCGCAGTATCTTAGCTGTTCCTAGCACTGCACTCTTCTGGACAGAGAGCTCTGATGTTGTTCCTGGGATCTGTTGGAGCCACTCTCCCAGCTTAGGAGTCACAGCCCCGAGTGCTCCTACCACCACTGGGACCACTTTGGCCTTCACTTTCCACATCCGCTCTAGTTCCTCTTTCAGGCCCTGGTACTTCTCCAGCTTCTCATACTCCTTCTTCCTGATGTTGCTGTCACTTGGCACTGCTACATCTATCACCACCGCTGTCTTCTGATCCTTGTCTATTAGCACGATGTCTGGTTGATTGGCCAGTACCTGCCTGTCTGTCTGGATCTGGAAGCCCCACAGAATCTTAGCCCTGTTATTCTCCAGGACCTTCTGTGGGATCTCCCATCTGGTCTTGGGACGGTCTAGCCCATACACTGTGCAGATGTTCCTGTACACAATGCCAGCTACTTGGTTGTGCCGTTCAGTGTATGCTGTTCCTGCCTGCATCTTACATCCTGCCACTATGTGTTGGACTGTCTCTGAGGCCTCACTGCACAGTCTGCACCTTGGGTCCTGTCTAGTGTGGTAGACCCCTGCTTCAATGGATCTGGTGCTCAGTGCCTGTTCTTGTGCTGCTATGATCAGTGCCTCAGTGCTGTCTTTTAGTCCAGCCCTTTCCAGCCACTGGTAGGATTTCCCAATGTCAGCCACCTCAGCTATCTGTCGATGGTACATTCCATGCAGGGTCTTGTCTTGCCATGGCACTTCTTCTGCTTGATCTTCCTCCCATGTCTGCTGCTGCTGCCTCAGGCATTCTCTCAGCAGCTCATCTTTGGGTGCCATCTTACTGATGTACTCCTGGATGCTCTGGGTTTCATCCAGGACAGTGGCTTTGACACTCACCAAACCCCGCCCACCTTCTTTCCGGCTGGCATACAGTCTCTGGGTGTTGGACTTGGGGTGGAAACCTCCATACATTGTGAGGAGCTTCCGGGTCTTCACATCGGCAGCCTCCATGTCCTCCTTTGGCCAGCTCACTATAGCGGCAGGGTATCTGATGACTGGCAGGGCATACCTGTTGATGGTGTTGGATCTTGTTCTTAGTAGCATTCCATCAATTCCAGGTTCTCTTGTCTCATCCATGCATGGTTTGTTCCAGTAGCCCACTTATCGTCAGATTGTCCTGGTTCCCCAACATCTGGCGCGGACCTTGTTAATCCGGGCGACATCCGAGCCGGCATGACTCTCCTAGTTCGTGTCACTCTCATATTCGAGGTAGGCAAGTGAGGTGTTAGGGGGTCTTTTGCCCAAGGACCCCTACTGGGAAGGTAGGCAGGTACCCACCAGGATTTGAACCCCGGTCTCCCATATCAAAGGGCGTCGGTATTAACTACTACGGCGCTCTTAACCACCACGCTATCCAGTCACATATATTACGCATTTTTCACATGTCTGTATTATAAATGTAGGACCTAATTACTGTCAGGCTAATTCTCATTCATACAACTTTATATTCCAGGTTTTTATTTTAAATGTACAGTGTGTTATTTTTTCTAGTTTTGAGGTTTAAATTCTTAAAGAATCACCTCCTTTGCAAATTAAAGCAAAATGTAGCAATTTAAAGTTGAACTTTAATAGGTGCAAATAGTTTACTTTAGATGTTGAATAATCAAGAAGACTTATACAAATCAGGATTGACAATCACAAATTTTGCTAAAATGTAAGATCACAAGGCAGAGATTATCATACAAATAGCTTTCCACATTCTCATCCCTCTTTGAAACCTCTAAAAATGGGTATCCAGAATTCCTGTCATGTTATATCAGCTGTCAAAAGAGGTGAGATCATAAGCTAATATGATATCCCCAATATACTCCCCCCATTTTTTCCAATTCCTCCTCTATGTCTTTGTTCTGAGTGGGTCTTTCAGATGTTTCAATGTTCCTACACCATTTTGAAACAGTGAATTCACCGCAATAAAGAAATACTCTCTAAAAACATTGATCATAAGGAACAGTAGATTTAATTTAGATATTAATTTAAATAAAAAAAACTGATTATTTTCTCTGGCACTGGGCTTCATGACCCACATTTTTGGAGCAAAATACATAAACATTTACAGACGTTCCAAACAAACTTGGCCCTCAAAATTTCAGAGCATTTTTACAGGCCTTCTTCACATTATTATTCTGTATTGATTAAGAAGCATATTTACCCTGCTGATGGGGAAGTGCAATAGATAGATAGATAGATAGACAGATAGAAAGGAATATTCACATATGCAGCACCAATCAGACAAAATTCTTCAGATATTTTCTAAACCATAATTAAGCTACCAATGAAGTAACTTATCGTGTCAGTGTCCTCCACACTGATTAGAATTCAGTCACCTTTATGCAGTCACAAATGAGCAGCTAGAGTAAATATCCCCATCTTGCAGCCTACATATGGGACAGTACAGAGAATGTGGTTAGGCCATTAAGAGATAAGAGCCATTGAGGGGGCATCCCTGCACAACGATCCGGCAACTGCTGTAAGCATCCCTGGGCTTGGACAAGGACAGGAGCCGCTACCCCCATGCTCAGCAATCTCATATTCCTTCAGAGCTGCTCAGCTACAAGGGAGCTGAGAGTGGAAAAAAATGAGTACAACCATGGCCCCTGGGAGGAAGTATGCTGCCTCTCTTAAAGGATGTCATGGATTGATCTTCCTTTGGTATAACCAGTGAGTGCTTGAAATCTGTGTACCCATACAGTAACTCAAAACTAGTAACTAGGGGTGAGATTGTGCATTCTACCTCTAAAACTTTAATCTACCATTATAGTCTCTTTATCCCCAGTTTCTCCAGGCATTAGAGAGAAACCTGGCATAATTTATATAGTGTTGGGGTCCCGTCTAAATTATAGTAGTCTCCCCAGACCCACAGGCTGCCTTATGGACCAGTTGCTGCCTGGAACCTGTCAGAACCTCCTCTCTGTAACAGACCTGTCCCATTTCCAGCACCTCCTCCCCAGTCTGCATGTCCTTCACAGTGGTCTTTTACAGTGTTGTACTGTCATTTAGAGCCTCTTTATGACCCTCTGGCCCAATTTAACTGTGAAAAGGGGCTGGAGCAGGGGTGAGGATCTCAACCCAAAAGTAATTGGAATCTGTGTTATATTTCCTCTGGTGAACATGTATAGTGCAGAAGAAACCAGATGCCAGAATTATCATAGAGGTTTCACTGTGCAGACAGTGAAGAAGACAGTCCTTACCCCAAGGATCTTACCCTTTATTAATTCTTTTATTACACAAATCGTTTAAGTTGTACCTGATTGTACCAAAGATGAATTTGGTCTTTATACTCCAGAAGGAAAAGATAGGTCTTATTCTGCTTTATTAAATATGAGAGTGACAAGGTGGAAAGATATTTTCGTATCCACCTTGTCTTTCTAAAATCCCAGGACAACAACACTGCTTATTTATCATGGATGAGCAACTAAACTGGATGAGCAACTACACATCTGGTGATTTTGCATGGTAAATATTTCATTAAAGATGCTTGAAAAAAAAATATGGAAGATACCTCAGTGTCCTGGAAATGGTTGTACTTCTCAGATAAAACCACCATATACACTATTTATAAGGAATGGCCTTATACGAGAGTGTTACGCTAGCTAACATTACACCAACCACAGCTGAATGCCTAATTCCACCGCATAACAGATGTGGTTTATTTTAGTAGTTTATTGTTTGTTTTTAATCTATTAGAATAACATCATTTCAAGGGGAAAAACATATCGTAGCCAATGTATAATGTTTATGTATCAGAGCTGTACTTTTACAGTATAGTACTGTAATCCTCAAGTGATTCCATTTATTTCCAGTGGAACTACTTGTGGAGTAATGTTCTATACAATATAACTAAAGAAATCAAAATTTATCCAAGTGATTTGGGCTAGTGTACATAACTAATGTGTCCTCGTACTTTCACTATAGAATGCCCATAAACATTAGCAAAAGTATTTACTATCTCTCAGCCAGCAAAATGTACAGATGCTAACAAGTGTTTTTAGGTACAACTCTCTTCCAGTTAATACTCATTAATCTCTACCTCTGAGCTAACAAAGATTTTTCATTGTGTTGTTGTTTATACATACATGAATTGGAGCAATTTAGCATAACTATGGTTTATTTTACAAATGGGACAAGTCATTTAATTTCATAATGGCTATAGTTATATTGGACTATAGTACCAGTTCAAGGACGCTACCAT
This sequence comes from Podocnemis expansa, assembly GCA_007922195.1. Taxonomy (NCBI): domain Eukaryota; kingdom Metazoa; phylum Chordata; order Testudines; family Podocnemididae; genus Podocnemis; species Podocnemis expansa. The sequence goes on along the minus strand of ML681966.1, from coordinate 43,154,220 downwards.
ATATCTGCACAATCTAATATAATGCATTTATTAAAAAAGGTTATTTTAAATTAGAGTTACATTTTCTCCAACTTAGAACAATTTTAAATAATCCCCTGTTTTGGTGATGTATCCCCATAAAATATAAATAGGTATCAGTAGATTTCACCTGATAAGATAAGAGCTAGTTATAGCACTAAAACAGATTCTTAAAGAAATCTGGTACAATTTTAGGGTTTGATATGACAAACCATATACTTAAACAAATTACTCATGGAAATAGTCCCAATGAGATCCAATAGATTATATGCAGGAGTAAGGACTACTCACAGAATTAAGTTTAGCAGTATAAAAACTTTAGTTTTACTTCTGCTGTAACAACATCTGTCTTTAGTTTACCTATCTATTCATCTCTGTTTTTTTTCCCTAAAGTGCTCATTTCTGTGGTATCCAGATACCACATAATTAAAACTGCACTCAATTTCCAAAGATGGTTGGACTTGTGATACTCCAGTCTCTACAGATAAACTCAAGCTAGTCTCAGGATAAAAAAAGAAAGAATATTGTTTCTGAGAACTGAATCAATAACTTTCAGAAGATGACCAAAACAAAGAGATCTGTGCAAGGCTTTTATCCTGTAAACTACATTTAAGATACCACTGGTTCAACAGCCAGTCTCTGACCAATAAGACCAACCAATAATAGTATATTGTTCTCATGCTGGCTCTCAGTTCAGTTCCATCACTGATTCACAGAAGATTAGGATTGGAAAGGACCTCAAGAGGTCATCTAATTCAATGTCCTACTTAAAGGAGCACCACACTCAATAGTTATCCCAGCCGGGGATTTGTCAAGATGCACATTAAAAACCTTCCTACCTAATACATTCCAGTGCTTCCTATTCCCCTAATAAGGGGGAAGAAAAAAAATCAATCACCGCTGTCCTAATGAAAAATGTTTCCTAATATCCAACCTAGACCTCCCCCACTGCAACTTGACACCATTGTTTTTAGTTCAGTCCTCTGCTACAACTGACAACAGCTTAACTCCATCTTCCTTGGAATCCCCTTTCAGGTAGTTGTAGGCTGGTATCAAATCCCCCCTGACCTCTCTTCTGCAGACTAAACTAGCCCAGTTCCTTCAACTTCGTTTCATAAATCAGTACTCCATAATGTTTTTTGTTTCCCTCCTTTGGACTTTCTCCAATTTGTCCACAATCTTTTTGTGAGGGAGGGAGGGATGTGAACTGGACACAATACTGCCGATGTGGCCTCACCATTGCCAAACAGTGGTGAATAATCACTTCCCTCGATCTGCTGGCAATGTTTCTACTAATGCAGCCCAATACGCCATTAGCCTGCTTGGCAAGAAAAACATACTGTTGACTCATATATCCAGCTTCTTGTCCGCTGTACCCCTCATGTCCTACAGAACCATCTCTGGCTCGACAAATTTCACAGGTACACTATAGTCCGTATCCAAAGTGGTAGAGGAATTAGGATTAGCTATATAAAATACCAATCTTTAGAATCTTAACAAAGATCTCTCTCTACAGAGCATCATGCCCATAAGACCAATTAAATTAGGCAAGAACTCACATCAGTCACAGTTTCAATGCCTGATCTCAGTATCCTCTCCTACAGAAGAGAGTATCACAGCAGGAGTAGAGGCTTCCCCTGAATCACTGTCTGTAACAGGTGTAGCATCTGCCAGCCACCTGACCTATCATTCACAGAGGAAAATCTGAAAATGACTAGGAACCACATCCCATGTCTGCCCTAGCTTCTGCAACACAGTTTCTCCCTATGTGCATCACAGAGAAAGGATTAACTAAAATGGTCCTATGGGTATCTAACCCAAACTATGTACAAGTTTCCATGATTTTAACAACAATAAATACAAATTCAAGATCAATAACACTAAATTTGTTTATAACTACCTACTAGAATATACCACAAAATGGAATAAGAGGAGGTCTGAACAATCTTCAAGGCATTTTCAAAGCATTGTGAGGTAAGAAACCCAAGATCCCCAAAGTTAAGTGGAGTTCACTCATATCTCAGTTGCCGTCTCTATTCAAGTCCAAAATCTTGAGTTACAAGAAGCAGCACTCCTCTTCATTAGTTGCAGAGATCTGAGGTAGAAATCCATACAGGCTTTTCTTTCTCTTCTGGAACCAGCACCATGCAGTCAGTTTACTGGTTAACCAGCAATCAGCCACTTGTGCACACAAGAAAACTCTGCTGCAAAATGCTCCACAGCAGAGAGAAAACATCTTGCTGTCCACTCCCGGCTCAGCTTTTCCCAGTCACACACACAGCACACGGACTCCTCTCATTGCAACTCTCTGGCTGCTACTCTCAGGCTGTTGTTCTCAGCCATCTCACCAAAGCACCAGTAGAAAACCTTGTGGAGTATGATCACTGCAACCACTCACTTAATTTCCAGAAGCTTCTGGATCTGGACAACCAAATCTTCCCAGTAACATAACCCAACCTCAAGAGATCCCTAAAAGAGACAGTTCCTTTAAGCATATGTGTTACACTTGCACTGGACATCTGCCCTGAAGTTATATAATGAGTTGTGACATATAGGCTCTCTCCCTTCATGCCGTGCAGGACATCAAAAGACTCCGCCTAGGTCAATCTGGTGGTAAGGGAAAAATTCTTTCCCAGTCCCCCTATAAAAGTGGTGGCTAGTGAAATGCCAACATAGGTCTTTGTAGAGATATGGTGTTAATTGTTATCCATTCATAAAGTCTTTTGGCTCATTCATAACTTTATGGAGTTTATTGGTTAAAGGTTCTAGTGCACTCTTGTATCACTTTCACTGAGGTGCAACTTGTTTCTTATTTTCTGTCAATCTTCATATATTGTAACAATGTTTCTATTGGTAATGTGCCTCCTAATTAATTACTTCTCATTTGTAATAACACCCCAATATTTGTATTTTACCCCTGCCAATCTTTATTTGTATTTATTTCAATTGCTTCATATTGATGGTATTTGCAACTTTGTTACATTAGTCATGTCACTCTTCATTTAGCTTTAGTAGTGTGTAATAAGTATTTTCTCCTGGGCAGGCTGTGGCTTTTGGGGAGAGCCTGGACTCAGACCATTGCCCTTTGGGGTTCATGGGGCTTCAGGGAGCAGCTTTTGCCCCCAAGCCACCAGCCTCAGCCTGTACTATATGTTAATTTGTACCTATTTATCGTTAAGGCTCTAGCTCTACAGCTACCTTTTCCCCAATCCCTGTAACATTCCAGACTCCATATTGTAAATGAAAACTTTAGCATTTCGGACTCCATATTGTAAATGGAAAATTGTTAAGAGCAAGGTGTGGATGAAGGGTGTATGCTGTATGTGTGAACTAGTCCCAAACTGCCAGTTGATCCTGAGGAGGCGTGAAGTCCATCCAAGGCTGAAGAGTGTGAAAAGGATCCACCCCAGGAACAAAACAACTAAAACTCAATCAAACCATCAAGATCAAGCTGGAAGTCACATCTGCTAACAGGAGCAGTGTGACTCAGCAGCACCCATGGACTTTTTGTCACACCTGCTATTGTTCAACAATCAGTAGTGGTGCAGAAGTGACGTGACCCACCAGACTTCCACTGAAACCAAAACAGTATAAAAGACTGGGTGAGATCAGAAGGCTTTGGGGAACTATTCTGCACAAGATCCAGGAGCAAGGAGCATCGGGCGCCCAACAGAGACTCTGCTCCCCCCTCATGCCCAGCTTCCCTGGCCAGGTAGCTGCCACGAGCCATGAACTCCAGCGATGAACCCAAGCTATAGGACATCTACTGGTGTGTTTGAGGGCGTGTGTGTGTATGTGTGTGTGATAGGAATTAATTTTATATCTTATAATAAATGTGGCACATTGCCTTTTCCCTCCTGAAAAGATCCTGAGTGCATTTTGCATAACATCTTGACCAAACCCAGTATTTCACCATCTAAAGGGGAGGGAGGTTGGGTGCTGCCTCAGCCTGCTCCATGCGAAAAGGGGCTTCATGCCTAGGGCGTGCCTTTTTCAGCACCTCCACTCATGCTGTTCCAAGGGGATGAGTCAGTGTTGGCCCACTTGCCCCTTGTTCCTTTTTGCAGCAGTTTGACCTCTCTCCCACCAGCCATAAAGCACCATTTCCTTCATTTGGCCAGCCAGCCAAATTCTCTCCCACTTAAAGATGTATGTGGGCATTTTCCTTCTCTTATGTGGGGAATGAATGCCAAAAGGAGAGTATTGTTCACTTTAAACCTTGAAGAAGATTAAATGACTAATTTCTCTGAATCATTACATATAATCTTAAGCAAAGTAATTATCTTTCTTCACAAAGCACAGCTCAAGCCTGCTCCAGACAACGTAGCTGCACCATATATAGAAGGAGAAATATATTAATCAGTCATCTGTAAAATGAAGAAAGACAGTCTTGCCAAAGCTTACTTGAATGATGGAGTTCATCTAAATCAAATGTATTTGCAGTACCTAAAATGTTCACAGTAGACATCATGGTATTTCGTAAGTTCCCCCATCTTCAAAGCATCTGATGAAGTAGGATTTTCTTCCATGAAAGCTCATGCAATAAATAAATTTGTTAATCTTTAAGTGCTGCAGGACTCTTTGTTTTACTGAATTAGACTAACATGGCTGCCTCTTTGGAATTTGGTATTTTAGAAGCTACATTAAAGCAGAGATGTTTTGATAACTCATATTCAGTGCAGGGAAAATATCTTCTTTCTTCTAACATGAAAAAATAAAGGCAGGAATTACTGTGCTTATAAATAAATGTGCTATTAGAGCTATCTCTATTACTTTAAAAAGCTTTATGTTTCATCCACCCAATTATATGGATATATCACTTATAAAAAATATGCTGTGTATCATGTTTTTAATGCTTAATAATTTTGACTTCTATCTCTCTGTGCCTCAATTCCCCATTTGTAACATGAGGATAGCAACAGCATCATACCTCACAGGACTGATGCAAAAATAACTTTATTAATGTATGTGAACTACTAAGACACTACAGTGAAGAGGGTTACAGAAAAATTGCATGATGGAATTAATAATCCTGTGTTGAGAGCAGGGCATGAATGGTGTACAAACAAGACCTGGATGCATGCGGTGGATGATGAGGAGGAGGAGAATGATGATGACAATGATAAGAAATACTGAATATCTACTACCCCTTTATTGAAAACTACTTATCTTTAGAGCCCTGCAAATCCACAGATATCCGCCTTATATCTGCATCCAGGGATACAACACAGATATCCGCGGACCATTTCTTGCAGATGAAGGTCGGATACGGATCCACTTATTTGTATCTGTGCAACACTCTATGTATCTTTGCCTTGGTTGAGATGAGGTCCTGCACAAAAAAAATATAGTACAGGCTCATTCACTATGCACTTATAAACAGCACAAGGTTACACAGGAACGCTTCCTGGCATTTCCTAAACTTCAAATGCTTGATTTAATGGTCCTTTAAGTTCATTCTCAAGGTAATATGATTATTGTTTAGAGATGGACTGTCATGAAAAAAAAAAAAAACATTCCACCAGATTTATGGCCAAGAGGGAGAAAGACACCAGTGAGAGCTGAGTGTGTTTTCTGACATTACAAACTGGCATGTGGAATCAAATTACCTTTTAAAATAACATCTCAAGCAGAGACTTTTGCAAAAAAACTCATTACCTTGCTCCCTCAATTACTATCTGAAATAAGGCAAGGCTAAACCTAGATTAGCCAATCCTGGACCTGATGTTGTGAATTTGTATAAAAAACAAGCCAAATCCAAATTACCTTTCAGTTTCATTTTTGCAAGCCTTTCCTAACTCAATGTTACCATAGATTTGTCTGTCATGGTTTAACTCACCATTGGTTGATTTCTGACCTGAAGGATGCATAAGAGATTTTACAGGTATGTGTTGTCACTGGTTCCTGGCAAATTTGTAAGTGTAAAATACTATCCATTTGGTAGAGTAGTTCTTTCAATAATAACACTCAAGATATTAAACAGCATTTTCTTTGGGATTACTAAAATAGTTATTAAAACAGACTTTTTCAACTATAGGCAAGAAATGCTAACAAAGTGGATTTGTTTATTGTTCTACTTTTTGAGGAAAGAAGATGACTGCAGGGTTGTCAATTTGGAGGTCAGTCTAGTGAAACTCCGAGTTCTTGAAATTTCTGTTGAAGTTAAAGGGAGTTGAGAAAACTCATGGGGATGCTTAGTACCTTGCAGGACCAAGTTCTATATCTCAGTTCTTTGTTGGGATAGAGTTGAACCTGAGCTGCAAAGTTCATGTATAGATTGATTATCTGGGCCTGAATTCTCCTAAATTTGGGGTGCTCGTTTTTGGGACTTTAGACCATGTCAGTACAGAGAATGAGTGCTTCATGATATTGAGATCAGCTAAGAAATTCCACAAAAAAATTGAGGTGATAGGTGGAAGTTCTTACAGGTGATCCAGAACTGATATTCCAGTTTGAGGTCATTTCTAATTTTAGGTAATTTATGAAATAATATAAAATAAGTGACTACTGTGGGAAAGAAAAGCAAAGGAGAGAAGCAAGGGAGAGATGCACAAAATAGTAGACCAGCCAAAAATCACACTCAGATAACACAGACAAAGGAATGGCACATTCTGCAAACATGAAAATACTCAGTAAAAGAGAATAGCTTGGGTTGCATCCAGAGACAAGCTATTATGGAGATCTAAGGCACAAGGACCATCCAGGTGGAGAAACACTATAAGTAGCAGCATAGGGACTGTTCTCAACTACAGATGGAATTATAGCATTAGGGTTACTTTTGAAAATGGGACTTTTGTTTCCATACACAATGAAGTGGAATCCTAGTTTTCCAGCCAGCTCTACCTTTAAGCACTGTTCATCATTTTAGAATTTTTTTTTGGCTTCCTTTTAGAATTGATATAAAACTGTAATGAAGGAAGGGTTGTTTGTCTTTTATTTTGATAGGAAAGGCTGATTATGATCTTCCAAACCTTTATCCTTGTTCTCAGGCCAATAGGCCCCATAACATAATTGTTTAAAATAGAATGCATAACCCTAATGAAGACAACATGAACATTAAGTAGTTGCTATTCACCACAACCACCCCATACCCAATAAACCCAATAATCTTTCCCTATTGTCAGCTTAAAAATGTTTTCATACTGCTAATATTTAAGATTAGAATTACAAACCACTTTAGGGTTCTAAACAAGCAAATAAACAAAAACCTTGGAAGTTTTAGAGGAAGTATATTTCTGAAGTGAGGAATACAATGAAAGCTCACTGAATACCTTGAAAATGAAATAATTTAATTCTAGTAAACAAGTAAAATTCTGTAATATGCATCACCTCTTTTTCAAGGTTTAACTTTCTTTTGTAACTAAATGTCTTGCCTATGAGTTTATAAGAAGTAATGTTTACTTATAAAGCATTAGTGTTTACCTTATCCTACTTATAAAGTAAGGTGGAAAAAAAATTCCTTTAAGATATCTCTGAAGTTCCCTATGATGTCTAGCCTGGGGTTTTGCAATCTGTTCTCCTGTTTAATATTTCAGTAAATATCACTATGTTTTACCTAAAGCAAGACAAATTCCAGTCTCCACTGCAATTGATGGTTGCCTGCGGGTGCATCCAAAGCATCAGGTGTAAGAAACTGCTAAATCATGAGCTTATGGAATTAACATCAACATCTCACTTTTGAACAGATGGAAAATACTGTAGAAAGACTTCAGAATGTTTCTTTTCTTTAAAAAAATCAGTCTCAATGTTGCTATAGGTTATGATAGTACTTCAGATCACATATGTACAAAAATAGTTCTGTAATCTTCCCAATTTCTGTTCCTGTCATTAGTAGTAATGGTGTTGACAATTCCATTTTGTACATAAAAGAGGACACACAACCTTTTCTTTGTCTCTGCAATCATACTGATAGATAGATAGATAGATAGACAGATAGATAGATAGATAGCCTCCAGTTGCTATTATCACTTGTTAAAGTTCCACTGGTTTCAGTGGAGCGATGCTGTTTTACACAGCTGACAGACTGACTTCAATGACAGCCAACCATATTCAGTACCTTCCAGAAGGGACCACATAGTTCTCAGGATCAGTTCCATTTGATGTGTGATGCTTAATTCCAATTAGTGAGATAATCCCTCTGGCATTAATATTTGGCTATTTCCCATAAAATATTAGTGAACAAAAATTAATATTTAATTTCTATGAATATGTTTGTGAATATTTGACTTCAACCTTCAGAGTTTCCATTAGTAACATAACTGGTGACATTTATTTGAACAAACATTCACAGAAAGTGAATACTACATGGAGGTGAGACCAGACAAAATAGGCCATGCTGTTTGGGTCTGAGCTTCTCCAAAATGCAAGGATGCTCAGATACGAGGTTTGATTCAGACTGTTACAGTGAAAATGGACAGCCATAGAATTCAGATTAGGTAAGAATTTGTATCAGAACATCTAGAAATTTTATGGGTTTGGAATCAGAGATTTACTTTAGATGCATCTTCAGCTGATTTTAAAAAGTCCTAGTAAAAAAGTCCTAGTAGCAAGCTGTGTACTGAACTAAGATTCACATCATACACTTAGACAAGCAATTACTGTTTCATGTACAGATACTTGTTCACAGGCATAATGGGAGCATTCAGAATTTTTCAGGTGTAATTTAGCTGCCAATTTTTTTGAAAACTTGGCCTAGGCTTTAAGTATGTTGATATCACAAAGGGAGATTATTTGGCTTGTCAACTGCAAGAAAGATAATTTGACCCTTTGTAAGCATGGAGCAACAATATGTAACTTCTAAAGAGTTTTCATCATTTAGGCATGGTAAGCCTAAAATATGCCATAATAGCTTTCCTTATATTTTTAATAGATTACCAATACAGCATTCTAGAATGTTATATATTCAGGTTCTCCTTCTAAGCTCATCCCTGGAGTATCTAACAATCTTTCAAATTCCTAAAGAATTCACAAGGAACTAATGGCACAAAAACTCAAATATATCACAGAGGATAATTTTAGGAGTAAAGAAAATGGTAGGGGGGAGAGGTGGCACAAGGAAAATGGATTATGGATGAATGCAACTATCACCATTTACATGGATCTAAACACTGGTTAGTTTAGCTCAGACAGAAAGGTAATATTCCTGCTGTTCATGTGTTTTGTGTATTTTACACATCTCTATACAGAAGTTTTGCAGATTTGTCACAAACAGCTTTATATATAAATAATTTTAGGATTATGGATTTAGCTAATTGCTTCAGAATTAGCTGGAGTTTGTGGATCAAAGTCTTCATCAATCTACTAATAGTCTGGATACTTCAGGTAGCTCTTTCTCATCTCAGTTGTCTAAACTCTGTTCCAGCGCTACTCTGCATCCTTCAGTAAATTCATTTTGCTCTTGAAAAGGTGCTTTTCAGTTGCTTCCTGGACCACTGGGCAGCTCTTGGGCAGGGACAGCAAGCCATTCCCACACGCTGCAGCCGCCACGGCCCCATTCCCCTTCTAGAGCGCGGGGACTGCTGCGGCCATGGCCGAATGCTGCAGCCATGTCCCTCTGCTGGGGGGGAACCCACTCCCTGGCAGGAGAGTGTTGCAGGCCACCTTCTGACCCACCACAGGCCAGATTCTGGTGCAGCACGCCGCCGCTCCACTGCAGCTCGCAGGGGTCCCTGAAAGACTTTTTTTCTTTCTCAAGGGTCCCCAGCCTTACAAAGTTTGGGAACCCCTGTTCTAGTTGAAACTTATGCTTAGCTTGAACTAGAATGCATGGTTAGTTCGAACTAATGGCTTAGTTGTAACTTGTTAAGTAAGAGCTAGAATGCATGGCTAGCTTGAACTAGAATGCATGGCTAGTTTGAACTAAGCCTTAGTTTGGGTCTTGTCCACTCTTAGTTCGAACTAAGACAGTTATTCCAAACTAACCCTGGTACTAAGTAGTTCAGACTAAGCTTCCCCTAGTCTGAATTAAGAAATTTCTTCGTTTGGACTAGGGAAAGCCTAGTGTGGTCATGGGCTAAATTAGTCTGGACTAAGACTCTTTAGTCTGAACTAATTTGCCTGTATTGACATAGCCAGTGAGCGTGTGTGTTTCTAGTGGGGTTCTGAGAGATCAGTCAATGTTAAATAACCCAATGTTCTTTAATACTTTTATCAGGGATCTATAAGGAAACATGAAATCATTACTGGCAAAGTCTGCTTGTGACACAAATTAGGGAAATCTGACAGGATGGTACCATGCCTCCAGCCCTGTCAATCATGAAAAGGCTGTAATAAAGGCTTTAAACCAAGAAGCTCCCAGAAGTTGCTGGGCAGTTCTGGCTGAGAGTGCCTTGTGTCTTGACAGCTTCTGGAAATGTTCAGAGAAACATTTACCAGCTTGCCTGCCCATGCTTACAAGGGGACAGTGACCCTGGCAAGATAAGATAGGGATTTATGAGGGAAGTTTGAAAGAGGTGGGTTTGTTTAGTCTAGAAAAAAGAAGACAGAGGGAATATGATAACAGATTTCAAATATCTAAAAGGTTGTTATGAGGAGGAAGGAGAAAAAAATATTTTCTTTATTCACAGATGATGGGACAAGAAACAATTGGCTTAAATTACAGCAAGGGGGGCTCAGCCTAGATATTAGGGGGAAAAATTCCTAACTGTCAGGGTGATTAAACACTGGAATAAGTTGCTGGGGCAGGTTGTGGAATTTCCTACACTGGAGATTTTTAAGAGCAGGTTAGACAAACACCTGTCAGGGATGGTTTAATAGGGGTACATGGTCATTTCATGAGTGCAGAGAACTGGACTTGGTGAGCTGTCATGTTCCCTTCCAGTTTCTGTTAGTCTATACTTCCAGCAAGTCCCAGGTAAGATAGGTCTAGCGAGATGAGCCAATTAGATGGTTAACGCTACCCCACTCACAAGATGGGTGGTGGTCATGGATGGGTATAAACTGTTCAGAAAAGAAAGGCAGGGGATAAAAGGTGGAGGAATTGCACTGTATATACAAGAGTAATATGATTGCTCAGAGGTCCAGTGTGATATTGGAGAAAAGCCTGTTAAAAGGCTTTTACTTTCAGTTAGAGGTGACAGCAACAAGGATGATGTAGTATCTGCAATAGCCCACCGGATCAAGAGGATGAGGTATATGAAGCTTTCTTTAGACAACTAACAGAAGTTTCCAGATCACAGACCTTAGCACTCATGGTGTACTTCAACCACTGTGACATCTGCTGCAAGAGCAATACAGCAGTGAACAGATAATCCAGGAAGTTTTTAAAAGAATGTTAAGGACGATTTCCTGGTGCAAGTGCTGGAGGTACCAATTAGAGGCTGTAAGCCTCTTGACCTGCTCCTCACAAACAGAGAAGAACTGGTAAGGGAAGTAGAATTGGATGGCAACCAGAGCAATAGTGACCGTGAAGTAGTTAAATTCAGGATCCTGACAAAGAAAGACAGAAGAGCAGCAGAATATGGACCCTGAACTTCAGAAAAGCAGACTCTGACACTCTCAGAGAACTGATGGGCAGGAGGGCTACTATAAGGGTCAAAGCAGTACAGGAGAGCTACTATATTTTAAAGAAAAGTTACTGGGGAATGACCCATTGCTATGTGCAGAAGGAATAGCAAATATGAAGGTGACCAGGTTGGATTAACAGAGAAATCTCTGATGAGTTTAAACACAAAAAAGAAGTTTGGAAGATGTTGAAGCTTGGACAGATGACAAAGATGGGAGCATAAAAAATATTCCTCAATATTTCATCTTCAACAGGGATGAAATTAGAAAGGCCAAAGCACAGCTGGTGTTGGAGATAGCAAGTAATATGAAAAGTAACAAGAACCATTTCTCCAGGTATGTTAGCAACAAGAATAAGGTTAGGAAATATGTGCCCCTTACTGAATGGTAAAGGAAACCTAGTGCCAGATGGTGTGGAAAAAGGTGAATTAATCAAAGGATAGGATGGTAATCAGGAACAGTCAGCATAGATTCAACAAAAGCAAGTGAAGTTGAACCAACCTGACTGCCTTCTGTTATAAGGTGACTGATTCTGTAGGTTTGGGGAAAGTAATGAATGTGATATACCTTGACTTTAGCAAAGCTTTTGGTGTGAAATCTTGCCAGCAAGTTGAAGTAGTACTGGTTCGATAAATGGATTGTAAGATAGATAGAAAGCTGAAATAGGTAGTGATCAACAACTCAATGCCTAGTAGGCAGCCAGTAATAACTGGAGTACCCAAGGGGCTGGTCCTGGGGTCAGATTTCTTCTACATTTTCATTAATGATCTGGATAATGGGGTGGATTGCACCCTGAGCAAGTTTGTAAAAACACCCAAATGCGGAGAGTGGTAGATATGCTGAAAGTAAAGATAAGATACAGAGTGACCTAAAAAAGTTGGAAGATTGGGTCAACAGAAGTCTGATGAGGTTCAACAAGAAGAAGTACAGATTTCCACATTAGGACAGAAAAATCCCATATACCGCTACAGAATGGGGACTGAGTGGCTAAGCAGCAATTTTGCAGGAAAGGACTTAGGTGTTACAATGGACAAGAAACTGTCAATGTTGCCAAGGAGACTACCAGCATATACAACCTGGATTGAGCTACAATAAGATGGAGGCAAAACTAACTGTACAACCACTCTCAGAACGTAGTTATCAATGATTCACAGTCATGCTAGAAGGACATAATAAGCAGGGTACCCCAGAATCTGGTTCTCGGTCTTATTCTGTTCAATATTTTTGTCAATGATTTAGATGATGGCATAAAGAGTACAGTTATAGATTTCATGGATGATATCAAGCTGGGAGGGGTTGCAAGTGCTTTGGACAAACTGGTGAAATGGCCTGATGTAAACAGAATGAAATTCAATAAAGACAAGTGCAAAGTCCTCCACTTAGGAAAGAACAAGCCATTGGAAACATACAAAACAGGTAATATCTGCCTAGGAAGTAGTACTGCAGAATGGATCTGTGTGTCATAGCAGAGTGCAAGCTAAATATGAGTCAACAGTGTAACACGGTTGAAAAAAAAGCAAACACCATTCTGGAACGTATTAACAGAAGTATTGTAAGTAGAATACGAGAAATCATTCTTCTGCTCTACTCTGTGCTGATTAGTTCTCAAATGGAGTATTATGTCGAGTTCTGGGTACCTTATTTCGGGAAAGATGGACAGATTGGAGAAAGTCAAGAGAAGAACAACAAGAATGATTAACCATCTGGATAACTTGACATATGAGGGAAGATTGAAAGAGCTGGGTTTGTTTAGTCTGGAAAAGAGGAGACTGGAAGGGGACATGATAACAGTTTTCATGTACCTAAAAGGTTGTTACAAGGGAGAGAGAGAAAAATTGTTCTCTTTAACTGTTGATGATAGGAGAAGCAGCAATGGGCTTAAGTTACAGCAAGGGAGCTTTAGGTTGGACATTGGGAAAAAAATCCTGTCAGGGGCTAATTCTACACTGCCAAAGATATTTTTGAAATAGTTATTTTGAAATAACTATTTCAAATTTATTTTGAAGTAATTATTTCAAAATAGCATTAGTTTGAATTTATTATTTTGAAATAGGAGTCCAGTGAAGACTCTCTATTTTGAAATAAGGTAGGAATTATTATCTCAATTTGCAATAGTAGACATTTTACTTGGATGTTAGGAAAACCTTTTTCATTAGGATTGTGGGGAATCACTGGAATGTGTTACCTAAAGGAGTGGTGGAATCTCCATCCTTGTAGGTTTTTAAGGGCCAGCTATACAAAGCTTTGGATTAGATGATTTGGTTGGGAATGGTCCTACTTGGAGCAGGGGATTAGATTAGACTAGATGACTTCCTGAGGTCCTTTCCAAATCTAATCATCTATGATTCTATTACTGAATTCTGAGAGGCTGTGACTTTGAAAGCGCTTTGGGAATGATGGTATATAATCAATTGAACATGAGCTCTCCAGTGAGATACTGGCAAAAAAAAAAGGGGGGGGCTACTGAAAGCCATAAAAACATAAAGAGATGCATAAACATGAGAATCTGCAGGGGGCATAGATTTTTCTCTCTTTATTTGGTACTAATGTGACTACTGCTGGAATACTTTGTCCCATTCTTGTGTCAAATATTCAGGAAGTAGGATGATAAATCGGAGAGTGTTCAGAAAAGATTTATAAAAATAGTTAGAAGACATGCCTTATAGTGATTGATACAATTTAGTTTAACAAAGAGAAAATTGAGGGGTGACTTAATCAGTCAATATGTACCTTTATGGGGAACAAGTATTTGATAATGAGTTCTTCAGTCTAGCACAAAAAGGAACAAACACATACCGATACAATGGTTGCAAGTTGAAGCTAGATAAATCCAAACTGGAAATAAGGAGAACATTTTTAATAAAGTAGATTTTTAACAAATGGAACAATTTACTATGGTTCATAGTTGATTCTCTAACATTATCTGTTTCTAGATCAAGATTAAAAAAAATTAAAAAAAACCCATACTCCAGGAAGTATGTTGGGGTAGTTCTATAGCTGTGTGTTATACAGGAAATTACACTAAATGATCTCAGTGGTCCTCCTGGTCTTAGAATCTTTGAATCTTCATCTATCAGACACAAAAGCCAGCAGAAGAATAAATTCACTTCAACGGGTTTAAATAAATTTAATAGTACAATGTACAACTCTAGCTTTCTTATGACACAGTCTTAGATAATTGTCACCTTCTCCAAGCTTTCCACTTTAAAATTTGACCTGAGGACACACTTCATCTTGCTGCCTTGTCACAAAGACCCATTCCCAGGAGCAGGGGTTCCCTGACAGGTATGGTAGGTGTCCTGAAAAAGGCTGCTTCAGAAGCCCCATTCACTGCAGGTTCACTTCAGACTAAATTAATGCACTTATAATTTGTTGTTTAGAAGTAAAAACTAGTAATTAACTCTGGTACTGATCCCACTGCCCTTTTCAAACCCTAAAAAGTCTTATTTCATGCCTGTTCCTTTTCATAAGCCAAGAAGTCTGATGGTCTTTTAATCTGGTCCCACTAAGACCCCCTGTTTGCCACCCAGAGTGGAAAGACCCACTTGTGAAATCTAGAGAGATTCTTCTGGACAACTACAAAAAGTCTGGATCACAGTGTCTCCAGTTATCAAGTCCCCACACTCCCTCCCACAGTGGACCTACTCTCACAGCCAAACCTTCAAACAAGCATCTGGAATGGGTGCTAGCAACCAAATGTGCCCCCCCAGAATCCTTAGATTACAAATCACTGTCCCACTTCTATCCACATATTTTTACCTTCCACATACCTAAAACATGCAAACACATATCCTGATATTCTTCACAGGCACAGCTGCTCACCAGTTTGGCTAGTGCCATTTCTATGCCATCCTATGATTGACTATGAAGTTTACAGGACACTGTTAGGAATAAACTGTTTCTTTTTTTCTCCTGGGGATTGATCCAGTTATAATGTTATAAAAATATGCAGAAAAGTTGCAACCATATAGATGACTCTCCCCCCTGTACCACAGTGTAGGGTTTACTAGTTACAGTCTTTCAATGGATTTGTCTGGAGACTGGGGGCAAGACATTGCAGTGGAAGGTTTGCAAATGTGGCATTCAGTCCCTCTATATCAGAGCATGCAGCATAGCATACCTTTGTAGTCAACAAATGCAGGTCACTCCAGATCACTGAGCGTATATGAGCGTACAAGTCCACAAACTGTTTCATTTTACTATACCATGTTCACATACTTAAAGAAGAGATTTTGTAGCAAATTTGAAGAGTAAATACAACATACTATGTTGTGCATAACAGCATGAAATTCTTGGATATTTAACTACTATAAATATGCATGAATTTCCATTTAACATTTCATAAATCCTTGGCCGTCACACAGCAATAAAATTATTAATATGTTCAGAATGCTTCTTTGTTACAACAGTTGTTTCAGTAGATTATTTTCTTCTCAATATTTTATGAGTAAGCAGGTAAAGAAAATAAAGAGAATTAAAAGTTACTCAAATAAGCTGTCCTTAAATTTTTTCTCTGAATTAGCAATTCTTTTATTAAATATGCTTTTCAAAAATAATAGTATAAAGACAAAACCCGTCTCAAATGATGGCCTTGACTGATGGCTTTTGCTGATCTTGCAGAGGAATCATATTTCAGAGGAGTGACATTGCTTTTATGATGTATTGATAATGTATCAGTGTAATAAATCAGACAGACAAGGCCTTCATTGGGCATTTTTTCTCCCAAAGCCTTTTATAATTATTTGTAATAGCCAAAATGAAAACTTACTGAAGCTTGATTTAGGAGGGATGAGTTATAGTTTTAAATTATTTCTGGTCCCTTATCATCTATGCTCAGTAGTTCAGTTTCCTCCCACTCTTTAAACTACTTTTATTTAGAGTACTTAGGAAAATGTCCTTAAACTTTCTTCATTAGGTTTTCAGCTAGTCCAGTAAATACATAATAGTGTGAAGGACACCTGATCTTGAGGCAGTCTCTTGCTTGTCAAATAGATATTTTCTACAAGACACTAGTCATGCTTTTTGTGTTAAGGCACTATGATTTCTTGTGATAAGAATAAGGGACAATTTTCCTGATCACTCCTCTTCTCATCTGGTCATAGCCATACTCAGACAAATGAATAACAAATCAAAGCTTCAAAGACAAACTGAAGGATTGGAATTCAGATGTAGATTTAACATAGTGAACTCAAGCCTGAATAAAGACTATGGGTTCTTTTTCTATTACAACAGGTAATTTTGGTTTTCTCCTTCTCTCCTCTGTGATCATTGCTAAGTTCCAAAGAAGCAGCCATGTTAGTCTGGTTCAGCAAAAGAAACAGAGGGTACAATGGCACTTAAAGACTAACAAAATTTACTTATTGAATGAGCTTTCGTGGGAGAAAATCCCACTTTGTCAGATGCTTTGAAGATTGGGGAACTTACAGAATGGGAGGAAATAAATAAAAGGAAGTTTAAGGGAACAGGTCACACTGTAACAGCAAATCAAAGCCATTGTAAAGATTCAAACACTGGGTAACAGTGCATAGAGGAAGATGAGGTCAAATCACCTGCATTGCTTACTTTGTACTCACCCACAACCATTTCAAATTTGAGGATAATTTATACTTTCAAGTCAGTAGCACTGCTCTGGGTAACCTTATGGCCCCACAACATGCTAACATTTTTATGGCAAGCTTAGAACAACTATTCCTCAAGTCTCATCCCAAAGCACCTCTCCTCTACTTACTACATTGATGACATCTTCATCATCTGGACCCATGGGAGGGATGCCCTTGAAGATTTCCACAGAGACTTCAACAATTTCCACTCCACTATTAAACTTAGACTGGAACACTCCACACAGGAGATTCACTTTCTGGACATTACAGTACAAATTAGGGATGGAAACATAAGCACCACCCTATACCAAAAACTTACTGGTCCGTATAGTTACCTATATCTTTTGAGCTTTCATCCAAAACACACCACACAATTCATTGTCTACAGCCAAGCCCTAAGATATAACTGTGTTTGCGCTGATCCCTCAGATAGAGACAAACACCTTCAGCATCTCTATCAAATATTCTTAAAACTACGGTACCCATCTGTGGAACTGAAGAAACATATTGACAGAGCCAGGCGGGAACCTTAAAGTCAACTACTACAGGAGAAGCCCAAGAAAGAAAACAACAGAACACCACTAGTCACCACAGACAACACCCAAGCCAGACCTCTGTAGCACATCCACAGGGATCTACAGACTATTCTATCAGACAATCCCTCACTGTCTGAAGCTTTGGGAGGCAGACTTCTCTTTGCTTACAGGCAGCCCCCCAACCTGAAACAGATATTTAATGGAAACTCCAGACCTAACAACAGAACCACTAAAGCAGGCACATATCCCTGTAACAAACCACACTGCCAACTTTGACCTCATATCTGCACAAAAGACACTATTACAGGACCTAATAAAACCAGCTACTCCATCAAAGGCTCATTCACCTGCTCATCCACAAATGTGATTTATGCCATCATGTACATGAAATGTCCCTCTGCCTTATATATTGAACGACTAGGACAATTGCTGTGCAGAAGAATAAATGGGCACAAATCTGGCATTAGAAATCACAACATTCTAAAACCATTGGGTCAGAATTTCTATCTCCCTGATCACTCCATTGGCAATTTACTAATTTCAGTGCTCAGACAGATGAATACCAGATCAAGGCTTCACAGTGAAATTTATTTGCAAATTCACTTGCATTGCTTCACGGCTTAATAGGGACTTTGGGTTTTTCTCTCATTACAAGGGGCTATTGGACCTCATCTTCCTCTAAATGCTGTTCCTCAGTGTTTGAATCTTTCCAACTGCTTTGATTTGCTGTTACAATGTGACCTGTTTCCATGACTTACACTTCCCTGAATTTATTTTCTTCCTATTCTGTAAGTTCCCCATCTTCAAAGCATCTGAAGTGGGATTTCCTTCCATGAAAACTCATGCAATAAATTAATTTGTTAGTTTTTAAGTGCCACAGGTCTTCTTGTTTGTTCTGCTTATTGCTATACTCCACTGTTTGAATCCTAGCAACTGCTTTGATTTGCTCTAACAGTCTGACCTGACCCTATGACTTGCACTCCCCTGCCTTTGTTTTGCTCCCATTGTGTAAGTTCCACATTTTCAAGCATCTAATGAATTGGTATTTTCTCGCACAAAAGTTCATGTGATAAATAAATTTGTTAGTCTTTAAAAAGTGCCACCAGACTCCTTGTTCATTTTGGAGAACAAGGGCATATATTATATTATTTAGAGCAGTTTTGAACCAAAATTTATTGACTACTTTTTTAGGCTGTGCCATGAACTTTTTGGGTGATCTTGGACAAGTCGTTTACTTTCTCAGTGTCTCTATCTCTCCATCCCATCTACAAAATGGTAAAATAATACTTTAATCACAGGGTTGTGTGTAATTCATTAAGACTGGTATGGTTCTTTGATGAAAATTATATATTCATAAAAAATATTACTAGAAAATGTGGAGCCTGCTCAAAATGTGTTGGCATTATTTCATTCTGAAAGTTTTGTACATTTTAGGTATGATTCTCATTTCACTTATGCTACACCAGCCTGAGTAAGAAGGCATTCAAGTCCTTGTAAGAGGATAAAGCCTTCTAACTAAACTTTTAAAAGTGGCCACTGTTTCCGTGGGATACAGTTTTTGTTTACTCAGTTGGAGATTCATAAGATCTGATTTTCATGAAGCTGAGCATTTGTACCTCCCACTGACTTAGAGGAAAACCATTCATTTCTAAATCATATTGCTATTTCTTCTATAATTTTGATTGAAAAATTCTAAATGGTGTTCTTTTTTTCAAATATATATATTTAGACCTGCATGGGTACACACTTAGAGCCAAACTCTGCCTAACTCTAATTGACAGTGCATACTTTAGGGGAAAGAAAAATATAAGGACCTTTCATCCTGTAAGCACACAGATCCCTAACCACTCAGACCAAATGGAGCACAGGAGGACAGGACAAAGTGGCGAGCAGGAGCAGCTATGCTTCCAATCCCCAACATGTGCTGGCCAATTATGTGGGAGTACAAAAAGTCTTCTGGACTTCTTGAAAGGATAAATCTGTATACTGTACATCTAAGATCCCAGTGAAGTATTCTATGTTTCTGCTTTGGTAGTACAGGCTCACACTACCTTGAATACAGGACTGCAATTAAATGGCACAAACTAGTTTTGGTCCTGAGTTTTGGTCCAGAATGGAGCATTAAGTCACTTAGCCTGATTACATGTATATCACAGGTCATTGATTTTTACCCATTTACACCATTATTGAGGCCAATCACTTCTTTTGACTTAAGCATCCTTTAACCAACAACCCACTACTGAAATCACATTTTTCCAAAATAGGCTTTCTGAGGTTTTCTATAAAAGCTAACATCACCATATTATTAATATTATTGTAAAAAGCATGAGTTAATATTATATGTAAAATTACGGATTCCCTCTTTAAGATGTTAGTAGAACTTGTTTCAGACCAGACAGCCTCACAGAGATGAAGGCAATAAACAGGTGTGTTTTAGATAAAGGAATGTGGGTTTAACTCAATTTACATATTAGTCATAAATAAAACCATAAAGTTAAACCAGGAGGGGTTATCGTGAGTTTTAGGAGTTCCAAAGGGGCAGCCATGTTAGTCTAGTTCAGTAAAACAAAGGAGTCCTGTGGCACTTAAAGATTAACAAGTGGGATTTTCTTCCCCGAAATCTCAGTTAGTCTTTAAGTGCCACAGGACTCCTTGTTTTAGTGAGTTTGAGAGACAGAGTTAGCATACAGTAGCTCCTGTCCCCCAGTGGCCCAAGAGACTGAATCTCTCCCTGACTTGTAAGATAAAAAATATTCCTCTGGGATTCCAAAGAGAAGTCCCATCTTTATCCTTCATTGTAAGAGATATTTCCGAGGTCTTTTGGGACTGTAGTTAATTGATGGCTGATGACAGGAAGTTTAAGGCCAGATGATGAGGTTTAATTAACCACAATGTCAGCAGATAAAAATGTACAATGCTCCTAATTCCATAATCATTTACATATACCCCAGGGAGGGGCACTGGTGTCAGCCTTTCCCCTTTCCCCATCCTAATCCTTGCTTCTGCCCCCCTCCTCCCCACTCCATGAATGAGTGTTAAGGGGAATGAGTCCCTGTTGTGTCCCCTTCCTTTCACTCCTTTAAAAAGTATCTCCTTTAAATTCTTTACCAGTCCATTTCATCAGCATATCAATTCACTATAGAGCACCTACACTTGACATCTGCACCATGCTTACATAACGAGCTGCATCATCATAGTGTAACCCCCATTTCATGGTCATCTCAAATAAACCCCCAACCTGAGGACTTCCTATGTGACTTTGGGTGAGTCATTTAAGCTCTCAATTCCTCATTCTGTAAAATGGGGAAAATAATAAGTGGGAGAAAAGGTGTATTATCTCTCTTGTCCATTCAGACTGTAAATTCTCTGGAGTACCGAGCCTAGCATGGGGCCTTCCTCCCAACTGGGTTCAATATATACTCCCATAATACGAATAATAAATAGTAGATTAGGTGTAATTTATCACTGATTATTCCAAAAGCACCTTTGCCATTAACAAGTTGTTCCAACAGTGACACAAAATTCTATTTCCTTACACTTAGAATGTATTATTTGTTTCAATTGCATGTAAAGTCATACCATGCATTACCATTTTAAAATATTTGCTATTTTAATAAGTCATAAGAAATGCGTTCAGAGTGAATTTAGAGTAAAATCCACCCACACCATCAATTTTCCACTAACTGCATCTTTGCTCACAACATATTTTAAAATTAATGTGACAAAGCCCTGATGATGATTTCTTTCTTCTTTTGGAAGTGAAGTAATTTATTCTCATTTCCCGAGCAATCCAAGGTGGGTAAAAAAACCACACCTAAAAAAAGAGAATAACAATCAATTCTGCTATGTGTCTGTTATTATGAAAGTGGTTCTTTTTATATGCCAGCACTGCACATTTGATACTTGGAATAAACCACTAGCTTTGTCCATTGTACAGTGTTTAGAGTCATTTTCAGTAGTGCATCAGTTGTTTACATCAATCAACACCAGGGTAGGCACTGATTTACCCTTTTCTCTGTTTGCCACCAGAAACATACTAATTTTAATAAGAATGCATTCATTATCTTTTTAAAGTTCAGCAAATACTTTTGAGCAAACATACAGTGTACATGGCTTCCCTGCAAACTATTTAGCATAGAGCTTTCTTCTCACTTGTTATGGACTGAGTTGTGAAAGAGGCAGTGCATGTCATGCTGCTGTATAAACATACACTTGTTTTAGAGCAGTTGTTTTCAAATTTTTTCTCTTGGGATCCAGTTAAAAAAATTCATTTATGCTTGTGACCGAATAATTACATCTTTGAGCAATGTATTCCTGTTTTTTGGTGGCAGCAGCAGGGGGTGCTGCAACCCAGTGCCTGAGGGTCTGTGACCCAGTACTGGGTCCCAACCCTAACTTTGAAAACTGCTGTTCTAGAGAAAGAAGCAACCTGTTCCAGCCCTTTACCTGGTGCAGATTATTTCCCCTCCCAACTGCTGGGCACTCTATGGAAATGGTACAAACAAAGACTCCAGGTGTACCTCTGTCTACCTGCATGTCTTGCAGCTCCATGGAGGCTGTTCTCTCTGCCTACCCCACACCAAAAACTACACTCTGTCCTTAGGCTGATATTCTCATTTGTGTTGGCAAACAGAAGTTATAATCTTTCCTGATATTTGAGTACTAAGATCCAGGATGCTGATTTAACCAGATAAAAGTAGAGCCATAAAATTCAGATATGGGTTTGGATTCAGCATCTCTTCAAGCATGTTGGGGAATACTTGAAGCTGTGTTTGGTTTAGGCTCATCTTACTTTTAGTTCAGCAAACCTCTGACTACAAAGTCTGTGGTAAACTATCTTCTAGCAGTCAATAATACATAGCTAAAATACCTCCAAGACCTTAGCAACATAAAAACCTGGCAGTTTAACTACAAATATGAGGAGCTTAGTGGTCCCACAATTACTAGGACAAGGCCTTGACTCACATTTAATATGCATTAAAAGAGAATATAGCCAAATATATGTTCTGGAGCCATGGGTATTTGCTCTTAGATTACTTTCTGATCAACTTGGTATTTTTGATGCAAATGAGTTTGCACCAACATTTACCCATCCAGCCTTGAACAAGAAAACAGCTGCACTCATGGGGACAGAAACAAAAACTTTGCAAATGTTAAAGGAATAAAGCAACCGGCAAAGACTTAAGAGTATTTATGTAGACTGTTCCACAAGCCATCACTCTTTTGCTGCTAGAGATATTTCATTTTATCACCACTTTTGTACATTCAGTATAGAGATCATCAGCTCCTTCAAACAGGAAAGAACTACAGCCTGTTTCAAAATATATTAAAAACAAATACATCAGTAGCTCAGATTGTGCCCCCTTCCAGGGCCAGCTCAAGGGGCTGTGGTGCCTCAAGCCGGCTTTTGCTTTTGCAACCTCTGGGATCGGCTTTCCCCCCTCCCAGGGCAGGGAACAGTCAGCCAAGGGGTGGAGCAGGCCAGCCCAGAGGTAGGGGTCTGTTCTGCCCCTCCCCTGGGCTAGCTGTTCCACCTTCGGGGCACTAAGGGCCAGCCCAGAGGCAGAGTGAGAGAGCAGACTTTGTCCCATGAGCTGGCCTGCTCCACCCCTGGGGCAGAGGGGCTGGCTCAGAGGGGTGGGAGCACAGGGACCAGCTTCTGGACCAGCCTGCCCCCCTCCCAGCTTCACACCATGGCATCCCTAACCCTGCAGCACCCCGAGCCAGGGCTTCAGCGGATCACACCAAGAGCCAGCCCTGCTCCCTTCACAACAGCAATCAGGGGGGACCCTTCATATGTGGCTGTCTCCATTTTGTGTAGAAGTGGACTGAGGTGCCTAATGTCTGCCTTCCCACATCTGGATCCCACAGAGGCCTATTCTAGTATCTGGGATCAGCCCAGAGAGAAGGCATAAATGTGAGAGAGGCAGAATGGTGATGGGGAAGGAAGTAGCTGGCTGACTCTGATCCCATAGCTTCTCTAGATAAGCTAATGCACTCCAGGACAAAAAATATAGTTGTTCTTAAATAGAGCTGCTCCTTTCTTTGCTCACGGCAGCCCTCTGCAATGGTCTGCTTTTCAATATGAACAATAAACTACCCATAAGGGAGCAATGAGACTTAATTTATGCATAAATTCTCTTGTTATATGACAACTTTGAAATGAAAATTATCATTTAAAACATTTTTACCATTAAGGAAGTATGAGACCAAAATAGAAATATATGAAACATTTTAACTTTTGTCAGAAAGAACAATTATCCACCATTAAAATATGAACATGGAGGACATCCTACAAAGAACCTTTTTTTGTCGGATGTCCTCTGTATCCATATTTTAAAGGTGGATAATAAGTCTTCAAATCATTAAAATATGGATATGGAGGACATCTTACAAGAAAGGTTCTTGTATAGTTGAATGAACATAAAGTGAAAGAGTATTAGATACTATTGAAGATAAATGGCATTTCTTGCAACAAGTAACCAGTTCACGAGGGATGCATATTTTAAGCACTTATCCAAGGGAGCGTACACAGGACCTCAGGGCTTAAAGTACACCATAATGCCATTCCAGGGCCCACTATTTTTAGAGGCTCAGCATTCTGGGCCTCCTAAAAATAAAAAATGGGCCCACTATTTAAAAATACTAGGCTCTGGAATGCAGCGTTCTAGCTCCATTTTCTATTTTTAGGAGCCAGAACGCTGAGCCCCTAAAAATAGCAGGCCCCAGAATGGCATTCTGCTGCGTTGGGCAGGGCAGAGAGTTCTAAAAAATTGACCTCCCAGCCTGGTCTCATTGAGCATGCTCAGTGAGACCAGGCTCTAGGCCAAAGCCTCAGCCTGGGCCAGGTTCTCTCCCCATGGTGGCCAGGTAAGGGGGGAGGTAGGTGTGTGGGGAGCAGGAGCTGGGGTGGGGGCTGGTGCTTGGGGTCAGGAGCTGGGGTGCAGGGTAGGCAGGTGGGGTGCTGGCATTTGGGGGGCAGGAAGTGGGGTGCAGGGTAGGCAGGTGGGGGGCTTTAGGGGGGCAGGAGCTGAGGTGTGTGGGGGGGGTGCATGTGCAGGAGGGAAGCCCACCCATGTGGGAATGGGGCCCACAAAATTATACTTTACCCCCTTCAGGACCAGATCCTGCTGCCACTGAAGTCAATGGGAGCAGTAGGATCTCAGATGCACAGGCAGGTTCATAAATAAATGTGGTCAAATCTAAGTCACAGTGTTGGTGATTTACTAGCTAGTGCTCTTATGCATGGTGTAATAGAATTTTTTATATACGTTTTGTCTAGTGCAGTTCGATTACTCAGTACAGACACATTTATTGACTTGTCAAGATTGACTATTTAAAGTAGCTAAAATAAGGTTAAAAATCCATGTTAAATTCTACTGTCCTCCCATCACAGAGCTCCTTATCTCCTTTCATGAGAGAAAGGAGGGAGGGAACTAGGACTGTGCAGTGATGTGGGAGAAAGAAAGATGAGTAGACATGAAGGGCAAGCAGACAGAGTATTGGTGCAATGAGTCACTGGTGCATCAAGAACACCCATATAATGATGCCTCCTGACTGCAGACAGCTGTCTTGGAGTAGTCATAACAGTTGCCATGCCTTAGGATAGACATTGGCTCCTGAAGCCTCAAAGCACCTGTAAAGCCTCAAAACCCCTATCTCAAATCCTCTTGCTGAACACAATTCTCTTCCTCATATAATTGTTCAGTTTCCCTGCCCCAAGTCCCCACAAAGTTTTCATGACCTCCTCTTAGTCTCCCTGCAACTCACATTCCCATAAGCCGCTATCACACACCCACACCCACACCCAAACCCACATCACAATCCTCGTGCCACATGGTACTGCTGTGTAGCGTGGCTGCAAGCCAAACCAATTGCAATAAGCTCTACTTCTTTGCCCCCATGTGACTTGTTGCTCCCCAAATCTGGTCTGGTGTGCCACTCCTGGACCCTGACTTACCCCACTTTGATCATTCACTGCTGAATCAGTCCACACGAGCCTCCTGAATGTAATAGGTCCCAGCCAGTAGATGTACACCCTCTGGCTACATGAGAGACAGTCCCCAGAAAGCATTCCAATCCCCAGAAACTACAATGGGAACTTCTGTCATAGAGGGATTGACACCTGTTCCCAGTCACCCTACTCTCATATGTTCATTTGACACTGAAGTAAATCATGTCCAGCCTCCCTCCCTCAGATCCTCTAAAATTCACAAAGCTTTAGATAGAACAACTATTCATTTATTGATCAGGATACGATTTTAAGTGAGTACATAGCAAATCAATGCGCATCATTTTAATAAAACAGTCAGTGGTTGCCATGAAAAATTAAAATATAAAACATGCCTGCTACCTTATGATACTACTAGTAATATGCTGATTTCACCTCTCAAGCCTGATTGTGGTCCTTTGCAGCCATCTCTGCCTCTTGCAAGGCAGGACCCCACTCTTGTAGATATTTCAAGATGGAGTTTTTCAGATAAAAAGCCACAAGCTGTTCAAAGTGTCTCTCTTTTTTTTCCAAACCTCTTCAACCCCTCCCTTTCTGTGCTGCTGTGTGATTCTCTTTGCTTCTACATGAGCCAGGGAGGGTATATGAATAGACTTATGTAATTCTCCAGCTACTGTGCCAGAGATAGTCCAGAGAGTCTGTACTATGTAACATTTTTCATATCTGTATATATATGACGCTTCAGGACACATGATACCATAACAATCATGTACACTATGTTATGAGCATTCATAAAGGAACCTTGCATGGCATAACTGACATCAAATGTACAATTACATTGGAAAACTAAGCAGAAATGTTACATAGATCATAACCCAGGGGTGCAGAGATGTTCATCCTGTGACGCCCCATCCCATATACCCATCTCTTTTTTCCCTTTTCATTCCTACTCTCATCCTTATCCTTTGAGCACTGCTCTACACTAAACACTGGTTTTGGCGGCAGTTGAAGTTTATTTAAAATAATGTGTGTATCTCTTTTAGACTACCCAATGGCTATTCAACATGATGTCATCAGTGCACTTACTCAATAGGAAATGGCATCCCATCAGCTCAGCACTATGCTATTTGCGGGGCTATCATTACAGGACTGACTTCCCAATTAACTGAACGGGTCTTCAAAGACCCACTCAGTCAATCAAAAAGATCGATCTGACAGCAGTTAATTTGCTGCCATCAGTGAAGACCTGCCCTCAGAGATCAATTTTCTTAATATGTCATTCCTGGTTTTGGTCTTGTTTTGTTGATATTGTCAGATTGATTGTCAAGCAAGAAAAGAACAGATATGTAATATGAAGCAAAGTTCTTGTATTTTAGGACAAGTGTTCCCTCTAGTGAAGATGACACCTTATTTGATGTGTAACTGCACAATAAAGACAAGCTCAACAAAGCAGTCCCAAGAGTACAACACACAACTCTGCATGTGGAATCCCATGTACTTAAGTCTGCTGCAGTATTGCAGATGTGGACAAGATGACCTTGCTGTCCCACCCAGCCTTACATGGATATGACACTATGATTTCCAAATCATACAATGATCAATATTTTCCACCTCATTCAACAGTTTTATACTTAATGGTACCAAATAGTGTGAAGGACATGGGTCAGAGCTGAGGAGTCTCTTTTCTTCTCTTTCTGTACCTCACTATTCAAAGACTCTAAAGCCATCTTGCCTTCTCATTTCCCACTACTTCCTTTTTTAACAAACAAGGAATAAAATATTATAAATACAAAAAATATATAGCAGAACAAAGACTGCATAAGGGTGATAATTCACTAAAGATACAGAACAGAGGCAGGTGAACTGGGTTCTATTTCTGGCTGTAGTGTAGGCTCCCTGTGTGACTCAGGCACATTACCTTTCTTATAGTATAAGATTCCTCATCTGTAAAATAATGAGATAGCATACTTTTTTAATGCTAAAAAGCTAATACAATTAATGTATGTAAAGTGCATTAAGAATCTAGGCTAGAAGATATATAAATAATATTTTAAAAATCAGAAAGATTTTTATAAAATTAATTAATATATTAATAGTTGGACTTTCCCATCTGTTCCCATCAAAGATGCATCTTTTTTTTGCAAGGTGAATGTGAGATACAACACTGTTTAGTAAGTGTGCTAACTAACCCCCTATGGAAGATTTCAGGCTCCGTAACACAAAAAACTAGGATATGAACTTCAATTCTAGTTGTGAGACAGCTTCCATTTCTGATAGGTGATGATGAGCTGTTTACATGCTCATGGAATAGCAGTTAGAAAAATGTGATACTTTTCCCTCTGAAGTCTCAAAAACAATTGCTAAAATTTGCCTTTTCAGTTTTGCTCTCTGTGCAATCTCTGTCACAGCTTTGCTTTTAAAGTAATGTTTATGTTCTTACGAGAATGACAAAGGAGGCCCTTCTATAGAAATTCCAATGTAAATTAAAGTAATCATCATAATCTAATGGAGCTCAGCAGCATGCTGGCATCCATAAAACTCTGTCATACCTGCTGAGATATTTCATGTATATTTGTAATTCGCTTCTATTCTTTCTTTTTTGAAGGTGATAATATACTGAATTTAAGTCATTTCTATAAATAGTCCAGCATCATCTCGTGTGGCAGGTCTACATTAATCTGCCAATAATGCATTAACATTTCAGGTGAAATAAAGAGGTAATGCTTAAAAAAACCAAAACAACAACAACAAAAACCCACCTTATGCCATGTCTCATTAAAGGAATATAATGAGTTACATTTTGGTTGATACTTCTATCAAGGACAAGAAACACAAAAACATTGTCATTCTTACTATTTTAACCCTCAGCAAGAAGTTTTTGTTTTTGTAGATTTAGAAGTAGGATGAAAGGTGTGACTGAGGAATAACTATTATGTTTTGTGTACATATTTTTCCAAAGGACTGTTATTTATTTATCTGTCTTTATCTTAGCTTTTAATACTGAAATCATCACTGTAATATCTGATACCCTTCTATACAAAATCAACAACAGTAATAAATTCCACAGATGATTTAATTGAATCTCAGGTTCTTCTACTTTTTTGTGGTCAAAACTCTATGGGTATGTCTACACTTAGAAGTTATTTTGAAATAAGAAGTTATTTTGAAATAACTTTTTTTTCCTATCCATGCATTCATTTTGTTATTTGGAATTAAGCATTTCTTTATTTTGAAATAATGAATACCATTTCAAAATAATAAAACTTGTTTTTTATTTCAAAATACTGCTTAAATCAAAATTATTTTGAAATAAGCCATTCTAAGCCATGGAATAGGCTTATTTTGAAATAATGGCCCTATTCTTTTGCCTGCCTTCCCCTATTTCGAATTAGAGAGTCTAGTGAAGACTCTCGAAATAATAACTCCTATGTTATTTCAAATTTCAGAGTCTTCCCTGGACTCCTAATTTGAAATAATAAATTTGAAGTAGTGCTAATTCAAAATAATTACTTTGAATTAAAATCAAAGTAGCTATTTCAAAATAACTATTTTGAATTAATTTTGTAAGTGTAGACATAGCCTATGTGGGGCAGGGTTTTTTCTGCTTTTGTTCCATAAGGTTTCAGAAATAGAACAGGTGTGTAGCCCATGACTATACCTATAGTTAGCTTGCAATACATAAATTACTGTTGTTTCATATATGTGTATCTTTTTTATAAGTTTAAGAAATCCTGGTTTTATAGTATTATACTTAGCATAAGTAGATAAGTTAGCATAACTTTTATATTAGGAGCTGATATGCAAGGGACCAACAGCCCTTGTTATAGAAATGACAAATCTGTATGCAACAACTTTTCAATAGCATTTAGTAGGAGTAGCTGTGAAGTTAAAATATCAGACAAAGGTGGGTCTTTTTTCCACAGTCTTTGTTGAAAACCCCAGATAAGCTATTTTGGATCATAACATATAGGTCAACAGGTGAATAACAACTCGAGGTAAGACCCTTGACATTTCTGGTAGAACACAAAAAAAACCTAACAAAATCATAAAATGAAAAGGGGAAATGTGATGAGGAACATTCTAATAGGAAAAATTAATCAATTATATGCATGAACCCCTTAATCAATGATATAAAGGTACCCTGACAATTTTTGGGGTAAAGACCCATATTTGTGTAAGGAAGAATGAAATAATTTAGTTTCTTTTTAGAGGGGTAGAATGGTATAGAGATTGTTACATGTGAGAAAGAAGTATTTAAGGCCTTAAGATTCGGAGAGCAATGAAGCTTCTGGTCCTCAGTTCTGAGCTCAACTTTCTTGTGAAAAGATCTTCACAGACCCACCTGCTTCCTTTTCCTTAGCTAGTCTTTATTGTTTTATCTAAGTATATTAGGATTGCTAGACTCTCCACTCCAATTCAAACATTCTGACTCCAGGGGAGTCTAAGTATAAGAAGCTGTAAACTATGTTATAGCCTGTTATCAATTGTACAGGATTTCGTAGATGCATTGTTGTATAGATTATTATTCCATTGTATGTTGATCAATTAATATACATATCAATTATATGCTTTATGCTATTAGCAATAAAGAATTGTTATAAGATACCTTAAAGAATCCATGTAACTCATCTTCCCCTGGGGAGGTCCATGGAACATTGGTTTTAGTTTTGATTTATATGTGATCAAGTTCAGACTAAAAATCCACATCCTTTTAACCAGTTTGATAAAATCTGTATTGGCTATTCAAAATTCCAAAGTAACTACAGAATTTGGCTACAGGTGTTCATATTGCAAGAGTACCTGATGGCAGAAAATTTCTCAGAGGAAAATTTTGATGTGGTCAGATTTTGGCTTTACCTGCTCTTCTCTTGAAGACTGTTCCACAACTGGAACATGACTTCACCATCAGTACTTTGCCTCTGCCTTTCACTTGTTTCAGTGTAGACTGTGAGCTGTATAGCAGTGAATAATGGTTTAAGGATGAAACACCATTTTTGATATAGCTCAGACTTGCTGTTTTTAAAAATTAAGACCAAATCCTTGAACTATGAGAGGAAGTTGAGTAAGAGTCAGTTGAGGTACTTGAGCAGAGGTCAAATGTACTCTCAGGCCTGGTCTATGGTTGCTGCAGTTTTTGGCAGCAGATGAAGAAAGATATACAAACTACCTAAAATAACTTGCATTCTCTCTTCAACTGCCTACTGCTTACTGGAGTGACTCCACTACACTCAGTCAAAGGGAAATGCCCCCCATTCGACTCAGAACTACTCTTTTTCAAGGGGTATTTTTATCAGGTTCACTTTCTGATCACCTGAGCAGGTCTTCACTGATCCACCCAATTGATCCAGAAAGATTTAACTGATGTGTCAAATAACTAGGGCAGAGTGACTGGGGCTTCGTCCTGGGTGCGTATTGAGTGGCTCTGTTTCACTGTACTTCTTACGGTGCATTCCATGCTGCTTCCTTCAGGTGTGCCCTGGGGACCAAAACACCTAGGTCTGGTGCTGGCTGCTGTCAGTGTAGTCTTGGTCTTAGTGGCCTGAGCCATTGAGAAGGCAAGCAGTTTCAATGCTTCAGATGATAGAGAACATATCAGCTTCACCTTCAGTTTCGGAGACAGTAAGTTGCAGTATCTGTCCTGGTGGTAACCAGAGCAAAGATTACTGTGGTCTGATCCTCAACTGGGAGGAAGGAATAAAGTTTACTAATAAATTGGAACTGATACAAAACATTTTTTGGAAACTGGTGCTACCTGGTCATGGATTGAAGAGGGTTTTTGTTTATTTGTTTTTCAAAAATCAAGAAACCAACTAGGTCTAAGAATTTTGGAACAGTGTTCATACATTTAATGAAAAAAGAAAGCTTGGAGTGGCTTGTTTCTGAATATCCAGTTATAAAATGCCTGTCTTTCAGAGCAATAAAATAATAAAATTTATATTTATTTATAGCCAAGACAGTGTCAGATTTTCCAACCTCAGACTATTAAACTCCTCACTACATTGCCCTATGTATCCCCAGTCCATAGGGAAAATTTTGAACTTCTGATTCTATAAAAGCTATATGCTAATTCACACTTTTAAAAAGAATGTCATACTAGGAAAGATAACATGTCACAAAAATTAGGAGCAAAATAGTGACAAAGTCCCTGAGGGAAACATACAATATATTTTTATTTTGCTGTATAGAAGATAATTCATTCTTTTAGTGAAAGATAGATTAAAATGTCAAAATAAATGCCAGTGAAAATCATACTACTATTAGGTGTTACACTAAGGCACATTCAATATGTCTTAGTGTCATATATGCCAAACAGTCATGTTTTTAACATTTGCAATTCCTGAAGTAATCTTCATATTCATAGGCTAAATTTGTGTATTTTCTATCCTTCTCTGTGTATAGCACAAACACACATGCAAACTACATATAGTAAACTAAAATGAAAATTTGCTCCACTTTCCCAGTAAATCAAATAACCAGATAGTGGTGAAGGCATCTAGGAGACCCACTCAGACAGCTTAAACAGAACAAAACTGCAAAGAATGGGGTAGGAAAACTTCCTACATACAGATGAGTTTTATACCATAAGACATACCAAGCCAGAAACAGCTTTTGGTCACCTCACTGTTCAGTCAGAAGACAAAACACACAGTTTCCTTAAAATAATCCAGTCTTGTGGCTAGTTCCCAGACAGCCAAGTCAAATATGATGGGGATTACTGAACGCCCATCATATGTAGAAACATTTCTACCAATCCTAAAAGATCAGGCACATTACTAAACAAATCAATGAACATTTCAAAATTACCAAAATGCCTGCCTAAAGTCAATTTTTACTAACTAAATTCAATTGATTTTAAAAAAAGGAATGAGTAATAGCTAAAATTTTATAGATTCACAGAAAAAAAAAATGAAGTTCATAAGTTAATTTCAAAGGTAGACATGAATGCGAGACAGGTGTAATAACATACTCCTGAATACTTCTCCCAATCTTGATATGACATTAACTAGAAGACTTCCCTCCCTCCCTTGAAATGAATCACAATCAATCTAAATTCCTTTCAGGGTCAAGACTGATGCATGCTTTGAAAAAAGTTAGGAATTCAGTCAGTGCTCTGTGGACCATTATAGTGACCCCAGGTTCTGACTTATGTGCCAATTTAGCATATAGATATTCACGTTCTTCACAGTGCAGTCACTCTGACATTTATCTGTGAAGACTATGAGGCTTTGTACCTTTTTCCCTTTTTGTAACACAGTCAAAGCTTGCAGTAGGCTTTCTGCTGTAGAAAGTTCCAGGGCTGTTCATAAACATTAGCTGAAAGATATAAAAATCCTCAGGTGTTTCAACACAAAGTGAGTTCACATTCAACAATACAACCATAAATCATTTCATCATATAATTTTCTCATGTTTGAGAACCCTAGCCAAATTATTAGGATTGAAATAGTCACTAAGTTGTTTAGTAGTTTTCAAGGTCTTAATTGTTGCTAATTCTAAGGTGCAACCCCTCTTCAAAGTGCTGTTAGGCACAGCTATTGATCTTTCATGGACTTCAAAGACTTCACAAAAGGCCTTTCTATGCTACAGCCTTTTGTAAACCAAAGCCAGGATTTTTAGCCAAAACACTGGTAGTGTATACATTACAATCCCTTGCCCCACCTCGCAGACACAATTCCCAAGATTTTGCAACAAAAAACTTCCTCAACAGGTGACATTCAACTTTTGCATCAAACATTTAGCAATAAAGCATCAATATAGGTACTGTGTTTAGTTATGTTGTGATAAATGGCCTCCAGAAGTGTCTCACAATGCCCACCTGGCCCCTGACCGCTTTGGCCATCAGTTTGAACTCTGCTGCTCTACAGTCATCTGACCCCTCCCCCTTTAAAGTCCAGGAATTTTTTAAGTTCCTGCTTAGTTGTCATGGAGAGCTCACATCTCATATTCCCAGCTTATTGTAGCAGCTCCATGAACTAAACACTCTCCTGTTTGGAGCAGATCAGAGCTTTTGGATCTGACTGTCATTTTGGGAGATGAGACTGTGCAATCCAAGCTCCACTCCAGCCAAAGGAAGTTTTATTTCTATTACTGGATTTCTTATGACATGACAAAAAAGGGCCAGGAACAGGACACTCTACAGTGCCATGTGAAAATCAAAGCTGTGAAAGGGGTACCAAAAATCTAGGAAGTCAAATTGTCACCCTGGTGTAGAGCAAAAGACCTGCTGCTTCTAATCTATAGGAAGCTGGAGGCCATCCTCAGCAGCAACCCTACCCACACCTCTAAGAGGACCTTGGATACCTCCATAAACCTAAAAACAGTGAACACCAGACCCAACCCCAATGAAGAAGTTTATGGAAGAGGAGTTGGAGGATGATGGGGAGCAGAGGACTGAGTCATTAGGAGATGAGGGGAGTTGAAACAACTTCTTGACCCTGAAAGGTTTGAGCCAATCTCAGCTTTCAGGCGGAGCTCTGGTAAGAGATTTGTTGGAGTTGATGCTGCTCAGAGTACAGTTGTACTTTGCTTTGTTGCATTTTACATCTGGTTCAAGATACAGAAATGCACAAGAGTAGCTGTGTTTCCTTGTGCTTCCTTTTCCACTGCAGCCAGTGCTGAGGTTTCACTGGAATACTCCAGAGAGATCTCTAGGAAACTTTCCTGAAGATACTCACTGATCTTCTGCCAGAGATTCTTCAGTAGAACTGTTTTGTTTCTTCCTCTGTGTAAGGAAACTTTCCCATGCCAACTGATCATCAATCGTGTAGGGCCAAAGCAATGTACAGGAAAGCAGCACAGGGTCCTGGTTTCAAGCTGCTTCTATGGAAAAAAATGAACACTAGAATCCCTGCTTACTCTCAGGAATTAGATCTTATCTTCTGTGGCACACACCTGTGGAAAAGAGGCACAGTATGAAATTGTCTCCTTATCTTCTTGCCTGAATACACCAAATGACCCACCTAGAACATTTTTCCCAGCTTGAGGGTCCCTTCTCTCTGGACACACCTCACCTTGGCACTTGCCAAGGGACAGTGAGAAAGAATTGTATTTTATACTAATAAATCAGTGCAATTACTGCACTGAGTGTCACACTTTTTCATTGTTAATTGTGCTTTTACAGATGAGCACTTGAGGAGAAATCCCTACATAGTTAGCAAAAACTTGCAACTGATAAGAAAATGACCATGTGTAACCTACTAGGGTGGACACAAATGCATTCACCTGCCCCTCTCCAGTGCCTCAGAGAGAAACCCCTGCAGAAAGCAACTGGAGAGCCAGGATCCAGTTGTTAAAAGGACTCACAGCGAAGACTACTCAGAGTTCCCATCCCTCATTAAACTACCACTCAGCATAAACATACAATGAACTTTATTAACTAACTAAACAAACCTTATCCTAAGGAACCATAATACATTTAAATAAAACAGTATGAAACCCAGGAGTCCCAATTTTCAGGTAGTGTTGCCCTTATCTCAATTGCAGTCTTTTAAGTCCCTGAGGCTTAAATGCAGAACATAAGCAATCCTCATCCTCTCTAGCTGCAGGAATCTTCAGGCAGATGCCATCCAGTCATTTCTTCCTCCTGTGTAGCCAGCACCATGCAATCAGGTCACTGGCCATCCAGCTCTGTTCCCCTGCAGGCAACTCCCCTGCAAAGCAGCCCAAAGCAGGGAGAAAACATCCTGCAGTCCACTCCTGCTCAGCTCTGTTCACTGAGTCCCTTAGTCAATGTCCTCTGCAGCTCTCTGTTTGCTCCTCTGCAGGCTGCTCCTCTCAGGCTTCTCCCTGGGCATGTAATTCCCACTCAACGCTAAAAGTTGTGGAGCATGCTCAATGTGCTCCCACACCCTCTTACCAGAAGGTTCTGGTTTCTGGGCTGCAAAATCTGCCCAGCAACATAACCCAGCCACAAGGGATCCCTGAAAGAGATTGCACTTTTATGCACATGGGTTACACATGGAGAAACAAAGAGATATTCCAAGAACTCTTCTAGCCCTTTGAGACAGGGAAAGAAAAGAAAAAAATATGGAGACAGTGTGAAATTGATAGCCAGGAGAAGACAGAATACAGGAGTGAGTGATATTAAGTCACAAGTTCATGATAAAAGCCAAGAAGGAGCAAACAAAGCTGCTGAAGTCACTTATAAGGCTGCAGACTGAGTTCATGCATGCATGTTCCCTCTTGCAGCCAACACAGAACTGCTTTCTATGCCCTCCCCAAACTCCACCGAATATTCCTACCAAATGCTTGGCTGTATCTGTACCCTGTTCACTCCATCCCTTCTAGGATGCTTCTAAACTGATAGCTGGACTTACCCGTGACTGTCGTAACTGCTTTCTCCCCTCCCGTCCAGCATTTTGTTTATGTTGCGATTAACTGCTATTTAATAAAGACATAATCTGTGAAGTAGAAGCAATCTTTGTCGCTTGCACATGGTGGCTGCAGCTTACCCTGATGTATAGCACAAGCTGACTAGTAGCCATATCATGACATGGTGTTGTTTAGAAGGACACCTTATTGGTACTCATTGTCAAAATGGTTCCTCCCTGATTTGAATGACCCTCCATTGTGCACCTCTAATATCCCTAATATCTGGTTGTTCATAGTGAGCTGCAAAGCAATCCACCTGCACAGAGCAGGTGGCTACAGCCAGAGGAATAATTTTGCTCATTTAACTATAACTTGCCATTAAGGCATTGCCAGTAAGCTTTTAATCTGCCAAATGTATATATGCTCATACAGCACTTGTGTCATCTGTTGTTGAAGCACTCTTTGCTGCTCTCCAGGTTGTCCATATAAGGCTTCATGAGCTATGGCAGTAAGGATGGCATGGATCTCTCCAGGATCACAAAGGGCATTTCAACATCTCCCATTTGAACCTTTTGGTCTAGAAAAAAATGCCTGATTGCTGTTTTTGAAGATGTATGCATCAGGCACCTTTCCTTGACCAGCCCACATTGATGTCAGTGAAGCACTCATGCTGATCCACAAGTTCCTGCAGTGACGTAAAGAATTATCCCTTTCTATTGATGTATTCCATCTCAAGATGATCCAGGGGCAAAATTGGGATATATGTGCCATCTATCACCCTGCCACAGTTAGGGAATTCCATTGGTATGAAGCCATCTACTATTTTAGGCAAATTTACAAGACTTGCAGTCCTTCATTGCAGAATGTGATTAATGGTCCTGCACACTTGTTATAACACAGTGCCAAAAGGTAGACTTGCCAACTCCAATTAGAAATTAATTGGTAGCAGTTGGAGTTGCAAACTTCTATATGTTGATTGTCATGTGCTTCTCCATCTAAGGGGCAGGTCTCATTTTGATGCTCTTGCATCACAGAGCAGAGGCAAGCTCCACACATAGTTCCACGAGGGTGGTTTTGTGCATTCAGAAGTTCTGCAAGCACTGCTCACCATCCCAGACCTGCATAACAAGGCTGTCCCACTGCCAGGTGCTCATTTCATGTGCTCAAAAGTGGTGGTGTACTCTGTGCAGATGCTCCAATTTCAAACAGTAATCCAGTGTTGTTTGTTTACATGGCACAGAGTAGGTCAGGCACCTCAGACTCTTGTTCCAGTTGGTAGCTCATGATTTACTGCATGAGCAGCTGTGATGTGGTTAGAGCCTGACAACAACAGTGGAGAGAGTGAAGGATCCATCCTTTGAGATAGAGATGGTGGGTGTACAGGAAACCAAAGCCTTTGAAAAATGCCTTAGAATGTATTCAGTAACCATGTAATAATGGAATGGAAATCACTGCATCATGGGACATTGAGTCTGCACCCATGATACACTGTGATCCCTTCCACTTTCCCATAAATCCTTCTGTGGTCTTGTCAAGTTTAAAAGCAATTCTGTAACAATAGGCAATGGGCTACTCCCCTGTCTAGCTCCGGCTGGGATCTGTGAACCATTTTTATCTTGCTCTAAAGTGACATTTTTCTACTGAACCACAATAAACTCCTCCTGAGTTTTACAGAAATCCAGAAATATTTCTGGCACAATAGGCTGATATTTATATAACTCCCTGCAAGGCAAGCTGCTAGACTCCATAGTCAAAGGCTTAGACGTACTCTCATTACCTCTGCAGCTTTTTTCACTGGGAACATGCAAGTTAACAGGCTCATCACCTACTAGCTTAGAGTTCATTTCTTTGTCACAAATTTCTACACCGGTAGTAGGTAACAGTCAAATCACCTTTATGCTTTCCTTGTGCTCTAGTCACAATATTAACCTGATTAGAAAATGACAAAGTTAGGATATTCTTCCCTAGAATCACGTCAGTAACAAGCAGACTGGAAACATCAAAATTACCTGGACAGAGAACTCCAGTTATGACCTTCAACTGCATTAAACCTAGTCAAAATGTCGTTACCACCAACAGGCATGGGCTTAGGAGAACATCCTTCTTAGGTGTTAGTTGAATCCAGAAGCACCCCTGGTTTAATTAAAAACTTCTCAAACATCATAGGGTAGGAAACATTCCATGTTTGTTTATAGTTCCCTTACCATTAATAGGCAGGCGGCTTTTCATAACAGGTAACTGAGAGAAAGGGGACGTTCCTTTAACAAGCAAATCTCCACTCTCAAAAGACAGGCAATTAGATACTCTGCTTTGTCACACAACACAGGGCTGTTTGCAGACAAACAACTGGAGTTGGGTTAGCCCCCTCAATGGGCAAATCATTACCCCCTAATGCATGTAGGACTTTCCTTGTCATAATTCTCCTGAGACTGGGGTATGACACCAGCCTGATTAATCAAAACTTCAATATCAGTTCCTATTAAAAGATACATAGACAATAAGTTTCTCACTCCGGTTATAACGTCATGATTAATGGCCTTCCTTTCAAGGTACATTTTAGCCAAAAGAAACACTTATAGTAAATTCAGACAGGATCACAATATTAACACTCATATTCAGTAAATAATATTGCTTTCTGACAAAATCTACAATAAACCAGATAGATATTAGCAGTTGCAACTTGCCATAGGCCGATTTTCCTATTAATGTTTACATTCTCTAGAATTTCTTATTATCATCCCTATACATAGTATTAATATAATTGGTAAGGTTACCTTGTTGTGAGATTACAATACCAGCATTCATATCAAATGTGGTTGCCCCCTTTCTGGTCAAAGTTATTTAGGAAATTATCTAGTTCATGTTTTGGAATTTTTCTGACAAGATTTTCAGCTTCCATTGGTGCTTGGCTTTTCTTTCTTTCCAAAGGGCTAGCCATGTTAGTCTAGTTTTGCAAAACAAGCATGGAGTCCTGTCACGCTTAAAGACTAAGAAATTTATTCATCATATGAGCTTTTGTGGGAGAAAATCTTACTTTGTCAGATGCTTTGAAGAAAAAAAATGTTTGACAAAGTGGAATTTTCTCCCGTGAAAGTTCATGTGATAAATAAATTTGTTAGACTTTAATTGTGACAGGACTCCTTGCTTAGCTTTCTCTGACAGCATTCTGATATATTCTGCAGCAGGCAAAGATATAGCCTTTGTTTTTTGATCAAAAACTATGGCAGTATCTTCAGTTACCGATCGTGTCTTTCTTTTTAAAAGATAACGGTTTATGTGAGCACGAGGTTCCAAAGGCTTCTCGTGGATTGTTCTGCATTCATTTACTGTAAATTTATTTTTTAACACTCAAACTTTCAAATGACAAAATTATTCACAGGTGTGTGGGTGTTTTGATCCAAAACTCTGTCTGTGGTAACGTGCATCTGAGCCTCAGCTTGGCTGTTTAAAATGTTTTCCAAGCAGTTCATATCTATCACAAATCCCACTATGCTTTGCCAAGGGAGATATTCCCATTTCTACTGTACATATCAGCTAACAAAATCCAGCCACATCTATTCATACATTGTAAATATTTTCAGCACACAAAGATTTAACCTCAAGATGGTTCAACAGAGATGATCTTAGGGTTTGCCACATTGCCAATTCATGTGGCAATTTTTATGATATAGATATATTTCATTTAGCTCTTCATTAGACATAGGAATTGTAATACTTTGTACTTTTATGTTCAATTCTTATACGATTACCAACTTGCCTAAAATTCTGAGCAGCAAACAGGAGTCTGGGAAGAAGTTTGTGAAAGTACTTTGAAAACTTTTTTTTTCCCCCTAGGTTTAGTTCTGAACTTCGTATCAAGGTGGACAGAAACCGATCAGTGACTACATATTGGCAATAACTAAGCCACATTTCCTTTCCTGTCTGAAGCCAGAAGGAGCCTTCTGCATATGAAGTCCACGTTGATGGCTGTACTGGGAAAAAAAAAAGGAAAAAAAAAAGATTCTTGCAGTGGAAGGACAAGTAGAATCCAAACTTGTGTAGGAACTTGCCCAGATGTCAACCAGAAAGTTGTGACTGAGTAGGGAATTGAAACTGAATCCTCCAAGGCCTAGGCTAACAAGTGCATCAAACCCTGTGCAAGACAGGGCAGAAAAAAAGGATGAGTATTGTCTTCTCAATGCCAGAATGTGAGAAATGTCTAAGATTAAATAGATTTCTGAAGCAATTGGTCAAGGATCCTCTGGTTATGGTACATATAGCCAGTAACACCACAGTGTCACAGACCATCTCTCAGCTCATACACAGATGGGTTCTAAAGGACAACAATGTTCAAATGACCTTCTCAAATATATTTCCTGTCCTAAAAGCCAAGTGAATTGCTAGAAAAATAAATGCTGTAAGTTAAAGGATTTGGGTTTTGCAGAACATTGTTCTACCTATGGGAAGAGGAAGTTGTAGAGTTTCTATGGCTTCCAGTAAGGAGAAGGGGAAACAGGCTTGTAGGCGACAGGGTAGCTAGCCAAGTCAGGAAGCTATTTAATAAGAGGAGAGTGGAAAAAAAAACAGCTCATTTAGAACAAAAATTATTGAAAGACTTTATTAATAAAGAACAAAAGGAAAACAATTTAATTAATCCCTGTCAAAATAGTTTTCATGAAAATTGATCTTCTGCAAGAAACTTGGTATCTTTTCTTAACAGATTAAAAGTTTGGTTGATAAATACAATGCCTGTATAGTTTATTTAAGGCATTTGAGCTGATACCATATGATATTTTTATTAATAAACTAGAACTACTCAAAATCAACATGGCAGAGATTAAATGGGTTAAAAACTTGTTGATACAGTTGAACTAGTTGATACAGTTGAAAATGTAATTGTAAATGGGATATCATTAAACAGGTATATTTATAAATGTGGTCTTATGGAGTCTGGTCTTGATCCTCTCCTATTTAATGTTCATATTCATAAGCAAAAAGCAAACATAAAATCATTACAGTGAAAGACTTGAAATGACACAGAAATTGTGGGAGTAGTAAATAATAAAGAGGACAGGTCATTGAAACAGAGATCTAGATTGCTTGGTAAACTGGGCAGAAGCAAACA
Source organism: Podocnemis expansa (assembly GCA_007922195.1). NCBI lineage: Eukaryota > Metazoa > Chordata > Testudines > Podocnemididae > Podocnemis > Podocnemis expansa. The sequence goes on along the minus strand of ML681966.1, from coordinate 43,113,199 downwards.
ACATGCATTTTAATATGATTAAATGTAAATTAATATCTTTAGAAAAAAGAATGAAGATCAAATTTGCAGGATGAGACACTATCATTGGAAGCAATGATTCTGAAAAGGCTAAAGGATTAATGTTCATTAAACAGCTGTACATGAGCTCCTAATGTGACATTTTGTCCAAGAGTCCTGTTCAGAAGTATAAAAAAGGACTAAGTATGAATAGGTTATATTATCTCTGTGTTTGACACTGGTGCAACATACCCAGTTCTGAAGAGCACAGTTCATGAAGGACACTTACAAAAAATGACTAAAGGATTGGGAAATACTCTTTATTATAGTAATCTATGCGAAAAAGCTCAATGTGTTTAGTTTAATAAAAAGATTTATGGGATGACTTCATCAGAGTTGATAAATACCTACTTTGGGAATAAAAATTTGCTAACAGAAGGCTGTTGAATCTATGATATAAACGAACAACAAGCAGTAGATGAAAGCTGGTTAGACAGATTTTGACAAGAAGTAAGGCACAAATGTAAAAAAAAAAACTATAGAGGCAAAATTACAATATAATGTTAGCGTATTACATTATGCATTACTCTCTCACTCGTTCAGGATTAGGTTAATATCCAAAACATCTAGCTAAAGATTGTGATTTGTTGGCAAGGAAGCCCTCTTATTCTGGGTAGTCTAAAAATGGTGACCAAATTTCTAAATACTCAGAACTATCCTTGTTTTGGAGCTTCTTGTGTGTGTGCTTGATATAAAGGCTTTTTAAACAGTGAGGACAACCAACAATTTAAACAAATTGCCAAGGGCTGCACTGGATTTTCTTTCTCTTGAAAATTTTAAAATTAAGATTGGATTTTCTTTAAAACAAACAAACAAACACACATATATGCTCTAGTTCAAACAGTAATTTAATTCAGGGAAGACCTAAGATTTGTGTTGAAAGGTGAGACTAGATTATCACAATGGGCCCCTCTGGCTTTATAATCTGTGAAAAAAAATTATTTTACAAATGTGTATCATTTAGCACCACATTAATCATGTGACATTATAATGAGTTTTGATTTTCTGTTACAGCTTTATGAGGAATACTCACATAAAAGGAAACTATTCTAGGAAATTCTCTCCCATCTTGACTTAATAGACAGATTGGGCTTTCATCTTGTAAATCATATTACATTTTCTTTGATACCACAGTTTGCAAGGGCAAAATTCTGGCATCCACTAACACACACCATTCCAAAAGATACTCTTCTTTCAAATTCTTAGTTTATAAAGACTGAAAAATCTTTATAAAATTTATAAAATGAAGATGTATTGTTTTCAGAGAGATTTTTCATAATACATCTGGCATTTTCAAGCACTGTCTTCCTGGCTAATATAGTAGATTTAAAAAAAAGTTGGGTCTTTACATTCTATTGGTTTTGAGAGGAAAACAAAAACAGAAAAACAAACAAGACAAGTATAAAAGATGGAAAGATACTTGGCACTTTTCTTTCCCATGTCCTCCTTTGATTTATTTGAATCCTTTCAGGGAATCAAATCCAGCTCAAAGAGTGACAGAGGTAAACCCATTTAATTCATTTTTACAATATTGTTTTTTTGTTTATTTCCTTCATTCTTTTGTTGGCTATTCACTTTGGAAATGTCTACACATCTCTTTTATTTCAAAATAACACTGGTTATTTCAAAATAAAAGAGATTAGGGCCACACGACGTTTTCTTATTTCAAAATTATGAGATCTGTCATTTTGAAATAAGAACCATCATTTCAAAACAGCTTAAACCCCATTCATTTCGAAACAGCTGTTATTTCAAAATGGTTATTTCAAAATAAGGCCGTTTGGGCATGTTGTTTCAAAACAACACCATTGTTTTAAAACAACTGTTTCGAAACAACATGTCCAAACAGCCTTATTTCAAAATAACCATTTCGAAAATAACATCTGTTTCGATAGTAGGCTTTCCGTTAATTTGAATTAACATTTTCTTAATTCGAATTAAACTTATTTCTAACTAAGGACTTTATTTCGAAATAACTCATTTTGAAATACTTATTTCAAAATAACGATGTGTGTGTAGACATAGCCTTTTACACTTTCACTTCCATCTGCAATATAAAAACATACCTTTGAGGATAATATGGTGATACAGACACTTCTGTAAAGTGTAAGTGAACTTACATTTATCAGTAAATCTCTTTTCTTTCATCATGAATTCCTCCAGTTCCATGCTTTCAAGAAAGCATGATATGAATTTTGCTGGGGGATTAGGTGGTCTCTCTTTTTTGGGGGTGAAGTAAGATTTAACATATATGTGCAATTTGGTTTCAAATTTTGATAAAACTGATAAAAAGTCAATAGACTCCTGTGCCTATGATTTGATGGATCATGATGTAATTATGGCCTGTTTTCCCTTCCAAATGCTAGCTTTGCTCTCTTTCCTTTTCTTCACCATATCCTTTATTGAAGTAGCCTGCTGTGCAACATCTCCATCTAATTCTGCCCAAGAGTGTAAATATAGTTAGATATGAACATAAATAATTATACATCCAAGCTACCTTTCTGCCTCATTAAGCAGAAATATGAGGGATAAGTGTCACCAGTAATATGGCTTGAAAATCACTTGCTATGATTTTGTCAAATGTTAATCTTGTTACTTCAAGCAGTTATTAATTAATATTTGTAATTATGATGTAGCATAGATAAAATACATCTATCTGTGGTGTTCTATCTCTCAGACACACATTTTTCCTCCTAATTTCTGTTCATTATTATTTTTCCTATTAAATTTTTCTTATTTTTTTAAATTTTTACTTTATTAAATTATATTAAATTTTATCAGTGTGTCTTATATTTGTGTATTGCTGGCTATCAGATCTGAATGCCTTCCATGTAAAATAGTAAAAACAAAGTATTTTGTGCACTTCATGAATATTTTATTGTATTACAATAGTGCTGAGATGCCCTTTTGAAATCAGCCCCCACTGTGGTTTATATTGTTCTTCACATATTAAGTGAGCTTCCTGCAAAGACCTTATACTTTAACTAATAATTCTTGTTGAAGAATTATTATTATTTCCATTTTATAAATGGGCACTATAAGAACAAGATTCAAAGTTATTTGTTTAAAAAAAAAAGAGGAAGTTTGTGGCACAGACAGCAACTGAACCAAGAAGTACTTTAGCCATAAGATCATCTTTCTTCTTTTTTAGGGCATGTCTATGCTATCTACCCTTTTTGGCAGCTGTCAAACAGAGATATGCAACTTACTTAAAATAACTTGTGTATCTGCATTCTGACCTCCTTACTCCTGGCACATCCACTGGCCCCTCCCTTTGATTCAGTGCTACCCAGTTGCCATGGTGGTGTTTGGAAATTGACTTCCTGATCAGCTGAGCAGGTCTCCACAGACCCACTCAGTTGATCAGAAAGTTCAAAGTGACAGTGATGAATTTGCCTTTGGTATCTCAAAAAGCTACCTATATTGTGGTTTTATCCTGAAATCACTAAACTATTGCTTTTGAAATTTTCAGTGACTCACACTCCAGGTAGAATTAGCTGGTAGGAGCAAAATCACATGCAGAAACCCTTCTAAAAGATTGTTTGTAAGTCGGAAAGCACACAATCTCCGCTAAGCAAAAAGGCTAATCAAGAAAGAAGAGTGGGAATATCTGACTGTTCCAACCATGCACTGCAGGAAAAGCACTCACCCCATTACAAACCTCAGAGACTGGAGTGTACAAGTGCTTCACCTGTCACTACAGAAGATTGCTTAAGGGGACACCATCAACTTGGAATCTGGTCAATGTAAAATTAGGAGTTTAATGTAGTGTCTCCAGAGCCCTGTCACCGGTTCAGTCACTGTCTTGGCATGTTTGCTTGTTTAAACGATTTTCTTTCCTCTGATGCTGTGAAACTGAGGCAAATAAAGGAAATGGTAGACTGTCATTTACCAGTAGAAGCCCTAGTCATGAACCAGGTCCTGATTGTACTAGTTGCTATACTAACAGAACAAAGGACTATCTTTGCCCCAAAGAATTTAAAGTCAAATAGCGCTGCAAATAGGGTAGTGGCTAACACATCTACTTTACATGCACTCTGTGGCTGAGGCCTAGCTTGACTTGAGTAATTAACACATGGATGGAGGCCTAATTACTTGGAAGGTGAACTAGAGAAGTAAACAGTTCATTAAATGTTTGAGTCAGCTAAGATAAGAGGCAGAACCCCCAGGAAACCATTTACTAACAATAAGTTACAAAAGTAAAAAGGAGTTAGACCATGCTGGATAGGGATTGGGTCCTGCAAAGTAACCGAACCAATCCACAAATATGTGATGAAATATATAACTTGAATTTATATACAATGCATGCAATGAGATGTGCAAATGTACATGACGGGGAAGTTGCCTGCAGGAATCTTCCCATCATGCATTAATTATGGTCTACAGATAAAATCATTATCATTACAGAATGAAAATGTAGGTAAATTACTTCTAATATCAGGTGCAGTATAACGTTTAACCAAATCCATGCACTTTTAAGATCATTTTCTGTTTATCAGATTTATACCAAGTTTTCTGTGTAACTCTGGATATGTGAAACAAACAAGGAGTCCTGTGGCACTTTTAAAGACTTACAAATTTATTTATTGCATTAGCTTTTGTGGCAGACAATCCCAATTTGTCAGATGCTTTGAAGATGTTTGTTTAGCTAACTAGACTAACACAGCTACCCCTTTGAATCTGGATATGTGGTACTTATATATCCACCACCTCTATGCTCAAACCCAATCTACTCAGCATAGCTTTATCATATGCCAAATAAAAGAACCTGAGTGATGAAATATGGGGTGAATCTGAGTGTTTTGGATCCTAGACAACTGGATGAAGTGTTCTCCTAGAACTGAACAAGGTATGCTGCATAAACTGACTGGAAACTCTCAGAGGCAATATCAAAAAACTCTTGCAGTTATAGCGATTTCTCATGTTACAGGTAACGATAATTGTCAAAAATATTTGACAGAATTAATTTAACAGTGTCCTCCTAAAGTAACAGAAAATTAACCTGAGGACTTTGACCCTAACTCCACTGAAGTCAGTGGAAAGACTGCACTATTTTAATAGGCTTTGGATCAGGCTAAGCGAGGGAAAAGGAGGGAATGTGGAGAAAAATTCACAGGATTTCTAAAAGAAAAAAAAATGTAAATACTATTCATGCAGGTTTGCTTTGCAGTCGTGGGAGAGACGGTTGAAAAGCTATTAAGTGGTAGTAACCTAACCCTTCTTCACTGGTTTACAAAAGTTGTATACATTCAAACACAGATCTCATCAATACTTGTGTATTAGTCCAAATTGTGTCAATTGATAGGAATAAATAAAAACATGCATATCTGGATGGACTGCTTTCCCCTTTATGCAGAGTAGCACATTCAGTTATTCAAACAGGTTTGTTCAGGTAATCCAGAAGAACAACAGGATACAGTGGATGTAGTTTTCATTAGTCTGTAATTTTATTCTTAAATATCTGGGCATACGCAGCAGATAAACAGGTATAGTGTAGGTGATTCCATAACCCTAATTCTTTCCCTATACCCTTATACATCCTGGTCCCCCCAGCCTGTTGTTGGGATCCACCCACCACTCCTCTATGAGGGCTGAAAGAGACACTGTGAAGGAGGAGGTACTGACTTTGCATCACACCCACCACTGGAGCCTTGAACCAGCTTTCTTTGCTTACATAAAGAGTGCCCCTTTTAAGCTTTACCAATTCATTTTTATTCAGTCATGGTATCTCTTCCCTGTACCTCATCTGGCATCCACCCCATGCTTATGTAATGTATTTAAACACTGTCACTTAAGCACCCTTTCTTATCCTCATAGATCTCTAGATCACCTCAGGCAATCTGGTGGTGAGGGGAAAAAAACCCTTCCCTGCCAGCCCCTCAAGAAAGTGGGGGTGATGCCACCGACAGATCATCCTAAACCCTGTTATTTTAACTACTTCCATGTGGAAGGGTGGATGCTGCTCACCTGTTCCATATAAAAAGGGGCTTTTCTGGCACAATCTGATATAAGCTTTCTGGTCACCCATGGGTGTGGGAAGTAGTCCTCTTGTTCACCTGGTCCAGCCTTCTCTGTTTCATACATGCAACTAGTAAACCTTCTGAGTGAGGGAGCCTTAAAAAAGGCAGAGAGCACTTTTCTTGCAATTACAAGCAAGACAAAAGCCCCCACACTGTAATATGAGGTGGAGGCATTACCTTAATGTGAACTAGAAATTATTTTGCCCATGCCCATTTTAGATAAATTAGTTTAGGAGTTATACAACCAAAAGGTTGGTTTATTATACAATGTGTTATATTACCATGAAAGAGACCATTTTTGTTTTCTCCAACCCACAAACACACACACCATTTAAAATTTACATTTCTAATGTCAGCTCTGCAGTGTTGTGCCTGCAAGTTTGTATGTGGGATAATACATAGCATTTCTCTCTCTCTCCTATATTTACTTCTTGGCATTAGTAAGAAAAGTGAGACAGAGACAGAACATCATGTAATCAAGCTGGAAGAGATGATCTTGGTAAGAAATTCTGTTAAAATGTAATGGTTATATAAAAGTATGCTCAAAAAACTCAAGACAGCCTTTTTTTATATCCTCTGAGGCTTTGAAATAATATGTGAAAATTAAATAATGAAGAACTGTGTTGCTTGCAAGACGTACCAGTGACAGGGTGATATCTACTTTGCATCTTGTCTGTAGATAAGATGAAAGGATAGTTAGGATATTGGGAGGGGCTCTGAGGGGAGAATCTAACTGCCTGAAAACACATGCTGAATCTTTCCCTTATCATTTATTCACTCTTTTAAAAACCTATCATTTGTCAATTAAAATCTGTGGTATCATTGGTTCTACTCTCCTACCCATAAAACCTTGACAACAGGTTGCTGGTTTGATAAAACCACTTCCTCTGCTGTACACCAATACTTTTTTACTAATTCCTTGTACTTCCCCACAAGTCAGTCTATATTAGTCTTCCATCTTTTATAAGGGATGACATAGTACAGGTGCTTGGTCCTGCCAGGAGAGCAGGGAACTGGACTTGATGACCTGTCATGGCCCCTTCCAGTTTCTATGATTCCATCTTTATATTTCAAATTGTAAGGTCTTTGGAGGCAGAGACTTTTTTGTTCCATACAGTATTTGTATAGCACTTAACACAGTGGGTTCCTGGTTCATACCTGAGGCCCCTAGATGCTACAGTAATGACAGTAATGATTAGGGGGTGAACCAAGAACAATGCCTTGTTGTGCCACCACTGTACAAACACAGAATAAGTAGTGATCCATTTCCCATTCTCCAGGCCTGTTTTCCCATGTTACTCTTATAAAATCCAAAGTTATTTGAAAAATACTGCAAAAAGCATGCATGCTATGTATTGTTACAAAAGCATTAGAAGCATGTGATGCAGGTATTATGCCCACCTACAGATAAAAAATAAAACTGCCTTTACATATTCTTAAAGAGAATACAGAATCTACTGACCCTATGTATTGATAAGCTCTAGTCTAGAACATGCTTAAAGAAAGTAAATTACTTAGCAAATAAGAGTATTCTGTGGAAAAATGAAAGCTATTAATTATTTTATTTTGTACCATTTAAGTAATTACTTCAAATAAGTTATGGTTTTGGGTTTTTTTATAGTAGATTTTTTTATATGGGTTGGATAACAGTGTTCACTTTAAAATCTGTCAGCAATCTTTTTTTTTTTTTTTAATCAAGTCTAAGTCACTGGTGAGAGTTTGAGTATATCACATTTTCACTTATGGATAGATTTTGATACAATTACAATGCTCAGCACCTTCCATCTACAAGCATTCTCATGGGCTTCAAGGAGATTATTGTTGGAGTAAAATACTGTTCATCATTATTATAGGACTTTAACATTTAACATAGATAAAACATTTTAGATTTATTGTCCAGCAGTCTTGAGATTGCAGAGTACAAATTAAAAGTGGATCCAAGCTTGAAATCAGTCTTATGCTCCTTTGGAGAGTTTCCAGGGCCCCAACTCCAAGTTTGGAGCAGTTGATTTAGTTACTTAGATCCTCCAGCATAATGAGGTTACAGAGTGCTACAGTGAGAAATATGAAGTTTAGACCTCCAGAATTTGTGAAAGCTGGCTTTTCAAGCTGGACTCTTCACTGGACTGTCTGGACTTGAGTGAATTTGTTTTTAATAAAATTCTTCAAGGAATAAAAGCTCATGCCTGAAACTAGTTTTTTTGCACTGTACACTTGTGATTACTATGACTATTTCAGAAAAGGCTCACTAGAATTAATTGTGTGCATCTTAGCAATGTAATAGATACATTGTCTGTGACAATTTTTCTTAGGCTTCAAACCTTTTGAGAAAAAATGAAGCCACTGTAAAAAGAAGCTAATGTGACAGATTCAATATTTTATTCCAGAGTTAATAAATGAAAACAAACAGGATAACTTTACAACCAGTCAATGATAATCTCTGGTATTTGTGCACAAAGTAGGTAATGGTGCTGGGGACAAAGGAGAGCTCATCATCTCAAAGCCAATTTATCTTAACTCATAATCATTCATTAGCTTCCATGCAACCATTCAGAACTGTCTCTCCTGCTGACATATAATTTCAGGTGAATTCTAGGGGTATATTGGCATAGGAAGATAATGTGTTAATCAATTCTAAATTGATACAAATTTTTATATCATTAGCATGGTGAGAGGGAAATCTCTCATTATGGCTTGCAGTACATTACACTTAAAAAGAGAAACAGTGTTTTGCTATTTCAGTAAATTTGATTCTTAAAGTAGTTTTGGATTTTGCCCTCAACTTCTCTGAATCATGAGGCATCTAGTTCAGTAAACAATACCATACCCTTTGTCTGGCATAGATTTAAAATGCCATTTCCATTGAGAGTTTAATGGACCATGGGAAAATGCATATCCAGAAGTGATAAACCTGAATTCAAATACACGAGCAAGGTTCCATTGTTACTGAGACACTAAGTGAGAATGATAATTACCTAAAGTGTGGTCCTAGGTGTGCCACCTTTGGATGATAATTCTTCTGAAAGTATCATCAGTGAAGATTGTAATCCCATTGCTTCTTGTTGCAATTTTTCATCTAATCATGTGATATAGTACTCAGATAATTTTTCTGTCTTCCTTGTGGGTGAGCAGATGTGTTTGTGCTAAATAGCATAGAAAACTAACCAATGTAAGCTGACTTCATGCTGTCATATAGTAAAGGCAACATTTGTCAACCATATACATTGCTTCAGATTTGAAATATGGACAACAAAATTTATTCACCACACAAGGGGTCATTATAGTTTGCACTGTAGTTTAGAAGCAAAGGGACATCTGTTTGACAATACAGAATGCAGAAATAGATTTTATAGTACAGAGTGAAAGAATGTCAATAATCTGGTCAATTCAGACTTATGTTCCAAATATTGTCATTTTAATAATCAGTATAGATAAAACATTTCTGATATGTTGCCAAAAGCCAATGCTTTTTTTATTCTTCTTAAAATCCATGTCTTTCTACACTTGGTTGATAATGCTAATAAGTAATCTCAGATCCTGGCACAAGGACCACATTGTGCCTTTCCATAGAAAGATCAGAAAAATCAATTGTAATACTTTGAAAGATTAAATTAAATGCTAAACCAGTTTCTCTGAGGCAATGCACTCTTCCATAGATATGCATTATTTAAAAAAAAGAATTGAAACCAGAACCTTTTTAAATAGGCGTGATTTGTTCTTTGAGATTACTTAGTTCTTTTTAAATGTTTTCTCTCTCTTTGGTTTATTGAGCTTCTCACCTTTCAGTATATACCATTCACATGAGGAATCAGGAAGAATGTTTTTATTTTTCTACTAACAGAAGTGAAAGTGACACTTACACAGTATAGCAATTCAAAAGTAATCAGAATAGGGTCCCAATAAGCAAGGAGCCAAGTTCTGCGGTCCTCCTCACCTCAGCAATACCAGAAGCATGGTTTTCTAGTTAAAGCACTGGGATTGGACTTAAAAGAGTTGAATTTAACTTGTACATTTACACAGGCTTCTTGTGTGACCTGTGGCTCAGTCTTGCAAGGTACTGAACACTCTGGGTCCAACCCAACAAAGTCAAGTTTCAAATAAACAAGTGCAAGAAATAACCTAGATGAGAACATAGGGTTGGTATAAATTCTATTAATTCATTTAATGTGAAACTAGCTTCAGGGAAATGTTGGAAATAAAGACCTCAAGAGATCATCTAGTTTATCTTCCTGTGCTAAAGCAGGACAAAATATACCCAGACCATTATTGTCAGCTGTTTTTTTAATCTGTTCTTAAAATCTTCCAGTGATGAGGAGATGGTAGCAATATTTTAAGTAGCATTTTTGGTTCTGTGAGGACAAGTACTAGACTAAGGTATAACCTTTACACAATAAAGCCACAGTGACTAATAGTCTAATTGCTAATGAAAGCATATGAAGAGCTGTCATAGGCTAATTTAGTTTATTTTCAGCTATTTCCTTGGTAAAGCCTCTACCTTCTGTATGTGGAGAGGCGGGAAGGGAAGTAAACATTAACCACCCTAACAACAGTGAGATTTAAAGCTGAAGCTGGAATTAAGGTTGTAAACTAAAGTTAAGTCACATTTTAGTTTCTCTGGTGACACACTTAGCTAAGTGCTGAGGTACTGCCCTGGTTTTGGCTTCTATACTGAGTTGGTTGGTGATTTGACCACTAATGATTTAATCCCACAATACTGTAACATGCTGAATTGACAAACCATGTTTTAATTTTGATCTTGATTTCACAGATGTTTTATTTGAACCCCACTTTTAGTAATATTGATAGCAATTTAACATTAGGTTTTGTTTGTAGGATTTCAATACTTGCTTATTTATAAAATCTAATACAATTAATAAAAAGTTACCTTTTTTTCTTTCAAACAAGCAACACAGACCAGAAGAAGTTTGATAATTTAAGCAAACTAGCCAATTTGTCCATATTAGTAGGCTTCTCCTCAATGAAAACTTTGTTTCTTAAAGCATTCACCTAAGTGATTTGCTGGATTGGAATCAAAGTACTCAGCTAGTGGTGGGTCTGAGCCCTTAATCTGTGCCTCATATCCCCACCTGTAAGATGAAGGTATGTCAACACCTCTTGATGTGATCTGTCTGGGGGGTTCCAGCTTCTCCTAACTCATTTGTTTTCAATCAGATCAGTTTGTGAGTCCTCAACTTAAATTGTTGGTATCAGCCCTTCCATTTCTTAGTTTGTAGTCTCCTTGTTGCTGTCTCAGGAGTAGCCTGATTCCCATCTGTCACCTCTTTTCACCTCTCATTATCTGAAACTTTTCTTTCTCATCCTTCCTTTCTGTTTTCTCTCCCTTTTTGGGAGGTCTTGTTTTCTCCATTGGTAATAGCTGTTGGTTCCTGTCTCAGTAACTGGCAGTTCTGGCAGCTGTTGAAGCATGATCAAACTTCTTGCTTGTAAGCAGGGGTGATTGTCTTTGCTTCTGCCTAACTGACCATGGGGTTTGCAAATCCTATTAGAAGATGTTAATTCTTTTCTTTCAGTTTTTCCCTGGCCAGTTTATTTAGTATGAAGGCACTTAGACCTAGCACAGTGGGGTTTTGAGACAGGATGGGGCCTTCAGACACTGCCACACAAATAATATTAATTTGACTCAGTGTCTGTCATTGGGATAAACAAATCTGGAGGCAGATTATTACTATATGTGTTTGTGCATTTATTATACATACTACTAAAAGACTATAGCAAATAAGTCTTGCTTTCTGTTTTGAAAAACTTCAAGTACCTAACACCATCCATTACTAAATGGATGATAATCATTTTGAGTATTTATCACTCAGATCACATAATCAGTTCACACTACTGGGAACAGCATTTTCCTCTTAACATTTATAGGAAATGCATGAGATAACTTCCAGTTTCCAAATTGGCATTTATCTAGTTTTGTTTGAACGCAGCATTTGTATACTCTTCTGTATTCAGCTTGCCAATTTATAGTACTTTGATTCAAATGGCTAGTACTATGGAGATACATCCCTTGGCATTCATATGGCAAGCCTGGCTTGCATTTGCACCTGAGTAAATGTGAGACAGTGAGCTGATTATTTCTGACAGTCACTAAAGTGAGGAGCAAACATGCTGACAGTTATACATAAATTCATGTACCACTCTAAGCAAGTAGAGGGGAGTAAATCATACCTGTTTCACTCTGTGTTAAAAAGATTACTACCCAGGGTGCTTTAGCTGTATGATCAGCAGAGTATGGCCAATGACAAGTCATTTCACAGGAGCTAGTATTTCTAAAGGATACATGTTTCTGCTTCAAAAGTAATGATGAATTATGATATTAAAATATCACAGAATATTTGTTAATGTAACATAAGAACTATTATTATTATGATTTGGCTTACATGATAAAAATATCCTCCTTCCTTCTTCCCCCTTCACCTAGATATACCCTTTCATTAATTTTACATGTCTTATGTTAATGAAATGTGCTTTTCTTGACTGTGACACCTTCAACTCTGGCCATTCTGAAGAACTGCAAAATGCATAGCCAGAAAGCAGTATCTTCAGTTGGGAGGGGGAAAAAAATGCTGGGTTTGTTTCCAACTTTGATAGATAACTCTGTAGTTTTTACTGCTGGAATCTCCCCATCGTGCATTAATTATGGTCTATAGGTAAAATTATTATAATTATGTGATGAAAATACAAGTATATTACTAATAATATCATGTGCAGAATAACTTTTCAACAAAAGGCATGCAATTTTTAGATCATTTTCTTTAACAGATTTACTCCAAGTTGCTGTAGCTATTTGGCATTCTTCCTTCCTCTGACCAACAGAGGATTTGTTAGAAAGCTCTCTCCTAATAGTCATTCAAAAGCATAATTTTTGAGTGCATTAATGAATACTATTGTCAACTGTCCACAGACTATCAGTTACTAGGTCCAGTCTTTTTTCTTGCTACCATCTTGGCATTTCCTTTCAATAACTCCTTGAGTGGATAAAAATATACACATGCACATGCACCCAACAAGCAAGGCTCACTTAAACATTTCTAGAGCTCTTCCTAGGCAACATTGCATTTCTTCATTTCTTCAGGGAGCCACAAGACAGAAGAATGTAATCCCCCTGAGAATATAGTCTGAAAGTGCATACTGATATTCTGTGTAAGATACTTGATATATTTTATTAGAAATCCATACTAATTTTAAAAAAGAAGTTCTTTTCAATCACAAATAAGGAGCAAGTGAATAGTATAGAATAGGGAGAAGATTAAATTAATAATAATAATAATGATAAATGAAGTTATAGCTAGAATATTTACTAAATAGTATTAACAATTTTCAACCTATAGGTTGTTCATGAACCATTCACTGAGTATTTCTTCTTGGTGTGTGAATGATCACCTGACATTCCCAGGGTATATTTTCTGCATATTGGCTAAAAGATTGGAAATTCTTAAACATGGTGAATAGTGAAGAAAAAGCATTTTGTTTTCTGAATACAAATGTATTAATCTATTTAAAAAAAAAAGTTTTCTCTCTTTACTGTTTATTCCTTGGGGAATTCTGCATGAAAAAGATAAAAATTATTTGAACAATATTTTAAAATTCTGCAAATTATGCATATTTTATTTGTCAAAATAACAAAATAATCTCTCTAGTTTAAATTGTTTTGGTAATTTATTTCAAAATACTTGTCAGCAAGTATGACTAACAGTATAGATGGCAAAAGAGATTCAGGACATCTTTTCTGACAAATAGATTTCTTACTAGGCACATTAATAGAGAACATAGAATAATAATTCATTCACAGTACAATATACAATGAATTTCTGGCACCTCTCATAAGCAGTGCAAAGGCTGTTGGGAGTCAGGGGTAACTGTAAATCACTGGGAAGGAGTCTTGAAGTGAACTTGGAAGGTTGTTGGATGTGGGTGGGAGAAATATGAAACAAGACTTTTTTATGGGGGTGGCATTGTTGGGGAGTATCTCCCAGCAGACCCTTGCTGACCTGTAGCCTCTCCCATTCAGTCACGCATATTTGCTCTCCATCTGTCTCTGCATCTCTTCCTCCTATCTCCATATGTTCTGCTACCTTAATCATTCAACTCTTCTCCCCCAAGTCCTATGTGTACCTATAGACCTCAGCAGCCTTGTCTCTCTGACCACCCTCATATATTTTGCCTTCTCAGGAATGGTTCGGTGAGGAGGGCAGTCACTGCCCACCTCTCAGCCAGCTGTTTGCTCTTTAGTGCTACAGTAGTCCCTGGTGGGTGAAAGCTGTAACTGCAGTGACTCCAAGGCATAATTATTTTCTGCAGAGGAAAATAGAGACTGTGAGGGACACGCATGCGCACAGTAATGCAGAATTATCTCAGGAGTAATTGTAATTCATTGTTTCTTAAATTCTTAATTCTGCCTTAGCACAGGCTCTCTATGCATTTGTGTGGGTGTGTGCACATGTGGTCTCTTCTAGCCCTATGTTTCTCCAGGATGTAAAGGGAGAAGCTGTGGCTAGAAATAAAAAGGAGAGTACTCTTGTAAAGCTGATGTTGACGATATGATGCACTAATACATCATTGTACAGGAGAATAAGTAGCATATGAACAGACTTCCATACATCTCCTGGGATCTGAAGGCCAAATTGTGTTATTTCTGATTCATGCCTCACCACATCACCAGTAAGAGAGATACTGATACAATATAGAATTACAGAATCATAGAAACTGGAAGGAACCATGAGACGTCATCGAGTCCAGTCCCTGCACTCATATCAGGACCAAGTACCATCTTAAGTCATCACTGAAAAGTGTTTGTCTAACCTGCTGTTCAATATTTCCAGTGATGGAGATTCTACAACCTGTCAAGGCAACTTATTCCAGTCATTAATCACCCTGACAGTTAGGACTTTTTTATACTAATGTCCAACCTAAACCTCCCCTGTTGTAATTTAAGTCCATCATCATTCTTGTCCTATCATCTGGGTTAAGGAGAACAATTTTTCTCCCTCCTCCTTGTAACAACATTTTAGGTACTTGAAAACTTTTATCATGTCCCCTCTTAGTTTCCTTTTATCCAGATTAAACAAACCCAGTTCTCTCAATCTACCCAGATAAGTCAAATGTCACAGACCTTTAATCATTCTTGTTGCTCTTCTCTGGACTTTCTCCAGTTTGTCCACATCATTCCTGAAATGTGGTGCCTAGAACTGGACACAGTACCCCAGCTGACACTAATCAGCACAAAGTCGAGCAGAAACATTACTTCTTGTGTCAAAAGCAGTTGCAACTCCTCCCAAGCTTGGTATTATCCACAAATGTTATAGGTGTACTCTTTATACCATCATCTAAATCACTGATGAAAATATTGAACAGAACCAGACCCAGAACCTATCCCTGTGGTATCCCACTTGTTATACCTTTTCATCCTGATTGAACCATTGATAACTACTCTCTGGGACTGGTTATCCAACCAGTTTTGCACCCCTCTTATTAATACTTTATTAATAAGAAGATGATGTGAGACCATATCAGAAGCCTTACTAAAGTTGAGATATACCTCCTCTACTGCTTCCTGTCTAGCCACAAGTCTTGGTACCTTATCACAGAAAGCTGTCAGATTGGTTTAACATTCTTTATTTTTGACAAATCCATGCTGCCATCACGTAACACCATAACTATTTGCTCCATTATTTTTCCAGGTACAGGTTAAACTGACTGTTCTATAATTCCCTGTGTTGTCCTTATTTCCCTTTTTAAAGATGGGGATTATATTTGCACTTTTCTAGTCCTCTGGGACCTCTCCAGTCTTCCATGATTTTTCAAAGATAATATCCAATGGTTCGGATACCTCTTGGCACAGCTCCCTGAGTATTCTAGGGTGCATATCATCAGGCCCTGGAGACTTGAAAACATATAAATTGTCTAAGTAATTTTTACCTTGTTCTGTCCCTGTTTTAGCTTTTGGATCTATCCCATTTTTACTTTCTCAGACATTATTCCCATGGGATCTTACCTACCAATTCCCTGGGTATGCAAAAGTGTGTCTTCTTCAAATCATAGAATCATAGGGTTGGAAGGGACCCCACGAGGTCATGTAGTCCAACCCCCTGCCAAAAAAAGCAGGACCACTCCCATTAGATCATCCCAGTCAGGGTTTTGTCCAGCTGGGCCTTGAACATCTCCAGAGATCCATTGACTTGACTTTGGTGTTCTTTCTCCGGCCGTTGTTAGGAAATTTTAAGATAAGGATCAGGACCCTTCCACCTGAGGCATCTATCAACCTCTGGCACCTAGCCACAGCAGCAGTAAAAGGCCAGGCAAATCAAGTTAACAAAGAACTTTATTTGAAACACCCTACAACCCCTATAGAGTGACCCGCAATATCACCAGTATCCACAAGAACCCCACAGAATAAACCCCAACTATAACAAGTTTAAATGATTAAACGGTATATAATCCCCAAATCCCCTCAGTCCCTGACCTCCAGTGGGATTGAACCCAATACCCCACTGTCCAACTGAGAAGGCTCCTCACACTAAGTCAGGTTACCACCAAAATATAACCCTGACACCCTCACGGTCTTTCTTCACCGATCCTTCAGCGCTGAACCCCGACTCCCATGGTGACTGCAGTGGTCCCCCATCATCCTCAGGCACAGCTTCCAAACTTGGACCATCTGCTTCAGGCTTCTGGCAGCCCAGGGGGCCTTTAATCAAAGTCCTTTCACACCTAATCAAAGTTCATACACAGGGCCGCTCCTAGTCAAGGCCTCTGTTCCTTCGGGGACTGGGTTCCAGTCGGTCCTCTGCGATCCTCTTCAGAGCCCTCCCAGGCTGCCTGAGCCTCTGGTCATTAAAGATCAGTCACTCAGTCCCAACAATGTCCCTGGGTCCTCGGGCTCCCGATCTCCAGCTCTCCCACGAGCATCCACCAAGCACCAACACAGGACTGCTCTCTAGCCAACTCTTCCCCGGAGACCCCGGTCTCCTCATGAGTCTCCCCTTAAATAGCTGGCTTGGTGGCCAGTCATCGAGTGTCCTTTTGGCGCCAAAACCCAGGCTCCATAGGACACTATGGAGAAGGTTCCCGAAGGTCTGCACCCGGCCCTCTCCTGCTCTGCGCACGGCCCTTGCTTCTGCTGCACATGGCCCTGTTGCCGTGCAGAGTTCAGCCTGCTGGCTGCCTGCCAGAGTCCCTGTCAATTTCTCCCAGAGAGTTGCATCATCGGTTGCCAGGCAGACCTGCTTACTCATCTCCAGCAGTCCAACAGTGTAACAACGCAGAGTCATACAGAATGGTACAGAATATAGAATAACATTCCCACTTCTGGGGAGGAGAAAACTCAAGTAAACACAACCCATTATAACATGTCAAAATTTCTCTACACCATTGCTTAGAATCATGAACTTTCCCATTTCATGATCACTTTCACCTAAGTTACCTTCCATTTTCAGATCCTCAACCAGCTCCTCTCTGTCAAAATCAAATCAAGAACAGCATCCTGCCTCAAAGCTTTCTCCACCTTTTGAAAAAAAAAATTCTCCTACACATTCCAAGAACTTATTGTATAATCTGTGCTTTGCTGTGCTGTTTTGCCAACAGATGTGTGGGTAGTTGAAGTCTCCCATCACCACCAAGTACTATGCATTGGATGATTTGTTAATTGTTGAAAAAAAGCCTCATCCACCTCTTCTTCCTGCTTAGGTGGCCCGTAGTAGACCCCCCTATCATGACATCACCCTTGATTTTTACTCCCTTTAATTTTACCCAGAGACTTTCAATGTTTCTGTCTCCTATTTCCATCTCAACCTCAGTCCAGGTATTACATTTTTTATATACACAGCAATGCCGCCCCCCTTTTCTCCCATCTATCCTTCCTAAGTAAACTGTACTCTGCTATATTAATATTCCAGTCATGTGTATTATCCCACCAAGTCTCTGTAATGCCAGCTATGTCATGGTTGTATTCAGGACCATCCTTGGGAGGAGCGATAGGAACCCCAAGTTCTGTGGGCCTTATACCATCATGTTGTAAGCAGGGCAGTACATGGCCCATACCACTGCCCCCCCCCACTGCCATACTGTGCCCTACTCCCACCCTGCTGTCTTTGGCATGAATCTGAAGGCAGTGGGGCAGGGCAGGAGTGTGGAACCCAACCTCTGCTCTGGGCTGACCCTCCTCTTCCCCAGGGTGGAACAGCTGACCCCGGGGAGGTGCAGGCTAGCCCAGAGGGGGTGGAGTGGTTGGTTCAGGGGAGGGATGGGAGTGCAGGATTGGCCTCTGGGCTGGCCCACACTGCCCACCCAACATGCATGGGAGGGAGGGGGTCCCCAGACCAGTTGGCCTTGGTCCCCACACCCCCTAGGTTGTGTTATTCTTCATACTTCTAGCATTGGTATGCAGATACTTAAGCTACTTATTTGATTTCCCACTCCACCCCAGTTTTGAGTTGATTCTCTTTTACCACTGCTGTTACAACCCAGGCTCCCTGCAGGTTCTGACCTTTCTCTTAGGTCTCCCTGGTTTTGACTTACTTGTGGGCTTTGTTTACCTTCCCCCTTCAATGCTAGTTTAAAGGTCTGTGTCCAAATATGCTCTTCCCTTTCATCAATAGATGAAATCCAACTCTGCCTAGAAGTCCTTCTTCCTGGTCCAAGAAGCCAAAGATCTCTTGGCATTACCATTTTCACAACCAGGCATTCACCTCCAGGATGCACCTGTCTGTGTCCAGGTCCTTACCCTTTACCAGAACGATTGAAGAGAACACCACCTGCTTGCCAAACTCCTTCACCCATACTCCCAGAGCTCTGCAGTCACTTTTGAGCTGCAGAGGGGCACATTTCACAGCCAACGTCCTGGGATGCCATGTCAAGGCAACAGATGTGTGCCTCTGTCACCCTCAGAAGAGAGATCCCAACCACCATTATCCTATGTTTTCTTCTGGGTGTGGTGGTTATGATCCTCCCAGGCTTCAGGATTCATGGCTTCTCTTCCACTTCATCTCTCATTGCTAGGGCTATATAATGGGTCTTCATCACCATGGTGGGTGGGTTTGGGAGCAGGGGTGGAGCACTGCCTCCTGTCAGAAGTAACCAGTTGTCCAAATCCTCCCTGTGATATAGCCATCTCCTCCTTGCCACAGTGATGTGACAGCAGCATTCCTCCATAGCTGGATAGTTCCCTCAGCCTTTGACTTTTCTTCATGAATGCTGTTTAGGAATTAATCATGTTCACGGATGTTCCTGAGCCTAGCCACCTCCTCTTTTAGCTCTCCCACCTGCTTCCTGAGAGATTTCACCAGATGACACCTTTCACATTCATATTCAATAACACTTGAATTCCCATATTTGGTAAAGGACTTTACCATATTATATTAAAAGGGAGTAATTTTGACCCAGCAGTTAGAGCTTTGATTAGATTTATGAAGTGTGGGCCAGCAAAATACAGATCATTTTTCAATAGCTGTGTTGTCTCTGAGGTGCTAAGAGTCAGAACTTATTTTTGTCACAGAAGTAAGAGGATATGACTCAGAATGCACACAGGAAACAGATCTGGTAAGTAAAGAAATGCCACTTTTATATAACTTTTCAGGGTAGAACTGAATTTGAAGCTGATGGTCCTGCTCTATTATGGATCCTTGAACAGGTATTGTTTTAAGAACTTTTTGCCACATGATTATGGTTATAACTGAATTTGACTCAGACCAGATTTAAGTCACTTAATGCATCTGGCAATAATTATTATTCTGCATTTATTACGTAGGATTTTTATTAGCTTAATGGTTTCATGCATTAATCAGATAGTCTCCAAAGACAATTTCTGTACTCACAAAGAATCTCAATAAATCAGCATTCAGTATGTATTTTCCTTTAGCAAGTTTCTTATAATGTCTTCTGGGTCTTGCTAATTGTGATTAGTATGTCCTGTTTCATATACAGAGAGCCCAATCCAATGCTCACTGAAGTCAGTGTGTATTTTCCTATTGCATTTATTGGGTGTTGCTTTGGTCTCAGGATAAGCAGCTTCATATTGCACTGACTCCTCCAGTGCCTAAGATTTTGCAGGGCCTGTCTCCTTCCAGCACTTGTCTCAATTTTCGAATAAATAGTTCATTTTAACATTGTTTATCCTAAGTGAGAATTAGAATAGCCACAGCATTTTCCGTCAGTAATCTTAGAGAGATATTGATTCCAACTGTGGTGCTGGGTCCCTGATTTCTCAGAATGCTCAGAAATGGAGACAAGTTCCAAAGGGGACTTTTCAGAAATGTTGCTTTCTTATACATTAAAGATGGAAATCTTAACTAGTTTTCTGTTATGGCAAACAGTCTGACCAACTTATTACCATTGTCAAAGCATACCCAAATCTCACTTCTATCTATAAAATTTTCTAAAGCAATCATTGCCTTTATATCTGAAAATGGAGATGTATCAAATGAGATTCACTTTCCCACTGGCAGTCAGCCTCGCTAGCCTAATGCCCTAGAACCTTGTTTCATCAATCTCATGCTTTCTTTCTCAGCCACTTAAAAAAAGAAAAAAGAAAAAAAAAAGTTGTAGACTTCATGTTTGAAACAATAGTTCAGAGGAACAAGCAATATCAGTACTCCATAATTATTAAGTTGAATAGTAAAAAGTCATACCAAAAATTTCATGGAAGAAGTCTCATCTTTGTGACCCTTATATCAATAGTTTTGCTGCTTCCAATCCAACAGGTTACTGTATACCAGGGACCGCATTAGAAGAGACTTAAAACTTATCAATGTTGGACAAATAATATTTTCTTCTATATACACAACACATCATCCATGCCTCAGGGTATAAACACACCTGCATTTAGGAATTAGTAAATTGAAACTAAAGCCCATTCTGTTTAGTATATACAGTCAGCCTACAGACTCAGATTGTGAGAGAAGCAAATAACAATTTCATTTATTTAAACTGTTTCATTTCTATACCTATGCAAAGGTATCTTCTCTCTGTGGAACTACTTGATTTCAGAATACCAGTACTAACCCAGATAAGTTTGTCTGAGAGCAAAGTAAAAGTAACCAACAAAAATTCTTAAAACAAATAACATACTGGATGCAAAATTAAATGAAGAGCTATTTGTTTTGCATTAAAAAAATCCACTTAACCAACTGTTTAAACATTGTTTCTAAAGCATGTCTATAATGGCACAAATGGATCTCATAGTGTTTAAAGTTGGATTTATTACTTGAGAATGAGTTTTAGTTTAGTAAGAGAATTAAATGAGCTTGTTGGGGTAGCTTTTATTTAAACATGATTTAAAGGCTTTAGTAAGTTAAAGGCAACAGTTTAATTCAAATAATGGCTATTTTTGTTAATTTTTGTTTTATTTATCTGTCTATCTATTTATTTATTTATTTTACAGATAAGTCACACAATCCCTTGCTTTGCAGTTTGCAGATGCTGTAGCCATGGTTAATTAATTAAAAATATTAAAGCTAGGAGTAACTTTTTGGCCTGATTCACAAATGATTTGCTTGTCAAAACCATGAGTTGGCCAATGAATTTAGCTCTTAGAAGTTAATATTATGCCAACAGTAACCACCTCCTTCAGTTTTAATCACTATTTCATGACATTTACTGTAGGTTAAGAGACCCATTTTAATTATGTTTCACACACAAGCAGGGGAAGGAGAGAAGAGGAGAAATATTTTAAAAGGGTGGAATTAAATCTGTGTAATTATAACATTCTTCTAAATATAACTTCTAATTTATTTTTTTTTCTTTTTTTAATCTTTAAAAATATTTTCTTTTGTACAAGAAAAATCCTTAGAGGTGTCATTTTAGTTAATCAACCTACAACTCTACTTCAGAAGATTTTCTTTTTACATACTTCTGTTTCCAGAAGAAAAACTAGCTACATACTAGGGTAAACAGAGCATGAGATAAATACATTAATCATAAGATGAGATACTTATTACATATATTTACATGACCTATAATACTGTAGTACAGGTTCTCTTCTGCATTTAGGTCTCTTTATGAGTTGGCCTCAAGACTATATTATCCATATTTTATATGACTATCATAGTCCTTTGATTAGATCCATACACTATGGAGACATATATTTCCAAAATGTTTGAAAGCATTTTTTTACAAGTCTATTACAGGTGTGGGTGGGTAAGGTTCTGTGGGCTGCAGTGTGCAGGAGGTCAGACTGGATGATCATAAGGATCCCTTCTGATATTAAAGTCGATGAGTCATATATCTATAATTATAGCTAAAGAGGAGAAAGAAAATAGGCTTCATTAAGAAAAGAAATAACTAAGAAGCAGTTGAAAAAAACTTATCAAGGAAATGAATTGCACTGGATGGTAAGATTAATAAATTAAATAAATATAAGGACTGGGGAAACAATGTATTCAGGCAGCTATTAAACTGGTAGTGTCATATAAAAATCTCTACGGCTATGTCCACACTAGAAGGCTGTTAAGTCGACTTAACAAGGTTGACTTAAAGTCAAATTTATTAAGTCAACTTAGAGAATCCACATTTTTAAGTTGAGTTTCTTAAGTCAAGTTAAGCCAAGGATGCCACTTAAGTCAACAAGTTAACTTTAAGTGGGTTCCCTGGCTTAAATCAGCTTTATTAAGTTGACTTAAGTGCCTACCCTGGCTTAAATCAACTTAATAAAGTTGATTTAGGCCACCAGATTTTGTTAAGTCAATGTAATAAAGTTGATGTAATACTTAAGTCAACTTTAAAGACAAGAGTTATTAAGTCAGCTTAAGCAAGTGCTTAAGTTGACATAATAAATGCCAGATGTGACAATGGAGTTGCTTACATCGACTTAAGCTTCCAGTGTAGACATACCCTATAAAAATAAAGGGCATATACCTAATCTCCTGCCTATGACTTAAAACTATGAGAACTCAGGAAACCCCATCTACTGAACAAGTTCAGTGGGGGAAAGTTCACTGGGTGATAGAGGGAAAGAAAATGGAGGTTACTCACCTTCATGCAGTAGCCGAAGTTCCTCGAGATGCGCGTCCTCAACATGCTCCACTTCAGGTGTGTGCGCCGAGCCACACCACAGACCAGAGATTCTTTAGCAGTGGCTCCAGGGGCGGGGGAGTAGAGGCTCACAGGAGCCCGCGTTCAATTTCGTGCCAGTGTGACATGCGCATCTGTACTCCCCTGCCCCCCGCCCACCCTCGTCAGTTCCTCTCTACTGTGGAGAGCCGTAATAAGCAATAGATACTCCGAAGTAGAGGGGAGGAGGGCAGATAGTGGAGCATGTCAAAGACGCGCATCTTGAGGAACTTCAGCTACTGCACGAAGGTGAGTAACCTCCATTTCCTGCTCGAGCAGCATCCTTGATGCTCCACTTCAGGTGAGTATTTAGCAGTTACCTACGAGGAGATGGGTACTTCGGGATGCATCATACGGGCAGAGTGTAGGACTGCTTGACCAACTGCCATGTCTGCACTGGAGAAACGTTCTAGAGCATAATGCTTGATGAAGGTATCCGCCGATGACCATGAGGCAGCTTTGCAGATATCTTCAAGTGGAACTTTCATTAGGTAAGCTATTGAAGAACCCATTGATCTGGTGGAATGAGTCCATGCATTCTCCGCCGGTTGTATATTAGCCGAAGTGTACGCAAGTTTGATACATAGAGAGATCCAATGAGATAATCTCTGATTTGAGATCAGTTGTCCATTGGACCACTCAGTTGTGGAAATGAATAATCTGGGAGTCTGTCTGAATGACCTAGTTCTTTCCAGATAAAAGGCCAAAGATCTCTGTACGTCCAGTGTGTGTAAGGATCGTTCTTGAGGTGTGTTATGTGGTTTTGGACAAAACACAGGAAGATGAATTGTTTGCTTGATGTGGAAAGTAGTTGTGATCTTTGGGAGAAACTTCAGATGAGGTCTCAACAAGACCTTGTCATTATAGACAGCCGTATAAGGAGGGTCTGCCATGAGAGCTGCCAATTCTCCTACGCATCTAAGTGAAGTGATGGCAATAAGAAAAGAAACTTTCATGGACAGGTGTAAAAGGGAGCATGTGGCCATTGGTTTGAATGGTTGCATCATCAATGCCGCAAGAACCTTAGTGAGGTTCCACGGAGTTGGAGGTATTTTGACTTGTGGATATAGATTCTGCAGACCCATTATGAATCTCTTGACTGTGGGGTGAGAGAAAAGAGATCTGTCATCAATAGCCTCATGGAAGGTAGAGATAGCTGCCAGGTGTACCTTGATTGTATTAATGGAGACATCTGTTTTCTTTAGGTAAAGGAGGTATTCTAGAAGAGAATCAACACCATTTGTATGAGTAAGATTTGCATGTCGCTAGCTTCCTGCTATTAAGCAAGACGTGTTTGACTTCTTGAGACCAACAGTGTTCTAGTGCAGTGAACCATCCAAGTTCCAAACTGTCAGGTGAAGCCTGCTCAGGTAAGTGTGTAGTATCAGACCGTTGTGCTGTAAGAGTAATGTTGGTGTCTGAGGCAGAGTAATTGGTGGTGTTCTCGACATTCGGAGCAGAAGGGAATACCACGGCTGACGTGGCCATGCCGGCACTATCAATATAACCCTTGCCCTGTCCTGCCTGATTTTGTGTATAGTGCGAGGTAACAAAGGAATAGGGGGAAAGGTGCAGAGGAGTCCTATTGTCCAATTGGCTAGGAAAGCATCGCTGCAGGATCCGGTCCCCTATGCCCCCCCCCCCAGAGCAGTAACGTTCGCATTTCCTGTTCAGTGTGGTAGCAAACAGGTCCAATGAAGGATTGCCCCATAGGTCAAATATAGTGGTAAGCACTTCGTCGTGTAACTCCCATTCGTGATTGTTTGCAGTGGTTCTGCTGAGTGCATCTGCGATGACGTTGTCTCTGCCTGGGAGATATATCACTGTGAGATGAATGTTGTGGGATACGCACCACTGCCATAGATTCAAGGCCTCTAAACATAGGAGTTGAGACCTGGTTCTGCCCTGTCTGTTTATGTAATACATACAGGCAATGTTGTCTGTGCGTATCCTGATATGTTTGTGAGCTATTAAAGGAATGAAGTGATGGCAGGCCTTCCTGACTGCTCTTAATTCAAGAACATTTATGTGTAGGGACCTTTCTGGCATGGACCACGTTCCCCTGATGGTGTTGTGTAGCATGTGAGTGCCCCATCCTGAGAGGGATGCATCGGTTGTAATGATTGCCTGAGGTTGTTGCAGCAAAAAGGGGACTCCTAACTGGAGATTGCTGTGGTCTGTCCACCAGTCCAATGATTGTTTTATGGCTATTGGTATGGTGAGAAGTTGGTTGTTGCAGATAGGTTTGCGCTTGGAATGTTTCAGGAACCAAAGCTGAAAGGGTCTCATACAGAGTCTGGCATTGTTGACTAGAAGAGTGGTGGAAGCCGTGTGACCCAGTAGTTGCATACATGAAAGGATTGATACCAACATTGTTGTCTGTATGTTGTGTACTAAACATCTGATTGCAGCAAATCTGTCGTGCAGTAGGAAGGCGCATGCCATTATGGAGTCTATGCATGTGCCTATGAATTGTATTTGTTGCGTTGGGCGGAGTACTGATTTCTCATAATTGATATTGAGCCTAGAGATCAGAAGAGATGAACTGTTGATTGAACTGCCAGTTGTGCCTCCTGTTGTATGGGGGCCATTATAAGAAAATTGTCTAGGTAGGGAAAAATGGAAACACCGTTCCTTCGAAGGTGTGCAATGGTCAGCGCCATGAACTTTGAAAATACCCGGGGTGCAGTACAGAGTCCAAAGGGAAGGACAGTATACTGGTAATGCTTGGAAAGGAAAAGAAACCTTAGGAATCTTCAGTGAGTGGGGTGAATGGGAACATGGAAATAAGCATCCTTTAAATAGAGGGAAGTCATCCAGTCTCCCTGACTCAGAAAGGAGAGTATGGTGGTGAGCGTGACCATTTTAAACCTTCTGATTTGTATGTATTCGTTCAATAGACGGAGGTCTAGGATGGGTCGCCAATCTCCTGTCTTTTTGGCTGTGAGGAAGTACTTGGAGTAAAACCCCATGTTCTGATGTTTGAGTGGGACTTCCTCTACAGCCCCTATGTGCAGGAGGTGTTCTACTTCCTGGGCCAGAACCTGTACATGGTTGGGGTCCCTGAAAAGGGAGGGGGATGGGTGTTGGGAAGAAGGGTGTGAAATGAATGGTATGATATATCCCTTCTGAATGATCTCTAATGCCCACTTGTCTGTTGTTATAAGTTTCCATTGTTGGATGAAGGGGCGCAACCTGTTCTGAAAAAGGAGAGGCTGGGTTAATGAATGGTCGTGCTCTGGTATGACGTGGATTGGCGTTCCCTCGATTGCATATCAAAAGTGTTGTTTATCTGAGTTGGTCTGCAGATTCTTCATAGATTGGCTGATCTGTCACCGGCAATAAGGCTGCCGGGTTCTGCCTCTCGGGGCGTCTACCCGTCTAGATTGTTGGTTGTAAGTATATCTGGAACCATATGGTTGATGTTTGTAGGGTCTCTTGTTTGTACCTGGAGTATAGATCCCCAGGCTCCTGAGCGTGGCCCGTGAATCTTTAAGAGCGTGCATCACATCATTTGTAGTTTTGTTGAAGAGTTTCTCCTTATCAAAGGGGAGGTCTACAATTGTCATTTGCATGGGCTTCAGGAGGTCAGCCACATGGAGCCAGGATGATCTTCTCATTACAATGGCCGTGCCCAGCATTCTGGCTGCCACATCAGCAGAGTTGAGAGCTGCCTGTAGAGCCATGCTGGCGATGAGTTGACCCTCTAGGACTAATGCTTTGAATTGGTTGAGATGTTCCTGTGGTACAGATTTTTGAAATTCATAGAACTTGGTGAATATTTCATGGTTATAGTTAGAGAGAAGCGCTGAGTAGTTAGCTGTGTGCATTTGGAGGGCAGCCGATGTGTAGACCTTTTTGCCGAGGTTATCCAACTTCCTGTCTTCTTTGGTTAGGTCTAGAAGATGTCAGTCTGGGTCTTTGGTTGGCTGCCTCTATTACTAGAGAATTGGGTTGTGGGTGGGTAAATAGAAATTCGTTACCTTTAGGAAGAATAAAATACTTCTTGTCCACCCTCTTATTGGATGAAGCGGCTGATGCTGGTGTGGACCAGATTTGATTGGCCGGCTTCATTATACCATCATCCATGGGAATGGCCAGTTTGTTGGAGCCCGTGGACTGTAAAATTCTGTATAGTTTGTGCTTAGTGGTTGGACTGTCATGTAATGGAATGTCCATGTTGTTAGCTGCCCTTTTGAAAAGTTCTGAGAAGCATTTTAGCTCATCATTCTTATTCTTGACACTGTCTGTTGCTGGCACAGGTTCTGGTTGAGAGGTGTCAGTTACTTTATTTGAGAGGTGTGACCTATGATGTTTAGAAGGAGTGGTACCAGGTTGGGGTAAATTTGATCCCAATTGTGGGGCACTGAACATGGGTTGGAAAGGAGGATAAAAAGCCCATGGATTGTGAGTTTGTTGTAAATTCTGGGATGGAAGCTGGTATGACCACGGGTAAAGCCAGGGACATGTAAGTGTCATGGCATTAAATTGTACCTGAGGGGGTTACTGATTAATAGGTTCAGGAACCTCAGATTCTGTACGATCTGATGAAGAGCTGTGCTGCGGTGTCTGAGATGGGGAAGACAAGCAGCTATCAGAGGATTCTGTTTGAAATAACAGTGAAATCGGGGAGGAATTTACCAGGAGGTCCTCAACCCGCTCTAGATGTCTAGATTTCTGCTTATGTTTCTTTGGCTGAGATACTGAAACCGCATTGCCCTTCTCAGACAGGTGGTCGTGCTCTAACAGCGGTGCCAGAGCATGAGCTGGCTGCGGCACCTGAACTGGAGCTGGGAAGGGCAACGGCACAGAGAAGACCTGTGGTGCCGAGGTTGGTGCCACTAAGGTAGGTTGAGCAGGAGACTGGAGCTGACACGTATCTGCGGCATGGAGGGAAGCAACGGTGCCACTGTTCAAAGTGGAGCCGTGGCTGCGGGCTGTGCCGGCACTGTCAACAGAGCCGTGGCTTTTAGTACGGAGCCGCGGTCACCATGCTGCTGCTGTTGATCTAGCGGTGCCGACTGAGAGGCACCCGAGGCAACTTGTGTCCTCAGGGTGTCCTCCTTAGCATTGGCATGCCTCCATTTTTTTGTAAGCACAGGAGATGAGGCATTTGATCCTCTCTTGTGCGCTCCCTCACTGACGTGAGGAGAGGCACCAGGATCAGAAGGAGGGCGCAGGGAGCCTTCCAGGAGAAGGAGCTTAAGTTTTCTTTTTCTTTCCTGGTGCTGCTGGTCATGTTTCTACAGTGTTGACACTTGTGTGCCAAATGGGTCTAGCCCAGGCATTTAATACAATCTTCATGAGCATCAGATGCCAGCATTGTGTCCTTACAGGAAACGCAACACTTAAAGCCTGAAGGGCTCGGCATCGTCAGCGCTGAGGGAGCTCGGCTGGCTATTGTTTCCTGTCTTTATGTTTGTTTGTTGTTTTTGTTGTGTGTTGTTTTTATTTAATTGTTTACTGTGTTCCCTTCCTCAGGTTCTTCGTTGATGGAACTGAAGAGGGCATCCACTGGAGTGACCATTGGAGTCCGAGGGGACCCACCGCAGACTGTGTCTGTGATCGGAGGCGGTAAGAGAGGAACTGATGAGGGTGGGCAGGGGGCGTGGGAGTACAGGCGCGCACATCGCACTGGCACAAGATCGAACGCGGGCTTCTGCGAGCCTCTACTCCCCCGCCCCTGGAGCCACTGCTAAAGAATCTCCGGTCTGTGGTGCGGCTCAGTGCACACACCTGAAGTGGAGTGTCGAGGATGCTGCTTGAGGAGGAAACAAAAGTTTTTCAATGTCTGCACTACACATTTTAAGTGGAGAGAAATTTGTCTGGATAACCAAATGTAAGAAATGGTGCTTTAGGGGAGGGAGAGAGGTCAAACAGTTGCAAAAATGAATGAGGGATGACAGTGACTCATTCCTTGGAATCCAGATGGGTGGAAGAGTTTAAAAGCAGTCTGTGTGGCCAAACCCCTTGCACACAGCACAGAACAAGGCAGCATCTGCCCTTCCTTCCCCTTAGGTGGTGAAATACCAATTTTGGTCAAGACTTGCTTTAACCACGCCTTTTTTAGGAGGGCTGGGAAGGAATTTGTCCATTATGATAAAACTGGCCAAAGTGGAGTTGGGTTTTTTTCACCTTCCCCTCACCAGATGCACAGAGAGATTTGTTCATAAGTGGCATGAAGGAATTTAGACTGTATGTTGATACATATTATATAATTGTTGGGCAGTTGTCTAGTGCAGGTACACCACAGGAAAAAAAATACAGCGATTAGATACATTTCTTAATAAAGGACTTTAAAAGGAGGTGTTCATTAAAGGAAAGGAGTGGGAGAGTGGGTGTGATTTGGGGTTCCTATGAGTGGTATGGCAGGGAGCCAATCCCCTTTCTTATAGACCATGTTAACCCTCACATGAGGCTGCAACAATTGATTGACTTGGAGCCCTGGATGAAAAGACGGGTTTTTTTGTGGGGGGGAGGGGGACTGGCAGATTCCTCCCCAGGACATTACTGAATGGAAGTGGGGTTACCTGCACTGGACATTTTTATCTGCCAGGTAGTCTCAAACATCTAATAATAAAGTTGTAGTTTGATTAAAGTCATAGTCCTGTTTATTCAGTATAGCCAGATAAATTGGTCAGGCTAATCCACGGAAAATTTTCCTTGAAATTTTCGTCTTTATAAGTCCTAGTCCATATTCTGAAAGTGTCATAATAGTCTGTTTGCTAACGTAGGTTTTTGTAGATATACACCACACAATGACATTCACATTGCATTGGCTGTTTTATTAATATAAAGCAACCTGGAAAGATTCCTCTCATATGTTGTTGCATCTTTTGCTCTTTACACAAGATATCATATAAAAGAAGCACATGGGTGCGAGCAACCAGATAACCATGTTTGCTAACTCTATACAACAGTCAGTGCTACCTAATACAGTGCTGATCTGCTTCTTGTGGGAACATAAAAGATAATGAAGACCACTAGAGGGCTCACAAGCTACTTAAGAAGTTAAGCACAGTTCCTACACAGAAAACATACATCAGTTTCTGGTTACATTTTTTGGAATTCAGTGCTTAATTTGTTATTTCTGATAAAAAGCTGTAGAGAAATACAGACTAGTGAGATACTCTGATTTGTCCTTAAAGTTCATTATACTATTATGAAATTTTAATAACAATTTTACTGATGTAGAGCCCAGAAGCCCAAGAATCAATGAGCCCACATTGTGTCGGGGGGGGGGGGGAGAGCCCTAACCCAAAGGCTGTGTCTACACACACATTGTTATTTTGAAATAAAGTCCTTATTTCGAAATAAGTTAATTTGAATTAAGAAAATGTTAATTTGAATTAAGAGAAAGCCTGCTATCAAAATGGCTGTTATTTTGAAATGGTTATTTCAAAATAAGGCCGTTCGGACATGTTGTTTCAAAACAATGGTGTTTCAAAACAACATGTCCAAACGGCCTTATTTTGAAATAACCATTTCAAATTAACAGCCATTTTGAAATGAATGGGGTTTAAACTGTTTCAAAATGATGGTTCTTATTTGGAAATGACGGATCTCATTTAGAAATAAGAAAACGTCGTGTGGACATAATCTGTTTTATTTCAAACTAACCAGTGTTATTTTGAAATAAAAGAGATGTATAGACATGCCCAAAGAGTTTACCATCTAAAAAAAAATATTACAGTGGCAGAAACTTTTATACAGGTAGGAAGAATGTCAAGCAATTGAGCAAATTATGAGATTCTGTTTTTCCTCCTAAATATTTGTTTATGGTAGCTCTACTTTTGAGCTGTAATTCCCAGCTTGGTTAGACATAGCCATGCTAGATCAGTAAACACAGTAATGTAACCAAGATAGCTGGACTGTGGTTGAGGCTAATGACCCATGTGTGTATCCCTGAGATGTGGGTGCGTACATACTTAGGTGCCTATTCTGAGCTGCCACCTATGTTACTTCAGCTACACTGCTATCTCTAGTGTGCTACCTCAAGCAAAGCTACCATGCACATCTTTACAGAAGCTAAGAATCACACCTTCTGGCACAAATCTAGAGGTATCCTTAGAATAATGTTTTTGCTTAACATGGAATATTAACTCACAAATTTGTTTTGAATAATTATCTAGTATGCATTGCACACATGGGTAAATTACTTTGGATTGACACTGATTTCTATTCTTCACAGTCCTTCTTTTGTCCTACTCTTCACTTTCCTCATTTTTTTGAGTCACAGCATGCCTCCAGTGCTGAATTGTGTCTCCTGTTCAGATATACTTTTAATCTATATTTAATCTGTAACCCCTAAAATCCTATTCTAATATTCTAATCTCAGAGCTTCAGATTTGTACTGTCTGTCTCCAGATACTCCCTAACAGGAAAGTGGATGGTAAAGATCCTCACTTAGTTCACTGGCTGCCTAACACCTCTGTTTTCCATCTCTGTGAACACAAGTGAACAGAAAAGTTGTGTCATTGAACTCAGGGGAACCAATAACTGGATGCTTATTTGCTACGGAAGAATTGATTGATGTGAGGCATCAGTAGCAAATGATGTAGTCTGTGTACAGGTAAGAAGAATGTCTGATGTGTAATTGGCTGAATTGCTGTGAAAGGGATAGTGACTTGCTGCATCCCCTGCCCACATACCCCTGTAATGTGATCTTGGTACCTTTCCTGTTCACCCTTGCAATGTAATTGTGTTTAGTCTAATGCAAAGTATGTCATGTCAGGTGTTTTTTGAATGCTCACAGCATGCTCTACATCAGCGGTCCTTAACCACAGTGTGGAGACACATTACTCTGTCACTACACAGTGATAAGTGTGTCACAGAGAGCTAGGGAGATGGCTGGATTTGGCCTGGGGGAGGTGGGATGATGTGTCCTGTAGGGTCACAATACACCACCAAGAGTGTCGCAACCTGCAAAAGGTTGAGAACCATTGCTTTCTACTGCTGTAATGGTAGCTTGTGTCCTGCAATGTCATGCACATGAACAGATATGTAACATGCCCCCAAGTGTATTTCACATGACTCAAGCAGGGGCAAGTAATCAGAGCTGCACTCACACACACAGTGAAAGTATGCATACAAAAACATTGCAAACTAAATGCTACAGACTGAAGGGGAACAATCACCTGATCACAGGTAGGGCTGGGGGCAGGGTGCAAGGAAAAAGAAGAAAGACAAACTTTGAACAGGTTTGGGCTTTTGCCATGAATACCATCTTTTAAGCAGCATCAGGGACAGATACCTATGTACAGAGGATCACCTGGCTAAAGACCATCATAGCCAGGACTGTGTGGTAAGCTGAACATGACTGAAACAGTGATCACAGGTTAGAATGTGACTTTTCTGTTTGCTTGATAGTGATTATCTCCTTGACCGAATTCATATCTGATTTTGCATTGATTCACCTTATATTCATCTAAAATGTTGATGTAATCAATAAACTGATGTTTGTTTAGACAAAATAGTGAAAGTGTTTAGAAGTAGTATGCTTGACTGCATGGCTGGGAGCAAATCTGTTGCATGTCTTTGTTAAGTTGACAAACTCTGTCACATAGCAATGTCTTCGTTAAATTGACAAACTGGTGTAAATGAGCTTGCAAGGGCCAGTTGGTGTGCACAGAACCTTGCAAGATGGAAGTTCTTGGAGTTGCAGCTGGGGACTAAGGGTGCTTGCTGGGGGGCCATTCCATTAGTAGCTAATGAGAGAACATTTCCACTGCCTGAGAGACCAGTTATATTCTCGAGGTTGGGCATGAGCTGACCCATGAGTGGTGGCTCACATAGCAAAGGAAAGTAAGTTGGTACCCTGCAGTGGAGTAGCAGGGGCACAGGAATGCACCAGTCCAGATTGCAGAAGAGGAACATTAGATAGATGGTAGACCATGCTCACTTTGATGTGCCATGCTCAGTTTGAATACCAGCTCAGTTTGATCCCATGATCACAAAACGTCTTTAATGTAAAACAAAAATGATATTATGATGAAGGCATGAATCTGTGAACTTAGGGGTTGTCTCCAGTGACTGGAAAGTTGACAATATAATTCATGTTTTAAAGAAAGTGGAAAAGAAAGTGAGCTGGTGAACTATAGTACTGTTAGTTTGACCTCAAGGGTATGCATAGCTTTGGAACAGATTTGGAAACAAAAAGTAGGTAAGAATACACAGATGAACAGTAATTAGGATAAGATATAACATTTAAAAAAATGATAGCTTGTATTTGATCAACCTGATCTTTTTTTAAGATGATAACTGGTTTTTTAGACAATGGCAATGCAGTAGTTTTAATCTTCTTGGATTTCAGTAAGGCATTTAGTAGAGTTCAACATGGAAAATTATTAGTTAAATTGGAAAAGATGAGTGATTAATATGAAAATTGAAAGGTGGATGAGTAATTGGTTAAAGAGGAGACTACAATGGGTCATACTGAAAAGTGAACTGGAGGAAGGTTACTAGTGGAGTTTCTCAGGGATCAGTCTTGGGGCCAGTGTTATTTAACATTTTATTAGTGCTCTTGACACAAAAAGTGGGCATGTACTAATAAAATGTGTGTGACACAAAGTTGGAAGTTATTGTCTGTATAGAAGAAGACTAAAGCAGTGGTTCTCAAAATTTGCAAGTCGCAACACACTTGGTGGTATGTTCTGACCCTACTAGACACCCCTGTCCACTCCCCCCCACCAAATCCAGCTATTTCCCTGGCACTGCACGATATGCTTACTGCTGTGTGGAAACACAATAATGTATTCTGACACAGTGGCTCAGATGCGCTGGACTAGAGTGACAAGAAGATCAGTTTACATGGTCCTTCAGGAATAGTAGTCCTTAAGTCCATAACCTTGCATTTTGCACTAAGAGCAAGATTTTTTGCTATATTCTGGGGGTTTATCAGTTGAAAGAGACTAAAGAACAGAAAGACCTATGTGTATGGGTTTATCACTGGACATCTATAAGTTGCCAATATGATGTGATCATGGAAATACAGTCCTAGTGTAGAGATATGGTGTTAATTATTATGAATTCATTCAGAAATTCTTCAGGCTCACTCACAACTTTATAGAGTTTATTGGCTAATAGTTTAATTCACTCTTGTGTCACTTTCACTGAGGTGCAACTTATTTCCTGTCAATCTTTATATATATTGTAACTATGTTTCCCATTGGCAATGTGTGTCCTAATTAATTACTTCTCATTTGTAGTAACACCCCAATATTTGTATTTTACTCCTGCCAATCTTTATTTGTATTTATTTGCAACTTTGTTACATCAGTCATATCACTCTTCATTTAGCCTTAGTAGTGTATAATAAGTATTTTTCTCCAGGACAGGCTGTAGCTTTTGGGGAGAGCCTGGACTTGAGCCACTGTCTTCTGGGAGTTCATGGGGTTTTAGAGGAACAGCATTTGCCCCAAGCCACCAGCCCATACTGCATGTGCATTTGTATCCATTTATCTTTAAGGCTCTGGCTCTACAACGACCTTTTCACCAATCCCTGTAACATTCCAGACTCCATATTGTAAATGAAAACTTTAGCATTTCAGACTCCATATTGTATTGTAAATGGAAAATTGTTAAGAGCAAGGTGTGGATGAAGGATGTATGCTGTATGTGTGAACTAGTCCTAAACTGCCAGTTGATCCTGAGGAGGCGTGAAGTCCATCCAAGGCTGAAGAGTGTGAAAAAGATCCACCCCAGGAACAAAACAACTAAAACTCAATCAAACCATCAAGATCAAGCTGGAAGTCACATCTGCTAACAGGAGCAGTGTGACTCAGCAGCACCCATGGACTTTTTGTCACGCCTGCTATTGTTAGTGGTGCAGAAGCGACATGACCCACCAGACTTCCACTGAAACCAAAACAGTATAAAAGACTGGGTGAGATCAGAAGGCTTTGGGGAACCATTCTACATAAGATCCAGGAGCAAGGAGCATCAGGGCACCCAACAGAGACTCTGCTCCCCCCTCGTGCCCAGCTTCCCTGGCCAGGTAGCTGCCACGAGCCACGAACTCCAGCAACGCACCCAAGCTACAATCTCAAGCCAGGACTGGTAACTATCAGCTATAGGACATCTACTGGTGTGTTTGGGTGTGTGTGTGTGTGTGTGTGTGTGTGTTAGGAATTAATTTTACATCTTATAATAAATGTGGCACATTGCCTTTTCCCTCCTGAAAAGATCCTGAGTGTTTTTGCATAACACTAGGATGTATCAGGTGAGGTGTTTCTAAGAGGGAAAGGGAAGTGTCAGTACCATTATAAAAAACATAGTGAGACCTCATCCAGAATATTGTGGGCAGTTCTGATCATCCTTGTGTAAGAATGTTGAAATTAATATGCAACAGATGCAGGGATGATCTGAAGAATGGAAATCTACCTTATAAGAGGAGCCTCAAAGAGCTTGGCTTGTTTAGACTAACCAAAAAAAAAAAAGGCTTAGAGTAGAAATAATTACCCTTTATAGGGAGGGGGGCAGAGTTATTTAAGTTAAGCACATACCCATACCAAAGAACAAATGGACATCAACAAGTTTAGGC
This sequence comes from Podocnemis expansa, assembly GCA_007922195.1. Classification (NCBI taxonomy): domain Eukaryota; kingdom Metazoa; phylum Chordata; order Testudines; family Podocnemididae; genus Podocnemis; species Podocnemis expansa. The sequence goes on along the minus strand of ML681966.1, from coordinate 43,077,520 downwards.
TTGAAATTAGACATTAACCATCAGAAGAATGAAGTGGAGCAATGGAGGCAGAAAACCAAACTGGCTTCAAGTTGAGCTTGATAAGTTTATGGAAGGGATGGAATGATGAGACTGCCTACAATGGCATGTTGTTGATCTGCTGCTGCTAGCAGCAAATATATCCAATGGCCAGTGTTGAGACACTAGATAGAGAGGGCTCTGAGTTACCACAGTGAATTCTTTCCCACGTGTCTGGCTGTGATGGGTCATGCTCAGTGGCTAATGGTTTGCCATATTTGGAGTTAGGAAGAAATATTCCATTAAGTCAGATAGCCAAACCCCTTCTCCCACAGGGTCTTTGCAATTCTCTGCGCTTGCAGCTCTAAACAAGGATAAATGGTGGATTCTCTGTAACTTGAAGTTTTAAATCATGATTTGAGGACTTTAGTAACTCAGTCAGAGGTTATGCATCTTTTCAGGAGCCAGACGGTGAGGTTCTGTAGCCTGCAATGTGCAGGAGCTCAGATTAAATGATCATGATGGTCCCTTCTAGTCTTAATATATGAATGAGAGTCAGGAAGTCACTTATTCTAGCCACAGGTTTTTTTTTTTTTGTGAGATATTTGTGTAGTCTCTGACTGGGAATATTCAGCATATTGGAAAGGTATACAACTGAATGAGTTGCCTAAATATGGATTAACGTACCTATCCTTTGACAATCAAGTTTGAAAATTGGACTTTATCTTTATGTGTTAAGTGTCTTAGCTCCCTAATCTGTAAAATAGGAGTAGCAATACTACTTAACCGCAGTGGTGTCATGATGAGTTTTAATTCATCTAAAAAGATTAGATATCCTCATACAAAAGTCATTATTAAATTGCATGGTATTTTATTATGATTATTATGTCAATCTTTTGGTAAGCCATATATTGTATGTACTGTATATACAATATACAAAACTGCATACGTAGTAAATATTGTATATATTGTGTATACATTATATACACCTTACATTATTGTAAGATAAAGTTTACCTTGATGGAAGTGTTTCACAATAGCCTCTATGTGATTCCCTCAGTAATGATTTTCTTATTTTTTAAAACAATATTATATCACAAAAAATCTTTTAAAATTATTACAAACCAGTGAGGAAAGCACTAGGTGATAAATATATTTCTCTTTTAACAGTAACAGTAGCAAAAGGAACACAAGTTACTTTCTAAACTACCATACATCATCAGAATTGTGCCGACAGTATGTTATATGGCAATGCATAAAAAGGAAGAAAACAGAAACATCATATTAATTGTGTCATTAAAAATGGAGGGGGAAAAAAGATCAATGTTTGCAAACCAGAAAAGAACAAAACTGGTGGGAAAATACATTTTTTTAAATATTTCATTCTCATGGAAAATTACAGATGAGAAATATAGAGAAATACTGTTTTATAAAAGGTCTATGACAGTGTCTTCTTTATGGTTACTTGAAATTTGTTTCTTTTTAAAAACACTTAAGCAACTCTACCTCTGCAAAACCAACCAACCAGTGAGTGGTATACCAACAGGGGTGCCATGCTTCCAGGCACTGACCAGCAGAAGCACTGGTATCCCCAGCAGCCACGTCAACCTAGGCGCTCTGACCCCACACTGAGCACAAGGAGGAGGCCAGGGGGATTGGACTCACACAAGATCCAGGCAGCCAAACATGGGGCTCAAGGACAGACCCCATTACACACACATCCCTGCCACTGGGTAGGCTCCTCATACTTTCATTTGTGCCCCCTCCCCCCATCAGCAGCAAACTGCACCACAGCAGACAAGTCTGTGTGTCTGTTTCTGTGAGCAGTAGCCTCAAGCTCCTCTCTAGCTGGAGTGGAAGACCAGCCCTCCCAATCACACACTGGCTGGACACCTGACTGGAGAGAAGCAGCCCTGCACTGGTGGGGCCCTGAGCAGCCCTTGCCTACCCAACAGAGCCCATGTCCATTACCCTCAATCAATGAGGGGCTGAAAGAGGTGGGGGTCACATGGGTTACACAGTGATGGCTGTGCCAGAGAAGGCTTAGTGTCTTACTCAGGCAAGAGTTATTATTATTATAGGAGTTATAGCTTTATGGCCAGTTAGAGGGTAGGGCATGGGACTAGAGAGGTGCTTGTTTTACCTACTGTTAGATAGAGGGGCTTTCATTTGAAAACATTATGAACTACTGCTCTGGTGAGTGTTGGGTATAGACATGAGGAATTCCAGTGTGAGAGAGGGGGGCTGCTTCACAGAGCCTGTGCAGGGGCCATAGGTTTGGAGGAACAGAAAGGTTAAAGTTGCAGTTGTCACTTCTGCATCAGACAAGTGTAACGGCTTAACGATGATATTGCCGTTTGTTAACATAGAAACATAACTGGGCCTACTATGTTTAATAACTGATTATTTACACATCATAATTATTTCAATCAATTGCACCTGAAATGTTTGGGAATTTTTTAACATAGAAATGTTAACAAAATGATTTCTATTTTAAAATAAATTCTTCAGCTTCTCTTAGACAACCTGTAAAGGAATTCATGTTAGCAGCTCTATGCCTATGTCCCCTTTGCAGAATTGAGGCCTTAATCTATATATTTTGAGATACAAAATAAATACAATTTCTTAATAAATTATATGAACTCTTGTGTACAACAATGATTAAAGATTGCTGTTTCATGTGCAGCCCACGTTATATCTAGACTACTACTCACTAATCAATTTTGGTCTGATTGGGACTTACTGTTATCCTTCAAATGCAACAATAAGGTTAAGAGGGCTAGCTGCATTGAGAAATGACTGCTGTCATATAGCAGGGGTGCAGAATCAATTTTAAAATGAAAAAGAATTACTGTGTGAATTACCACTTTAGAGGAAGCACTCTAGTTTTAGGATTATTTTCCCCTACTATTCTTCAAATACAGTCATCACTGTGCTCACACATTCAATTTATGACAGATCTCTACATATCTTTCTAAGCTGTTTCCCTATGAAAATCTGGAAAATAAAACTAGCAAATTTACATGTGTGAATGATTTCCAAAGAGTCAGAATGGGGAGGAGATGAGGGAAGAAGGCTGTTTTCTTTTTTCCCTTTAACATTTTACAGTTCCTGAATGTATATGGACTATCAGATAAATCACTTTAAACTCTATTCAAACCACTCAGTTGATGTAAAATGTCAGTTGATGTGAAATGAATGCTTATTTACAATTTTATTATAATAAATTAATATAGATTATTTCTCTTTAACCTGCCTTGCAAAATTATTCCAATGACTTTACTGAAATGGAAATTTAACATATTTAAAGCTAAATTGCTAAAAAGTTTTTAAAAAATTAAGAAATGCCTCTATACTAGGGATTTTTAAATGACAGAAACACACACACACACACAATGCTGCATAACAATTAAGCTCATGTAAGGTAGTGTACTTACAATGCAAAGTGTCTCCTTGTGTCTAGGAATTAGGCTGCAAGGGATCATTTTTTCTAGTACTTAGTACTAGCTGTGAGTTTTGCTGGGTTATCCATGGCTAAGTCCCCCAGGCAAGTCACAGACAGTTCAGTCCCCTTACAAGAAAATAATGTCCCAACTCATAGGAATGCCCCCCCCCACACCTTCTTAGATTCTTCCCAGAACCAATTCTTTGAAAACTTTTTGTCCCACTCCCAGGCTCTGCAGAGTTCCTGTTCACTTTATCATGGATGATGGCATCCCTCAGACTTCTCCCTTGATGCCCATGTCTATTAAACCTTTCTTTTCTCCCTGATCTGCTTTAGGAATCTTCCTTTTCCCACAGTCTTCTTCCTTCAAAGACAGTCTCAGGGTACAAGCTCCTTCCTCTTTTCTCCTTTAATCTGGGCTTAACTCCCTTTTCAACTCAGACTTCACTCAGTCCTCCTTTCCTATCAGGACCTTTTGCCATATAGAGTTCTCTTCTCCTGCAGCCCATCATTTCTTCCCAGTCTTCTCCTGGCCTAATTGGAAGATCAGAATTTACATTATCAAGTTAGTCCCAGAAAATGACTACATACTTTCTCTTTGAAACACTTTTCTGCTAAAACTGCCTTTCTTTATATTGACCAATGTGCTCCATCCAGCTGGGCTTCATGATCAGTTAAGCCTGGTTTCACTTCCAGATGTTCACAGTGTCGGTTCACATTGACACATTTAGGGACACTGTGGGTTACATAGCCCATCACAGCTCACTACACACAACAAATCACAACAAGCCATGAAAACAAATAAAAATTAAATCTGCCACTAGTACAAACCCTCCACTCTTCCCCACAGAAACATACCTTAACAGTTGAAACTGTTGTATACTGTAGAACATATATTGCAAAATTAACTCTGTCCTCAAAGATGCAAGTCTTTGAACATCTGCTTTACCAACCCATATTATTTTAAAATTCACAATGGGCTATCCCTTCTCTGCATGCCACCTTCATTAGACTAATCCCAACACTATTAGTTGTGGATTTTTGATACACTACTATGAAGCATAACAAATAGGTAGAGAGAATTTTCTGTATAATTTAAACAAAAATAGCTTATCTATCTGTCTTATCTCATATTTTCATTTTATATACATATAGATAATTAAAATTAGCTAACAACCATTATTTTCTGTCTCGTATGGGTAAATGTGGCATAAAAACCAAATGAAGAAAAAACTGATGGGGGGGAGGGAGGGTGGTGATGTTTTGCTACTTAATTTATCAGGCTGATGATGCTCATTATGTTTCATACTCCATCATTTCCTACTGTGAATCCTCTTACAATATCAAATGAAAAAATTGTATTTAAATTAATAATTTTAGAGTGCAACGTATGAATATTCAAATAAAATAGGGTACCATTATGGAGTTTTGGTAGGAAAAAAGGGCTTTTATGTCAAACACAATGCAGAAGTAATAGACAGCTCTGCTATCACATTCATTAGTCATTTTGGACAGTTCAAGACAATCTGTGCCATATACAATACTAAACAGTATTTTATTTCTTAGAGATTAATTAAAAAAAATAAATAGATCTGCTCTTCCACCAAGCTTTTTATTTTATTTTATTTTATTTTATTTTGAGTCCCTTCTGAGAACTGAAATTCTGGAATACAGATAACTCCTTTAGGGCTGTATTCGGAAACATACACATATCTTTCCAGTTCAGACTTTTCAAGTTTGAAAAGTAGCACAGTCTTGCTTTATGGGAGGGCGACCTACATGATCACAATGAGGCATGCCTCGTAAGGCCCAAACAGTCTTGGGGAAAACAAAACAAAACAAAGTAGTACAGTTAACAGAGAAATGCTTAAACTCCAGAGATCTCTCTCACATTGATAGAATCAGAGAATAGTAGTCAAAAGGGCCCCCACAAAGCCATCTAGTCCAATCCCAGTCAAAGCATGATCCATCCTAGCCAGGGCTTTGCCAAGTTTGACCTTAAAAGCCTCTAAAGATGGAGATGCTACCACTTCCCTAGTTAGCCCAGTATAATGCTTCGGCTCCCTTTTACTAATCTCCAATCTAGACATCCTCCATTGCAATGTCAGACCATCACTCCATTCCTTCATTCTGTAGTGGTGATCAGCATCTGGATTCATATTCATTTATAAGATTCCTCGCACATGTTATCCTAGCAAGAGCTCATGGACATGCTATGTCCACAGACTCATATAATGTAAATTGACATAAAAAACTTATTGGAAATTATTTTTGGCTTCTCTAAAAATCTTAACAGATACAAAGACAACATGGTTAGAACTGATCTTTCAACTGATTATATTTTCATTACGATAAACCAGGAAAGGTACTCAAAAAATTCCATGTTCTTATCAAATTTTAAGCTTCAGCCATTTTTCTATAGTCATGTTCAAATCTGAATCTAACTGAAAAAGGTGTTTTGTTTTTTGTTTGTTTTTTTTTGCGGGGGAGGGTTGCTAATTAGAAAGTAACAGAAGATATTTTGCTGAAAATTGCAGAGGCCAAGCATGGAAATATAAATATATGTTTATGGCCAAAAAAAGAAGTGTTAAGATTCAAACTAGGTAAAAACTCATGACCAGATCAAATGTTATGTTAAAGATTAAAGCACTGATTAAAGAAAAGATTAAAGTTATTAAAAAGCATCTGCTCAAAACAGCATTGTTTTTAGGTAATCATTAGAAGATCAGACATTAATGTAACTTTTCTGCAATTCTTGGCTAAATTCAGTGGCAATGGGTTGTTCCCATTGAATTTGTCTGCCTTTAACAAAAAACAAAACAAACAAACAAAAAATCCAAACTAGATTTCAAGACACAGGGCTGAATCTGAATTTGAATCTGAAGAATTCAATCTGAAGTTTTGTGATCTCTCTTCCCTTGTGTGCTTAACAAGGGGCAAGGGACGACCTAGGCAGACAAGGACTTAAAAAGCCAGTGGCTGAGTGACTGGGGACTTCAAACAGGAAAGTTCGAGAAGGAAGGTGAAGGAGAAGGAGAAGCCTTGAGGAGGAGGTGAAGGAGATCCCCTTGCTGAAAAAGCAAGGGGAAGAGTGAACCTTGGGTGAGTGAACTGCTGACTGTGTATTTGTGTCTTTCTTTCAGGTGGTTTCTGTTACATATCAGTTACTGTTTGAAGTAGGACTGTGATTGATTGTGTGTCTGGGAGCTGTTTGTAGCATTGTTCCCTGCTCACCCTCAATCAGCAGCCTCAAACAGCCTTGTGGTCACTCTTCCCATGTGCTTACTGAAGGGCAAGGGCTGACCTTGGCAGAGAAGGCCTTAAAAGCCTGTGACTGAGTGACCAGGGGACTACAAACAGGGGAGTTTGTGAGGAGTTGGGGGTGGGGGAGGGTTAGGGGATTATTATGGTGAAAAGGAGCTACATTGCTTCTGCCAGCACTACTTCTGTCTCCACCACCTGCGCCTGTATCCAGACAGACATCCTGACCATGGATGTCCCTAACCAGATCCTGGTGTGGACTTGCAGGGACTGTGATCTGTATTTCCCATTCACAGATGATCAGGTAGGTGTGAAAGGTGCCTTCTGTTGAAATGTCTCATGGAGCTGGTGGGAGTTATAGAAGGAGGTGCTTGGGCTCAGGAGTATCCATTATCTAGAGAAATTCCTTGATAGCACAGATGAGGAGACATCCAGGGCTGAGGAAACTATCCAGGTACAGGGGACTACTGCCATACCACTGAGGAAGGATGAGATGGCTCTGGCGGGGGGGGGGGGGGCACTGACAGCTGGTTACTTCTGGCAGCAAGACAGTGCTCCATCCCTGCTCCCATCTCACCCTCCATGATGATGAAAAACCATTATGCAGCCCTGGCAATGAGGGATGATGTGGAAGAGGAGAGCCCATGCACCCCCAAAGCTGGGAGAACCTCAACCACCACACCAAGGAAGGAACATAGGGTAGTGGTGGTTAGGGACTCTCTTCTGACAGGGAGGGAGGTACCCATCTGTTGCCCTGACATGGTGTCCTGGGAGGTATGCTGCCTGCCAGGGGCCTGTATCTGAAACATTATGGAGGTATTGTTAAGAATCATCTGGCCCTCTGACTACTACACCATGCTACTCATCCATGGGGGCACTGACGATACTATGAGATGTAACCCTTGGCAGATCAAAAGTGACTACAGGGCTCTGGGAGCATGGGTGAAGGAGTTTGATGTGCAGGTTGTTTTCTTTGATCCTTCCATTCATGGGTAGGAGCCTAAGCAGAGACAGATGCATCCTGGAGGTGAATGCATGGCTGTGAAAACGGTTTTACCAGGACAGCTTTGGCTTCCTTGACCGCAAAGTACTGTTCCAGGAAGAAGGACTGGTAGGCAGAGATGGACTCCACCTACTGAGAAAGGAGAAGAGCATATTTGAATGTAGATTGGCTAACCTAGTGAGTCGGGCTTTAAACTAGGTTTGAAGGGGGAAGGTGACCAAAGCCCAGAGGTAAGTCACAATGAGGGAGCCCTGGGGGAAGGGATGGAACTTGGGGGAAGCCGGGGCTGTAACAGCAGAAGTAAAAGAGACCCTAGTCAGAACTTGGGGGGGGGTGTCAAATCAGTGTTTTAGGTATTCTAATGAAGCCCTAATCCCTGAGATAAGTAGAGAAGGACACCAGGAGAAAATACCAGGAGAAAGATGCAGCAGGAGAGACAATTGGCAGGGAAATGTAGGGCAGTTGACCCAGTATCTTAGGTACCTTTACACAAATGCAAGGAGCCTGGGAAACAAACAGGAAGAATTGGTAGTACTGGCACAGACAAGGAACTATGATGTAATTGGAATAACAGAGATGTGGTGGGATAGCTTGCATGACTGGAGCACTGCCATGGATGGGCATAAGCTGTTCAGGAAGGACAGGCAGGGAAGAAGAGGTGGAGGAGTAGCACTATATTTAAAAGAGCTTTATGAGTGCTTGGATCTCCACTATGAAAGTAGAGACAAGCCTGTTGAAAGTCTCTGGGTTATGTTTAGAGGAGAGTGTAACAAGGCTGATGTCATGGTGGGTGTCTGCTATAGACTTCCAGACAAGAACGAGGAGGTGGATGAGGCTTTCTATGGACAACTGGCAGAAGTTTCCAGATCACAGGCCCTTGTTCTCATAGGAGACTTCAGTTACTCTGACATCTGCTGGGAGGGCAATACAGCAGTACACAGACGATCCAGGAAGTTTCTGGAGAGTGTTTGAGGACAACTTCCTAGTACAAATGCTGGAGGAACCAACTAGGGGCCTTGCATCTCTTGACCTGCTGCTCACAAGCAGAGAAAACTTGACTGAGGAAGTAGCAGTGAAGGGCAACCCAGGCAACAGTGACCATGAGATGGTAGGGTTCAGGATCCTGATCAAAAGAAGAAAGGAAAGAAGCAGAACACAAACCCTGGACTTCAGAAAAACAGATTTTGGCTCTCTTAGGTAACTGATGGGCAGGATCTCTTCAGAAACTAATCTGATGAGGAAAGGTGTCCAAAAGCTGGGTGTATTTAAAAAAAAAAACAACAAGGAGTTGTGTGGCACTTTAAGACTAACAGATATATTTTTCTGCATGAGCTTTCGTGGGAGAAGATCCCACTTCCTCAGATGCTTCGAAGATGGGTGAACTTACAGAAAGGAATGAAACTAAATGCAAGGGGGTGTAAAACATAGGATCAGGTCATAAAGTAACAGCAAATCAGAGCAGTTTACAGGCTCAAACCATGGGAAGCCTGAAGTCAAATTGCCCTTTGTAATGGGAAAAGAACCCATAGTCTCGATTAAGTCCTGCTTTCACAGAATTTAGCTTGCATATTAATTTGAGTTCAGCTGTTTCTCTTTGAAGTCTTGATGTCCCAGGTACATCTTGCATTTAGTTTCATTCCTTTCTGTAAGTTCATCCATCTTCAAAGCATCTGAGGAAGTGGGATCTTCTCCCACAAAAGCTCATGCAAAAAATAAATCTGTTAGTCTTAAAGTGCCACACAACTCCTTGTTGTACTTTAAAGGCATCCTATTGAGGGCACAGGAAGATACCATTCCGATGTGCAGAAAGAACAGCAAATATAGAAGGCACTCAATGTGGCTTAGCAGAGAACTCTGCAGTGAGCTGAAACACAAAAGGGAAGCTTACAAGAAGTGAAAGCTTGGCCAGATGACTTGGGAGGCATATAAATATGTTCCTCGGGCCTGCAGGGATAAAATCAGAAAGGCCAAAGGGCAATTGGAGTTGCAGCTATCAAAGGATGAGAAGGATAACAGGAAGGGGTTCTTCAAATATAACAGTAACAAGAAGAGGATCAAGGATAGTGTAGGACCCTTACTGAATGGGGCAGGTATCCTCACAGTGGATAATGCAGAAAGTCTGAAGTACTCAAAGTTTTGTTTTGTTTTGTTTTTTTATCTCAGTCTTCATAGGCAGGGTCAGCTCCCAGGCTACTACACTGGGCAACATAGAATGCAGAGGAGAGCAGCCCTTGGTGAGAAAAGTTCAGTTTAGGGACTAGTTAGAGAAGTTGGATGTGCACATGTCTATGGGGCCAGATGAACTGCATCCAAGGGTGCTGAGGGAGTTGGCCAATGTGATTGCAGAGCTACTAGCTTTTGTCTTTGAAAACTCATGGTGAACAGGGGAGGTCCTAGATGATTGGAAAAAAAGGCAAATATAGTGCCATCTTCAAGAGACAGAAAAAGGAGAACCCAGAGAACTACAGACCAAACAGCTTCACCCCAATCCCTGGAAAAAATATGGAGCAGGTCCTCAAAGAATCCATCCTGAAACACTTGGAGGAAAATAGAGTGATAAGGAACAGTCATTATGGATTCATGAAGGGCAAATCATGTGTGACCAACTTGATGGCTTTCTATGATAAAATGATGTGATATGTGGATGCAGGAATAGCCTTCAGTGTGATATACCTTGGCTTTAGCACCACTTTTGATATGGTTTCCCACAGCATTCTTGTCAGCAAGTTAAGGAAGTATGGTTTAGATGAATGGACTGTATGGTGGATAGAAAGCTGGCTGGATGAATGGACCATAAGATGGATAAAAAGCTGCCTAGATCATCAGGCCCAGTGAGAAGGGAGAAATGGCTCAATGTCTAGTTGGCAACCAGTAACTAGTGGAGTGCCCCAGGGGTTCTGTTCAACATCTTCAGTAATGATCTGGATGATTGGATAGATTGCATGCTGACTAAATTCAGATGACACCAAGCTGGGGGGAATGGTAAACACGCTGAAAGGCAGGGGTAGGATTCAGGGAACCTAGACAAATTGGAGCATTGGGCCAAATGAAATCACATGAGGTTCAACAAGGAATAGTGCAAAGTACTGCACTTAGGACAGAAAAAAAACAAAACAAAACAAAAACCATGTACTGCTACAGGCTGGGGAATGTTTGGCTAAGTAGCAGCACAGTAGAAAAGGACCCGGTCATTATGGTGGATGGGAATCTGGGTATGAATCAACAATGTGCTCTTGTTGCCATAAAGGTCAATGGCATATTGGGCTGCATCAAAAGAAGTGTTGCCAGCAGATTGAGGGATGTGATTATTCTCTATTTGGTGCTGGTGAGGCTGCATCTGGCATACTGTGTCTAGTTTTGGGCTCCACACTTCTGAAACTAAGTTGACAAATTACAGAGTCCAGCAGAGGGCAACAAAAATGATTGGGGCTGGAGTGCATGATTTATGGGAGAGACTGATGGAAGTAGGCTTATTTAGTTTGAAGACTGAGAGAAGGGGATTTGATAACAACCTTCAACTACTTGAAGGGGTGCTCCAAAGAGGAGAAAGCTAGGATGTTCCTAGTAGTAACAGGGGCCAGAACAAGGAACAAGTTGCAGCTGAGACCATCGAGGTTGGATATTAGGAAGAACTTTCTCGCTAGAAGGGTGGTGACACACTGGAACGGATTACGTAGAGAGGTGGTGGAATCTCATCTCTGTCTTTGGAAACATTTTAAAGCCTGGTTAGAGAAAACTCTGGCTGAGAGGATTTCATGGGAGTGGTCCTGCTTTCTGCAAGGGGGTTAGCTAGATGGCCTCTTGAGGTCCTTCCAATCAATCCTATGATTTCAATCAATCAATCAATCAAATCATAGGGCTGGAAGGGACCTCGTGAGATCATCGAGTCCTTCTGCATGTTAAGCAGAGGTGCTAGCCACTACACTATTTGCAGGGCTTTCTATGAAAAAACTTTCTAACTCACCTTGACATTAAAAGATGTTTAGTTTCAAGATTTTGTTTTTGACACACATTTTATATAAAATGTATACAAGCTATATATGCAGTCATTCCTTATGTAAACCAAATGGACTGAGCAATCAGAGATTCTGCTCCCAGAGGAAGAACATCAAATGCCTAATAATTAGCTTCTATGGTCTGAAGCAAAGGCAGTCCTTAGAGATTCTTTAAGCTAGTAGCTGCAAATACTTTTTTCTTTAGATAAAACTGAGTATTTTTGTTTCAAAATCCTTATTTTTTCTAAAAATTGAAAAATAGAAACTTCTTGTTATAATTAAAACCTGAAAAGAAGGAATTCCTATAAGTGCTACATTTTAGGCCTAGTTCTTATTTACTCTATGACCTATTTACTCGGTTGAGAATGAGAGTGTATGAGCAATGTAAAGGCAGCTTGGAATGAGACTCAGACCCTTCATGTTTATCCAGAGACATAACCAGAAAGCTGGGAAGAGAGTTTCTTTCCTAAATTCATGAAGCTTATGGCTAGCCTTTCCTTTCATGCACATTCAAATACATTGCTAGCTGGACAGGGGCTGGGTGTGGTGAAGAGGAAGCTGCAGGAAAGTGATGGACATCTCAGACAAGAGCAGCTGAGGCAGAACTTCATGGGTTGCCTCCTTTTCCTTCCCTTTTATCTTTTTGGGTGCTGCTTCTCACCCTCCTCTGTAGCCTTTCCTCATGCTGCATACTATCAAAAAGAAAGAAGTGGGGAACATGCTACATCCAAGGTTCGGCCCACCTACAACTGCTGACATTGGATGTTGAGTGGTTTGGGGGCTGGATGTGGTGGTAGAGCAAGAGAAGAGAGCTTGCTGCTTGGATGTGGTAGCCATTGATGATTTTCTGTTTCACTCCCACCCTTACTTCCATTAATTTAGTTGCTGGATGATGGTGATGCCATGGATTTCCAGTTTTGGGACCTAGAAGAATATCTCTCATATGATGAAATTGCCATAATTCTGTGTGACCTTCCTCCTTCAACTCAGCATCCAAGAGATCTAGTATGGCTTTGAAAGGTTAGAAAGTGTAGTTAGTGGCTTAGGAAGGATCCAACTGAGAGCCCTAAGAGGCAGGAGATTGTTTAGGCAGAGCCGTAACTATGGCAGGGCCAATGGGAATTTGCATGCTGGAGCAGCTCAATAGAGCCTTTGTATTAAAGGGCAGGTTTCATGGTGCCAGCTCCAAGTGCCACTAATGGCAAAGGGCACGTTCTGATTGGTATGCGCCCTGATTGGCAAAACAGAGCATTATGGTTCTGTTAGGTGTGGTCCTAGGCATAGTATTGCATTGCAAAATCGCAGGGAGGGGAGAAAGGGAGAGCCTGTAGCTCCCTATGTCTCTTAATTTTGTAGTGGAGGAAGGTAGTGAGTCAGGAGTCTATTAGGTGGGAGGCTGTAGTACAGACAAATCCTTCACAATCACTCTTTTGTTTATAGTACACCAGGAGTAGTGATGCCAGTTGACAGCCACACTGGAACAATCCAGCTGAATAGTTTAGGGTAGTGATTACCCCAGATAGGTATTAAGTAAAGTTGCAGCTGCCTTATTGAACCATATTATGATCACTGTGTTTCATTGTTGTCTTGCCCACATAAGAAGATACATCAGTGAAAACATATATATGATTTACTAGATCAGCTTGTATTTTGCAATTTCCTCCTTTACAATCTTTCTTCCTACAGCCAAAGTTTGACAATTATACTAAAAAAAAATAGGCCTAATAAATATTTCTGGCATTTAAATGTTGAGAGTAATATCTATAATTATATTACTTTCACTGTAAATACCATAGGCATTGATGTTTTTCTGATGGAAATGAATTCAGCAGTCTGAATATTTATGAATTAGTATCTTTCCTCTAAGAGAATATGACAGCATTGAAAACATGCAATTACCCAAAATATCTATATTGATTAAAATGGAAAGTAATGACAGCCACTTCTATTTGCATAAAATATAAAAGCAAATTACAGGGTTTTTTTAAAGATTATAGACAGCTACTCATGCATTCTGTTATTTGAACAATGGAATTGCTTACCTACCATTCATCTTGCCATAAGCCACAAGTGGTGCAAAGTATCTGAAACAATACGAAAGTGTACAAGGATGGATTTATATTTCCAAAAAGGAAAATATTTCAGACAAAGCAAAAATTATAGGTTCAAATTTTTACCAGAGTGGGGCAAATAATATTAGCCCTCCTGAAAGGGACACTGTGGAATATAGAGGTGATCTTGCTTCCACTGTACTCATATGATCCTTCTCATTAAACAAATAAACCCCACAGTCTGTCTTCGGGTATGGCCACACACACTTCTTATTTTGAAACAACAGAGGTTGTTTCGAAATAAGAAGTGCCATGGCCACACGACGCACGGCCATTTCAAAACAAGCAAACAGCCGTGCTCCTTCCGAAACAACTTAAACCTCGAGGTTTCGAAACAGCCCTGTTCGGACATGTTGTTTCGGAACAAAGCGTTCCGAAACAACATGTCACCGTGCTCCCAGGATGCTAAGCACCCTGGGAGGAAGCACCCTGGCCAGGGTGCTGAGGGGTGTCCATGGGCTGGGGGGGGTTGCGGGGCTGTGCCGCACACTGCCAGTGCCTGCAGGGGACTGCAGGCACTGGCGGAGTGAGGCGCAGCCCCGCTCCTCACCTGGTGGGTGCTTGCAGCCCCCTGCAGGCACCCGCCAGGAGAGGGTGGTGGGGTGCCTCACCCCAGGGGGCTTTAAAGCCCTCGCTGCCCCCAAACCTGGGGGCGCAGCCCCGGAGCACGGCTGGAGCCCGCTGCTGCCGGGGCCGGAGTAAGC